>CAHIKZ030004360.1:1102500-1447500 GCA_903632075.3 Acanthosepion pharaonis | reverse complement strand
TACAGAAAGTAAGGACTTATGCACATCAAACTGTCTTTATTAAGTGATGGCAGAAGAATTATTGTCAAACTTTTAAAAGGTAAGCTTAAATATGAATGCAATACTCAAATGCAGCAATCAATTTTGAGTTCTTCTGTAGTTTATTGTTGCCTATCGCACATGACAGCAGTCTGCCTTGCAAAAAGAAATCTCCACCAACAGAGGACCAGATTCCAATCAAAAGAGCCAAGGCTGCAGCAAGGAAAAGAAAGTCCTGTGCAAATGAAAACCCAGATCAAATGGGAACCAAGAGAGCTTCCAATGCTGAGAATAATACAAAGACTGACTCTCAAACTTCTGAACAAGCCAAAGTGCAATAAGGGCCCTCCATAGGGGCTAGCTTAAATGCCTCCCAATAGGACATCTTTTAACCTACTGCACAATAAATGAAGAAGGTTTTTAAGAAATCAAAGATATCAAAAAATCGTTTAATGGGGTTAAAAAGTGCTTAAATAAACAAGGTAAATTTAATAAGATTGGACTTAGGCACAAGGTTGGAGAATGTCCTTCTCCTGACCCATGTTAATTAGGTGTATAAATGTTTTGATATTGAAGAAACGCTGTGTTTTCCAAACCTCAACAAACTTAGCAGTTAAGTGACAAAAATAAGTGTTTTAATTCTTGTAGTTCTAGAAAAAGAAGTTGATATGTGCTTGGTGTAATGTATAGCTACTTAGAATGAGAAACTAGAGTGCTGTGCTTGAATTCCAGTCAGTTTCATTATATTTAATTACATGCAAATACCCTCAACAAAGGCATGAATCCATTTCCTCCCTCAGATATGGGTTAAATAGTAGGACTTGTATTATTCACAAAAAATTGTTAATGCAGTATTCACTTACAAAAGAAAAAGAATTCTTACAATTCAAAATATTTTTGGCTATAAATAATCCACAACAGGTTGATAAGCTATAAAACCAAATCAATCAGAAAAAAAAAGTTGTTCCAAAATTTTTAGTTGACTGAGGAAGGAGTGCTTGGAGAATTTGACATTCACAGGATATATCAAAGGCAAAAGAGAAACCTACCCTTTGAACCTGTGTAAATGGATAGTGGAATGAGGATAGTAACAAATATTGCTCAGACCTACAAGGGTTAGGGAGATGTGGAGGGCCATGATTTGAAGGGACACAGCACATAGAAGAAAATTAATCAGTAATTATTCTGCTATTATTGTTCAAATTACTTAATATTTTTGTTCAAGATTTCACCATTGACCAAATTTTTCTCCTTCTCCACCCTACCCTTGCACCCAGGCTTGTCACACACCAAATTTTATGAATGTGGATGGAAATGATGACCAAAGAGATTTTGATGGTTCATACTAATAAACATACTAATAAACATACTAATAAACAGTTTTTCTTGATTCTTCTTTATAATAGGTTAATGAGATTTTCTCTGTCCTTGGTATGATGATAAACTACATCTGGCAGCAAGGCCTCTGATTGGGAGGTTTTGAAGAATGTGGAACCACCTCTTAATTTCTGTTGTTCCCAGGTCCACCGTGATCTTGGGTAGTACCAGCTATTAGGGTCCCAGCTATGAGCAAATAGTTAACCCCCTAACTGGGGTCGAAGCAATATGAAAGTATAAAAACAGTTTTTTTATAGTGTAAATGCCAGCAATACATTTTTGAAAAATAAAAATATTACCAGAAATACATTTCTGAAAAAAAAATATTACAAGAAATACATTTTTTAAAGACAATAATATTACAAGTAAAACATTTTTTTAAAAAAATATTACCTAAATACATTTAAAAAAAATATTATCAGAAATACATTTTTGGAAAAAAAATATTACCAGAAATACATTTTGGAAAATAAAAAATATTACTAAAAATACTTTTTTGAAAATAAAAAATATTATAAGGAATACATTTTTGAAAAATAAAATATTATCAGAAATACATTTTGGAAAATGAAAATTATTTCCAGCAATACATTTTTAAAAAAAAAATTATTACCAGAAATACATATTTTAAAAAAAAATATCACAAGCAATACATTTGATTCTTGATAAAAAAAAAAACTCTTTACAAAAATATGTCAATAAAACCTGATCTACAAACTGATTCCTTACAAAGAATACATATTTTATTCATACAAACCTATTCTAAAAATCTTGTCAGCATTAAATAAACAATTGAGGTTGATATGCCGTAAAACAAAATAAACCAAACCAATATATACTTGACCTATAAGGAGATGTCATTAAACGAACAAACAAACCTCATATATAGATATATAAACAGAGAAAACTGTTGATAAAGAGAGAGAGAGAGAGAGAGAGAGAGAGAGAGAGAGAGAGAGAGATAGATAGATAGATAGATAGATAGATAGATAGATAGATAGATAGATAGATAAAATATATTACCAGCAATAAAAATCTTGTCGGCATTAAATAACCTATTGAGATTGATTTGGCATAAATCAAAAACCAAACCAAAAGATTTTTGGACCCAACAAAAAGTTATGTTAACTAAACGAACAAAACAAACCCATATATAGATATAAAAGTATTTATAAACAGAGAAAACTGTTGAATAAAGAGGAGATAAAGAGAAACAAAGAGACTGAGATAGATAGATAGATAAATAGATAGATAGATAGATAAAAAACATAGATAGATAGAATAAAAATTTATCATTTCGCCAGCAATAAAAATGCGTTGTTTGCATTAAATAACCTATTGAGATTTGATTTGGCATTTTGTTTAACATCAAAAAACCAAACCAAAAGATTTTCTACATTCATATGAATAAGAATGTAAACTTTGATTTAATTGGTTTGGTTTATTTTTTTTCGGCATATCAACCTCAGATTTAACTATCGCAACTATTAAATATGTATTCTATTTTAATTGCAGAAATCAACCTGTGGGTTATTTTAATTTTTAGGACAAGTTAAATAGGTATTCTTTGGTTTAGATGTCTTTATTTTGAATATCAACCTCAATGGGTAAATGCAAAACAATTTTAGCATAGATTCAGAATAGAATATGTATTCTTTGGTTTAGATTGGTTTGGTTTATTTTGTTTTAAATCAACCTCAATGGGTTATTTATCACAACATTTTTAGCAAGATTAAAATAGAATATGATTCTTTGGTTTAGATTGGTTTTGATTTATTTTGTTTTTAGGGCAATCAACCTCAATGGGTTATTTAATGCCTACAAATATTTTTAGCATAGATTCGTGAATAGAATGTTTGCATTGGTTTGGTTTATTTTTATGCCTCATTTATTTAATGCCTACAACATTTTTAGCATAGATTCACATGAATAGAATATGTATTTTTGGTTTAGATTGGTTTATTTTGTTTAACATCATATCAACCTCAAAGAGTTATTTAATGCCAACAACATTTTTAGGATACATTCATATGAATAGAGAATGTATTCTTTGATTTAGATTGGTTTGGTTTATTTTTTTACGGCATATCAACCTCAGTGGGTTATTTAATGCCTACAACATTTTTAGCATAGATTCATATGAATAGAATATGTATTCTTTGGTTTAGATTGGTTTGGTTTATTTTGTTTTACGGCATATCAACCTCAATGGGTTATTTAATGCCTACAACATTTTTAGCATAGATTCATATGAATAGAATATGTATTCTTTGGTTTAGATTGGTTTGGTTTATTTTGTTTTACGGCATATCAACCTCAATGGGTTATTTAATGCCGACAATATTTTTAGCATAGATTCATATGAATAGAATATGTATTCTTTGGTTGAGATTGGTTTGGTTCATTTTGTTCTACAGCATATCAACCTCAATGGGTTATTTAATGCCGACAAAAAATTTTTATTGCTGGTAATATTTTGTTTTGTCAAAAATCTGTTTCTGATAATATATTTCCTTCAAAATTGTATTGCTGGTAATAAATGTTTTTTTCAAAAAAGTATTGCTGGTAATAGTTAAGTATTTGCCCATTGCTGGGACCCTAACAGGCGCTACCACCCCAGGTCAGGGTGGACCTAGGAACACCAGCAATTAAGAGGTGGCTCCACGCTCCTCAAAACCTCCTGATCAGAGGTCTTGCTGCTGGACATAGTTTAACGCCTTACCCAGGATACAGATGTAGTTTACTGTCTTACCCAGGATGCTTCTATGTGTGTGAATGTTTATATTTATTTTTCAATTTTCAAAACTAACATATTCTTTCAAACCATTAGATAAGAAATTTGAATTTGCTTCATTCCTTTTTCAAATAAAATTTACATAATCCTTTACATTTTAAATAAGAAAAACTTCAGCAAATGATAAAACTTTTACAGTTACGAAATTCAATAACTATCATCATGACTTGTCAAAACAACTTACCTCTTTTGTATTTACCAACATTTATCAGTCGATACATACTAGCTTTCATCAAATTTATTTGTTTTTTTTTTCTATCCATATTATAGAGGGTTCAAATTCTGGGCATGCTTCAAAGAGCTGTGGAAATGACTCCAAAGAGGATACTTCCTCAATCACTACAATCTTAACCTGTTCAAATTTAGGCTGAACCATTATCTTCCCCACATATTCTCATAAACTCTATTCTGTACCTCTATGCCTAGAGTGGCTCTTTGACCTTAAACATTATTGTACAAAAAAAAAATCAAGCTTGTGGGAAGAATTTACTCTGAGAAAGTCACTATTATATATATATATATATATATATATATATATATATATTTTTATTTTTTTTCACTGCCAACTCAAGAAAGACGTTTAGATCACTAACACAAAAAAGAGAATGTTTCATATCGAGAATATTTAACATCGAAAAACATAAAGAAAAAATTAATTATTTTTAATAATATGTGGAAATCTCCACCCTTTACTTGATGATGGTTGTGAGACCGGAAACACGTATAGCAAAATTATGAAAAATAAAGCATAATATTTTTTTTAAATCCACATTACAACCAAAAACGTTTGCGGTTTCTCTCTTCTTTTTAATATACACACTTTTCTCTCATTGAACTATAAATAAACTTTCCTATATATATATATATATATACATATAAATATAAATAACTAGGGTGTATATATATATATATATATATATATATATATATATATATATATATATATATATATGCATGATTCTTAGTGGAAAGTGCTCAGTATCTGTGATAATGCTTGTCTGCTGATCATAAAAGCATAAAACCCAGGGTTACAAAATAATTTCCATATAACTGAATAATATACATTTCATAAAAAAATAAAATAAAAAAAAAATAAATAAATCTCCATAGACAAGCATACCAGACTAGGGTTAATACATCTTCCGTTTCAAATTTTGACACCACCACCTTTCCCTGACTTGACATCTATGAAAGTAACTCTATACTGATACTTATTAATAACACCCAACACACGCCTACCCAATTTAAACAATTCGCCCTAGCTGTTACCATGGAAATTTTGATTTCAATTATTAAAACACGTAAATTTCAGAAATACGTTATTCCAAAAAAAATATTCGCTTGAAGATGGAACAGAGCTTACTTTAACTCAATTTAATTCAAATAATTATATTGAAGTTTTCGGCTCTTGTTTTTGAAACATGAGACCCTCTTATGTCGCGAGTTGGAATCATATTTTTAAATAGATAATTATATTTATGCTCTACTTTTGTATCGAGCACTATTTTTTAAAAATAATAACTAAAATACTAAGGGACTTTGGATTATTTACCTAACCAGTTCTTTCCTATTTTCTATATATTTTCACATATATATAGATAGATATATATATATGTATATTTCTTTTTAATTTATTTGTTTAAACTTTATTTAAATGGATACTCATATTTGAATAGATGCCTTTTTTTATTTATTTATTAAATATTATTATGTTTATTTATTTCCATCTTCTGGCCTGAATATTTTGCGAAATCTTGTTTAAACACTTCTGGTGTCTTATCAAGTGATGGCTTTGTTTGATTTTGTTTGTTTTGTTTTGTTTTGTTTTATGGCATATCAACCTCAATGGGTTATTTACTGCTGACAAAATTTTTATTGCTGGTAATATTTTATATCTATCTATCTATCTATCTATCTCAGTATATATTGGTTTGTTTTGTTTTACGGTATATCAACCTCAATGGGTTATTTAATGCCAACAAAATTGTTATTGCTGGTAATTTTTTTCCTTTAAAAATGATCCTTCAAATATTTCCTGGTAATATTTTTTCTTCAAAAATGTATAGCTTGAATTTTTTTTTCTCAAAAAATATAGCTGGTAATAACTTTTTTTACAATGTATTTCTGGTATTAAAACCTATTTTTACACTTTCATCGTGTTTTGACCCCAGTTTAGGGGTTAACTATTTTCCCATAGCTAGAACCCTAACAGGTACTACCACTCTGGGTCATAGTGGACCAGGGAACACCAGCAATTAAAAGGTGGTTCCATGCTCCTCAAAACCTTGCTGTTGGATGTAGTTTATCATCTTACCCAGGACATGGATGTAGTTTATCGTCATACCCAGGATGGTATCAAGTGATGGTGTTGATTAAAAAATATAAGGTTTTACTTAAGGGTTTTAATAAACCCTTTATTTTGCAATCAACACCATCATTTAATAAGACACCAGTAGTGTTGAAACAAAATTGCAAAATTTGTAGTGATGTTATAACATGGATAGGTTATAATTTTGAATATATATATATATAGAGAGAGAGAATTAATAAAAGTAAAAGGTTTTTCACTTAACTGATTGATGTAACATTATTTACATTATTCGGACTATTATTTTTCACAACGTTTTGGCTGTTGTACACTTGGCCTTCTTCAGGTGGTTGGAATTTCGAACTGAACCCTTTATTTCTTTCTATATTCTCCACTGTTTCTTGAACTCACCGTCACTGGATCTAACTAATGCCTTTATCCACTGTGCCATGTGGCCATGAGGTGTTAGTTAGATCCAGTGACAGGACCCAAAGAGTGTGAGTTCAATACCCGGTTAAGGCAGTGGAGAACTTCAGAGGGAAATTAGCAGGAGATAACTGATAACTGACATCCATCAAACATGGCATGTGGAACTAGAACAGTCTACCCCAGTGAGCGAAATAAAGGGTTCAGTTCAAAATTCCAACCACCTGAAGAAGACCGGGGGTATACAACAGCCAAAACGTTATGATAAATATAGCGACAAAGATGAGGACAATAGTCCGAATAATGTAAATAATGTACATAATACCTCATCTCAGAAATATAGACTGATTGATGTTACCTTCAGCAGCCCAACTCCAGAGTTTCATAGATGGACCCTGGCAATCACTCCATCCACTTGTCACTGTGTATCAGCAATTAATTGCTGGTACTTCATGATTTTCTTTTTTATATATACTGTTCATTGGTGCAAGATTTTTTTTTATACTGTATTGTAACTCTTCATACTGTACTGTAATTGTTCATTGTTTTTATACTGTACTGTAACTGTTCATTGGTGCAAGATTTTTTTATATAATGTGTGTGTGCATGTGCATGTGTGCATGCACCCAAGTTTTTATACATGTTTAGTTAAAGACCAGGATGCACGGTGGAGTAATGGATAGCGTCTTGGATTGAAGAATCAGAAAGCTGAGTTCGAATTCCAGTTGAATCCATTATTTTTGTCCTAATACCCTTGGGAAAGGTATGAATCCTCCTCTTCTCCTCACCAGCTATAGGTAAATAGCAGGACAGACCGGGTTCTATAGCCTTGAATGGCAACTGGTCTACCGCAGGAAGAAATAGCAACCTACCGCAGGAAAAAAAAAATCTGCCTCATCAGTCATGTATTGAAAGATACATGATTGCTATTTTTATCCCCCCACCTCCAGACTAATTGTACATATGGGAACTAGTTAGGACTTTATAGATACTTTGAGGTATTATGGTAACTGCTGTAAAAATGTTAAGTAAGAATATATTGTTTTGGTGTAAGGAATACTGTCATATGTTTGGGCCAGTAATCAAGGATTTGTCAATTTATCATCATCATCCAGTTAGCAAATTTTGTGTTGCTGTGGTCACCGCTCCCCTCCACCTCATAATTGTGATTCATGGTGACATCCAAGGCAAAATAGTGGATTGGCTTGCTGGTTCCTTTTGTACTGGGGATGTTAAGGTTACACTGTCCCTCCTCTCTGCGAGGGTGTTTGTTTTTGAAGTTACCTTCTTTTACACTTTGTTAAAGAGGCAGGACCAAGACAGCAGGCTGGTTTGAATTCATAGTTTCTTTCTCCAAGACTGGTTTCCACTCAAGACTATAGGACTCAGTATGTCCTACTCTTTTACACATAGTTGGGTTGAAAATAGATGGATTCATACCTTTCCCAAGAGTATTAGCATGTATGTAAATTTAATGAACTTGACTGGAATTCAAGTATAGTTAAATATATAACAAAATAGGAATGGTATGATCATTAATTTTTTTTTTAAAATCAATATCAATTTCATCTCAAGTATGTGGTCTATTAAAAAGGATTTTTGCAATGGAAAGCTCTCTGATTAAAGCTGCCTCACGCCAAAAGAGAAATACCACCCCTTGAATCTAAATAAGAGAAAAATCTGAACACGAAACTTCAGCAAATGCTTCCAAATGTTATGTGACCATCTCTTTTTATCAAGTTGGCTTCAACAGTCAATGGATTCTTCTCTAAGCAAAACTGAACTTAAGAGCTGTCCTATGGTCACAGCCAATGTCTTTGTAGGAACTGTGACATGGATATTTTTAATTTTTTCATAGAAATACATTTGCACACTGTCCAATAATTGATTAACATATTAATTAGCATTATTTAATTCAAGTATCGCCATCATTTTAATCAGTTAGCAATTTTTGTACTGCTGTAGTCCCCTCCATCTCACAATTGTGGTTCATGGTGACATTCAATTCAAAATAGTGCAATGGCTTGCTGGTTCCTTTTGCACTAGGTGATGCTGAAATTACCCCTCAGAAGTTAAGAGGTAGGACCTAGAAGGCAGTAGGTAGTTTTCCTTCTCCAAGACTGGTTGTCAACCAAGGCTATAGGGCTCATTTTATCCTGCTATTTACCCACAGCTGGGGAGGAAGAGAGGGATTCATACCTTTGCCAAGAATTTAGCACATAAGTGAATGCAATGAACTTGACTGGAATTCAAACTCAGCTCTCCGATTCCTCAATCCGAACCACTATCCATTACTCCGTCAGTATATAAAAAAAAGATATATATCTTGATTTACTGTTAAAATAAGTTTTTCTAATATTGATACTACTTTTAACTGTGCTATTTTATGTTTTTTTTTAAAGAAAGAGCACTTTGTATTTTTTTTTTTATATCTGTTTAATATTGGATGGCACTATTCTTTGTTAATCAGAGCCGAGTTCCAATTCCAGTTGGGTTTGTTATATTCACTTACATGCAAATGCCCTTAGGAAAGTTATGAATCCACCTCTTCTCTCCCCAGCTATGGGTTAATTATTAAGACTTATCATTAAATCATTATTATCTCAAAAAAAAAATCTAAAAATATTTTCTGGCTTTAAATAACCTGAAAAGGGTTGATAAGCCATAAAAAAAATCAATGTACATAACCTTATAGATTTAAAGATATCTTCATCTATTTTTATAGCTAAGAATGACAACATCCACTAGTGTATATTAATTAACAACATCCACTGTTGTTTATTAAACAGGTGACTTGACGACTATTGACTTATGACTCTTGAAAAAAAGATTTGGTCAATAAATTTTTGAACCTGTTGAACCTATGGAATCAGGTGTAAAAATGCAAAAAAGCAATTGCAGTAACATCACTGGGTTTGGTGTCACTCAGTGCAGTAAACTCGTGGTATCACTTCCCTGAACCACCCACCCATACAGATTCCATAGTAGTAATTTCATATTAATGTTATTTATAAATTGCAATTTCCATCTATTAATGAATGTAATGGCAATAATGGTGACTTAAACAATTAGCAAAATTAAAATTACACATTTTAATTAAAATATATGTTCTGCCTAAACTTATTTACATTTACGTAGTTTCATGTGATTAAATTGAAAATTCCGTAAGAATATAATAAAATTCAAAGGGAAAACATTTAAAAAACCTACATGAAAATTCTGTTCATTTTGAGATTACATTTTAATGTTAAAATAATTGCTATACATGTAAATTATTAGTCTTATCACAGAAGAATATTTAATATAGTTTGAAATATTTTAGAGGATAAAGATTCAGCTGTTATCTTTATGCTTTAAGAAAGTGTCAATTTTAATGGATATATCCAAATAAACAGTGTAATAGTTAGCAGCTTAGAACCAAAAATTGGTAGAGTTCGAATTCCAGTTGAGTTCATTGTATTCTTCTTGTCAGATTGCACAAAAAAAGCAGCTAAATTAAAAACTTAGTAATTACACAAACCATTTTTCATTTTTCTTGAATTATAAAGTTATTTACATATTTTGGGGTCCAAATTAGAACATTATTTGGACTATTGTCCTCATCTTTGTTGCCATATTTATTACAATGTTTTTTCGGCCGATGTATGATTCGGCCTTCTTCAGGTGGTTGGAATGTCGAACTGAACCCTTTATTTCACTCACTGTGGTAGACTGTCCTAGTTCTACGTGCCATGAGATGTTAGTAAATAAGTTATCTCCTGTTAATTTCCCTCTGAAAGTTCCCCACTCCCTTCAGCAAGTCTTGAACTCACACTCTTTGGCTCCTGTCACTGGATCTAACTAACACCTTTATCCACTGTGCCATGTGTCCTTGTGTAGGAATTTCTAGGTATTATAAACCTAATGTCTCAGCAACCATTTTTACAGTGCTCATATTGCAATTTTTGCAGTTATCAATACATGTTTTTACCAGAGCTCATATTTCAACTTTTTGTTGTTATTATTGATTTTCTCTGGCACTCCTTATTACTGGTTCCCATATTGTATTCATTTCTATGCTTGGTTAGCTCATATAGCAGAGTGGATAAAGACATTGGTTAGAACCAGTGACAGGACCCAAAGAGTGTGAGTTCAATACCCAGTTAAGGCAGTGGAGAACTTTCAGAGGGAAATTAACAGGAGATAACTGATAACTGACATCCATTATACATGGCACGTGGAACTAGAACAGTCTACCCCAGTGAGTGAAATAAAGGATTCAGTTTGACATTACCACCACCTGAAGAAGGCCGAAATGTAATAAATCTGGTGACAAAGATGAGAACAATAGTCTGAATAATGTAGATAATGTACATAATACCTCATCTCATTACTATTATTCTGTAAACATAGTGTATTATTTTTAATTTCTCTACCATAACAATAGTGTGTGCAGCAGAAATACCTCCCACATAATGGTATGACATGAGCTAGATTAAGACATCAGTGCCACTAATATCTTACCATTATGTTAGAGGTCTTTCTACTGCACCCTTTATAGGAATAAAAACAAAAGAAAAACTTATCTTATCTGACACATTTCCTCCTCTGAGGAACTTTAATAACACCATACTTCACAAGCATAATGGAATAGCTGAATGGATAAAGAATGACAAACATGATTTGTTTCCAGAGAGAGTTTTACAATGCTACATTGTACAAAAAGTTAGATATACACACATATACATGTGTCCAACACAGAGAAATTATAACATATATGCAACAACAAACAGTGTGTAAAAATGAAGGAACCTTACTTGTAATATTCCCTGAAGTGAGAACTTGAGTTAAGGCAGTTTCTTCCTGAACCTGGTGAGGTCATGTGGTTTTGTTTTCTGTAAGACATACGGCTGTGGGCTAAGTATGTTGTCTTTCTCTGGGCACCACATTGCAATTCTCTGTCACAAGGGTCAATGAAAGTAAGAGGATTGCCATTTGTATCCTTATAAGGATTTTATTTTGTAGCATATATATATATATATATATATATATTTTACATTGCTACATGAAAATTTTAACTTTAAATTGCCACTCATCTGGAGATAGTATATAACTTATGATGAAAATGATTTATTTGGGAAACTAGAATAACAAGTCATTACCTCATTTGAAAGTTAAAAAGGAGGGAAGAAAACCTAATTTTAAAATTAAAAAAACATACATGTGGCCATGTCTTGATTAACCAATTAAAAGACAGATCAAAGCTAAAGTAGAAAAATGGAAAATAAGGTCAGAGGGTGGAGGTAAGTGGGTTATTAATTCATGTCTAGAAAAATTGACTCTTTAGACACATCCACAGCAGACATACTGTTTCAAATATTAAGTTTAGATGTGGTGAAGTACACACAGAGTTATATTTAACAAATGGTTATTTTTAAGGAATTTCAAGACTTTTTAAAAAACTTTTACTTCAGAACCTTCTTAAAGGGGCTGCTAGTATAAGTAAAAAATTTTTATATGTATGAAATCTAAAATACAATACTTATTATATTGAATGAGCAATAAAACAAGGCAATATTAAAGTTGAAAAATTAAAGAATTAAATAAATATTATGTGGACCATTATATATTAATAAAATAATATGTTATTGTAATAAATAGATTTTTTATGAAAAATTCTTTTGACTATATTTTAAAGTAAACATTATACAATGCCTGCAAATTGCTGTTAATTCATTTCTCTGATTTAGAAGAACTTTATTTTTAGGAAACTTCATAATATGCAGCTTTTCATGTAAACACAGTGGATTTAAGGATTTACAGATTTTCATTATTTTTAAATATTTTCCATTTTATGCTAGGGGTTTTATTAATTCCTTTTAAATGCCAAAAATGTTTAGAAAAGGATATTCTGTTATACACATTGTTGTCAAAAGAAGATATATGCTGATACCACCGCTGTTTAAAGGGTTTTTTGTACTGCCAATATAAAATTTCTTAACAGTCAGATTTTCAGTAGATGAAATGGTACCATGTTAAACAACAGATTCAGTAGGATATCTATTTTGCAATGGACAATTTTTAGGATTTCTGCAATTACACAATTTCTTATCAACAACAATTTTCATTTAGGAATTACGATTGTTACTTTGATTTAAGTGCTGACTTAAAATTGTATTATTATGGTTTTTTAATGATTTTTCTAGATTATCTGTACAACTGTAAATTAATTTAAGTGTATTTTATTAAAAATCTTGCTTAGAGGATTATTACTTGGGAATGCTTCTCAATCAAACTGAGAAACTTCTACCCTAACTCAGTGCTAACCATTTGGTTAAATGGTGGTGAGTACCAAATGATTACGTTTTCTGTATTTAATATCAGGGCAGTTATAGCCACTATTTTTAAGACATTGTTGTAAAAATTGGTGTGTCTTTGCAGGCAGAGTTATTACTAATTCTATATTCTATGGAGAAAGGTATGTGTTTGATTATAGATGGAGGGTGATTAGACTTTGGTGGATATATATATATATATATATATATATACTTTAAAAATTAGGAGATCAGTTGTTTTGCTACCTTTGTTTCAAACTTATGGTTTCCTCAGGCAATTTTTATCAATTGCTCTCCCAATGCTTTATTTTAAAAAAAAACAAAACAATGTATGCTATATTATTTTTTTAAATAAATAAGCAAACACATGGCATTGAGTGAGATAGAAAGGGTGGAGGATGATGCAAAAACGGAAAGAGACGTAGAAGAATGGCAAGGAGGAAAGCAATGTTATTATAAATCTATTAGTGGGGGTTTAATAGAAGTGTACATACTTTTTTAACCAACCTCATATGAGCTTAAGAAGAATTTTTTGTATGCATGCTATGGCTCATGACTTTGGATCCCTGCTGTTTTCTTCTTTTAAATTTCACACATGGTCAGCAAAAACTGGATTCAAAACCTACGGAGGGTCGTTTGGGGACCTTGTGGCACATAGTGCACAAGATCTCTGTATTTGGCCCTTCAAAAAGTGTGGATGGTCCTGCACAAAACCTTCACCACTATAATCAAATCTCATGTGCGGTTGTCGGGCTGTCGGTTTCCTTGGAACTATTCTGCTTGACCCTCATACGTCGAATTCGATGGGAGAGTCGAGTGTGACATCCTATCCTGGTCTACCACGGCACCAACTGTGACGTCCTCGCCACGGCGCCAGCTGTTCACTCCTCGCTGCTCCGTTCGGGTGTCGCCGGTCCAAACGTGATATCCGCCTGTCGCGTCAGTCATGTTGTCTCATCCTGTGATGACCAACTGGCTTGGTATCGGTCGCAGTACCCAAATGTGACGTTCTAACCTTTTGGTGATTCGGGTGGGAATCTGGTTAGATTTGATATCAGCCTCGTCATTCCCAACTCGCTTCCAATGCCTGGTTACCAAAGTAACTGCATTGATCTCCAGTCTGCCTACCCACGTTGTGAATTGATCTTAGGCAGACGAGATCAATCAGTAGTTGGGGCCGTAATGCAAATCAGGTTCAACGGGGGTGACACCACACAAATATGCATAAAAGAAAATAAAATGAAAACTCAAAAGTTCAAGGTATCAAAGAAAAAGATAACAAACTTTATGTCTAGTTGTTCGATACATAGGACTGCGTCTATCTCCCGACCCGTTCTATGGATTGTGACACGTTGTTTTCCGTTAGGGCGAAGTTTTAACGCTTCAAGTTGTTTGCTCTTTAAGAATTTGGTTTTTCGGTGTGTCTTCGGACGAAAGTTGAAAAAAAAAACTTATTTTGGTGGTCTGGATCTAAGTCGCTCTTCAAAATAATTGTTCTTGGATTGAAGAGGAGTCCGAATGTGCGTGAATCTTTCAAGTCAGCTATCTGCGAGGCAGAACCAACTTCCACTGCGAGCTTCGAACTCTCTGCTGCAACTCCACTCTGCTGAACTGAACTGATTTCTGCTCGCTGCGGTTTCGCTTATGGACGCCGACCAAAACCGGGTGGGTTTGTCGGCGTCGGGGTTCCTCGATAATTCTAAATACATATCCACCTCTTTTATTTCTGGTTAGGAATTTTCCACTCTTTTCCATTTTTGGGAGCCTTTTCTTACTCCCACCTTCTCACCATACTTCAGAGGGGTGTAAGCTGCCCTTCCCACTTCTTCATAGCAGTTTCTCATACCTATCCTCTGGATGGGCGGCGACAGCCACCTTCGTGCGTCACGTGATCACCACTCGACCAATGATGTCTTAGTCGGGCGTGGACGAATCCGCGGCTTTGTTTCAGGAAAAAAAAATATCTTGCTTAACTAAAAAAAAATTATTTTTTCTTTTCCTTTTCTTCCTCTTAATTGCAGTTATCATTTTCTCTAGCCGCAAACAGGACAATATGAACGATGGTGGTCATAACTCTTGTTCTACACCTGGGCTTCATCAGTCATCTTATCGCTAATTATCAGAATGGGTGGTCTTCTTAACACGGCCAGACGTCGCCCCGAAAAGAAACATTTCTAGGTTCCCATTCATTTCCTTTCGGTACACATTTCTGATAACATAATTTTATTATCGCAGGCTAAAGATGTTCCGTCAAAAGAAATCGGTCAGTGGACACATCGTGTGTGGCTTTTGACACAATTAATTTTTCATATCTATCCAAAGCCCTTTAGTCCACCTGTTTTTCGTCACTTATCGAAATAACATTTTCATTTGGATTTTTCTTTGGCCAGTCGGTCGGTGGTTGATAATCAGATGCCAGCAGTTTGTTTACATATCCCAGATAACACAGCCGTCGCCAAAACACACCCGATTCCTTTTTCCACTCAGAATTTCCCTGTCATTGTAATGACACTCTTTCGCCATTTGTTACTTATCAAAATATCCTTTATCCATTGTCTCTTAGCCGTGGTGTTCTGCTTATCATCCACGTTTTGGGTCTCGCCTCTCTTTTGCCTTCTTTTCTTTTTTTTTTTTTGCCTTGGTAAATGAGTATATATATATATATATATATATATATATATATATATATATATATATATGTGCCATGTTATTTTAGGATGTGGGCGGTCATGGCTCTCCATAACTTCTTGTGCTTTGTAGCCCTTAGTAAAAGCTTGTATTTTTATTATCTCTTACGACCTCTGTTTTGCTATATATTTTTCAAGTTTGTTAGGTAGGTTTACTCACTTTATTCCTTTGTAGGCTTCACTGTGTCCTGTGAGTGTCACATTCACCAGAGCCTCTTTCCTCATTATGTGCCCTAGA
Organism: Acanthosepion pharaonis; assembly: GCA_903632075.3. Lineage (NCBI taxonomy): Eukaryota > Metazoa > Mollusca > Cephalopoda > Sepiida > Sepiidae > Acanthosepion > Acanthosepion pharaonis. The sequence goes on along the minus strand of CAHIKZ030004360.1, from coordinate 1,431,338 downwards.
AATTTCAACTGTCTCTGATTCTTAGTATAAGCATACTTTTGCTTCCATTTTTGATTAAAACTTCTTAATTACTCACTTGTTCAGTGCATGGTATTCTCAACATCTTTTTCTAAAAACCACACTTTGCCTCAAGACTCTTCATCTGCACGAATGAGCGGGAAGAAAAAAGAGTAGCCAAGAAGACAGTAGATAGCAATTGACATTGCATTTAAATTTTTGCAGATTAAAGTTGGCTTGAAAGCATGGAGCCGGAAGGGAGTTCTGCAAGCAAGAAAAGAAACTATTAGAACAGAACTTATGGCTACAACTGTAAACTGATAAGAACTTGACACCAATCTAGTACTGCACTTAAATTCAAAAAGTCTAGGTACCATAACAAAGAGCTCCTCTAAATAATTACTATAAAAACATTTATTGGAAAATATACAAAGGCAACCTTATAGCAATAGGAAAGTAACTGAAGCTGAGCTGCCAGATCAGGACCATTAATATTAAATATCAGGGTCACCGTCCACATGTGGCAGCCATATTTTAAGCATGGACAAATGGTAGACATATAGATATGTACGACAGAGTCTAGAGAGAAAACTGTCTAGCATGAAACAGTGAACCGACTTTCTTAGCAGCTGACCTAGCAATGGATTCAATATGGTCTTTCCACTTAATGTCAGCTAAGAACGTTAGTCTGGGAAGGCATAATGAGTCACCTTACTGGAGGTTAGCATCAGCCATTTGGAGAAATTACAGGCAAAGTATTCAGCTTTATCGTACTGGTAGTACTATAAAAACAAAAAACATGATATATTTCAGCAACTCAGGTTGATCTGACTGGAGAGTGATTACCCAGAATCTTGTTGGCATCAATGGATATCAGACTCAAGAAAAATAGATGGATGAATGGATAGTTCAAAATGTTTTAATATAATTTATCAGTGAGAAAGATGCCAGTTGAGTATTATTAAAAATTTAATAACAATCTTAATCTCTTCAATCTGTTTTCAACTATTATCTATTGTCCCAATATAGAGGGTGGTCTGAAAGTCTTGTCACCCCTACATTATATAATTTTCTATTTCAGATGGCTGGCATGAGCTCCTAAATTTCAGAAGAGAGGCTGCTTGCAAGTGTATGGACAAATGATCATGTGCATTCTGGCAAGAGTATGGAGGATGTGAGACATGACTTCACTGCAAGATTCGGCAAGCTAGCTCCTCCAAAGAGGATGATACTGCAATGGGAACATAAAGTGTTTCTCACAAGCTCAATTAATGACAAACCAAAGACAAGATGACCATCTACACAAAGGTGGGGGGCATCTGTATTACGATCATCCAAGAAGTGACTACAAAAACAATTTTCCTGTTGCTAGGGATTCACAAGACTTTCAGGCTACCCTGTACATTTACTTTTTCCTCTAATCTCCATATGTCAACCTTATTCAGTAACCCTCTACTATGAGTGGCTCTTGAGCCTTGTATTGAGTGAACATTAGTAGAAATAAACAAAATATTCAACTGCTAACACATCTTAAGAAAGCTGCAATTTTAATGGAGATATTAAAATATACATCGTGTAATGTCTTTTAGAAAAAAGATTTACTGTGAATTTTGTTTTGTACTATATAACTTGCTGTGGGGATACAAATGGTAGTTGTCTCCTTTTCGTTGAGATAGTCACAAAGGTCACATGAGACAGCTGGTGAATGATGTCAGGAGATAGAATGATGAAAGTAGTTGCGATGTCGAGCCTGTAGAATAAGGATGTCCCTAGCCCACAGCAGTAAGACCCGCAGAAAAAAATAAAAACATGGCCTAACCTGGTTCATAGGTTTCCAGTCTCGATAGAGTCCAAAAACGTCTCCGGTATCCTCTACCTTTACAAGGGTCAGATCAGGCCAAAAATGGAATACTGCTGACATATATGGGCAAGTGCTGCCCACTCTTCACTTTCCAGTCTCGATAGAGCCCAAAACCTCTACACCTCTTTGTAGGTGATGTATTATTTTCCCCTTTCCCACAAACAAAACATTGCAAGCCTCTTGTTGCTCTATCGCTATTACCATGTACAGCATACGGCCAAACTACATTCCTTAGTTCCACCAGTTCTAATCTTCACGGCTAAGACGATAAACTACATCCGATGGCAAGGCCTCTGATCATGAGGTTTTGTGGAGTGTGGAACCACCTATTAATTACTGGTATTTCCAGGTCCACCCTGACTTGGGGTGGTAGCACCTGTTAGGGTCCCAACTTTGAGCAAATAGGTAATCTCCAAACTGGAGTTAAAACACTATGAAAGTGTAAAAATATATTTTAGTACCAGCAATACATTTTTGTAAAAAATTATTACCAGCAATGAATTTTTGAAGGGAAAATTATTACCAGCAATACATTTTTGGAAAAAAAAGTATTGCCAGCAATACATTTTTGAAAAAATATTACCATCAATACATTTTGAAAAAAGATATTACCAGCAATACATTTTTGGGAAAAAAAGGCTATTACCAGCAATAAAAATCATGTCAGCATTAAATAACCCATTGAGTTTGATATGATGTAAACCAAACCAAACCAAACCAAACCAAACCAAAAGGATACTTATGCATAACATCAAGAAGAAATAGTTGAAATCTCTGTCGCACATAATGAGAAAAGAAGCCTTGGAAAATTTGATACTCACAGGACAGATTGCAGGTAAGAAAGATAGGGGAAAGCCACATACAATCTACCTGGTGAGCTTATAGGAATTAAATCCTATATATATTTTTTAACCAATAAAATCTGATCAGAAGGTTTGTTTTGTAAACAGTAATTACAGAGGCAAATATCACCAAAATAGTTGGCATATGTAGTTGTAGACCTACCACCAGTTATTTTTGGACCATTTAGAAAATAATAACAACTCCTTTCATCACTCCCCAAAATTCGAGAAAAAGGTTTTAGCAGGTCAGTATGGAATTATTTTATAACTAATGCAAACCTTGTATTTAAAAAGTTCACATCTCTGTGTGAAATTAGATTTTGCATATAAAAATAGAAGCATACTGCTTCTCAGGGTTAAAAATAATTTCAGAAGTTTGATCTACACGAGAGTACACACGCCCTCGCACAATAGAAGAGATGAGCAAGCAGCCGCCGACTAAGGGCTGGCCTATGCACTCAGACACATTTTTATGTTTCATTTGAAATATATGTTGTTGCTAAATGTTTAGAATCCCGATACTCGGATAGCAACACAAAACTGGGTAGACGGATCTGGACAAATTTGATCGAATAGATGGCGGCACAGAGTTTAGGAGAGATGACAAAAAGATAAACTTTATTAAGATCTACAAAGGACAAATGAATTAAGATTACAAAAACAAAATTAGACAGATTTATATTTAATTTAAATATCGCTATATCAATTTCGGACAAAAAAAAAAACAAACTCTTTTTATTGAAAATTATAAATAAAATTAAAATACGATCTTCCCTTGTCTAGTTTATTTTCGGTAGCGCAAAAAACATTGTCTTATATATGTAGTTATGAATAATCAAGAGTAGTCTTCTTATGTTTCGTTACTCTCCTCTTTGAGAGAGCTATTTCTGTTTAATGGGACTATAAAAGGACACTATACGCGAAGCTTGTATTTTCGGTTGAATAAAGCTTTCTTGAGCCTACATCTGCGTACTTTTGTCATTACAGGTAACGCCATATTGGGTGATTTTTTTTCCGAAATGAAAGCAAGAATCCGCGACTTGTTTTAAAATATTTGCCAAATATTAGCGAATTATCCGATTCAAGCAAAAATGCTAGTTCTTATTCGCTAATGATCATTTGTATATACTGAATTTTATTTTATTAGAACAATTTGTGGAAACATTGGGGGGGTAGCAAGGTCTGTCTCACCCTGCACCGCTTTTTAATATTTTGTGTGAACTTTTTTCGTGTTTGCGAAAATTCAATAAAACTCAAAAAATCAACACTTCTGACAGTTGGTGAATGCATAAATTTATTAAAACACGTTCTTTCAAACTGCACAGAAAGAAATCTACAATTAATCTGTTTAAAAAAAAGAAAAGATTACTTCAAACTTGTAATTTTTCAGTATTATTTTTAAAATTCATCATGTTCATAAAGAAAGATTGTTTTTTTTTGTATAACAGACATGTTTGAAGACATGTTTTTTTTGTATAACAGACATGTTTAAAGTCATGTTTCTTTTTGTATAACAGGCATGTTTGAAGACATGTTTTTTTGTATAACAGACATGTTTGAAGACATGTTTTTTTGTATAACAGACATGTTTAAAGTCATGTTTCTTTTTGTATAACAGACATGTTTGAAGACATGTTTTTTGTATAACAGACATGTTTGAAGACGTTTTTTTGTATAACAGACATGTTTGAAGACATGTTTTTTTGTATAACAGCTATGTTTGAAGACATGTTTTTTTTTGTATAACAGACATGTTTGAAGACATGTTTTTGTTTTTGTATAACAGACATGTTTTTTGTATAACAGACATGTTTGAAGACATGTTTTTTTTTGTATAACAGATATGTTTGAAGAATCAAAAAAGATGTAAATTTCAATACCATTTTTGGAGGTGAATCTTTTTTCTTCTTTCGGTTAAAAATTATTTAAAAGAAAAAAAAAACAATCGAAATTTCAAAAAAGACATTTTTAAATTAAATAACTTAAAATGCGTTTTTATTTTTTTAGGAAGAACCCTAGCATTATGCGATCACTATCTTCTCTTTATTTTTTTTTATAGAACAAAAATTTATAGGATCCAGTTCCTATATTCTTCTTGAAACTTCAAAAATTAAACAAAACATAGGCTCCAAATTAAATTGCACAAATAACGTAATTTGATTCGTCGATTTTGTTTCATACACGAGCGTTGCAATTAATTTAGTAACGACAGAAAGAGCAACATGAAAACCATAATAGTCATTTTCTCATTTTATTCAAAACTGTCCCGTGCGATACTCCCTCTCTCGGGGACTCAAAACAATAACAACAAAAACAAGGGGTGTAACTCATCAGTGATTACTGATGATACACTTCCCTCCGTCCAGATTCTATGATTATTTTTTTTCTCACACATAGTCCTTAAATATTTTGGTTTTAATGTTAACGGTCCTTTCCTAGATTTTGCTTCTTGATGCACACGTTTAAATGGATCCTGCTTTCTTTTCTTTCCTCTTTCTTGAACAATATTGTATTGTTTTTCCACAATAGACAGTAAACGTTTCCTATTCCTTTTTCGGAATTCACCTGAGTTTAACTTTACCGTATATGTCCTATTGTACTTATTTACTGCTATGACTGTACCCGTGTTTTCCCAAGATTTCTCTTCATCCGTTTTCTCTCGGATTCTATCTCCCACTTTTAGTGGTTTTAGATCCTTACCTCCGTGTGTTTTATCATAATTTATTTTACTTCCTGTTTTATAACATCCATCTTTTTTCTTTTACTTTCCTAAAATTTGGCCATTTAGGTTTTAATTTATTTGGGTGACTGGGTAAAGTTTTTTTAATTTTCCTGTCCATCAAAAGTTCTGCTGGGCTAGCTCCAGTAGCAGTTATCGGTGTAATACGGTATGTCATTAATGCGAGAAATATGTCTGGTTGTTGTAATATCTTTTTCGCAGTTTTCACTGAACTTTCAGTAAATTATGTTTGTAATATTGAGTTTTTAATTCCATTCTGACACCGTGTTTCATACACAAGCGTTACAATTAATTTAGTAACGACAGAAAGAGCAACACGAAAACCGTAGTAGTCATTTTGTCATTTTATTCAAAACTGCGCCGCGCGACACTCCCTCTCTCGGGGACTCAAAACAATAACAACAAAAACAAGAGGTGTAACTCATTAGTGATTACTGAGGATACAGATTTCCCCGGCCTAATAAATTACTATCGTAGATTTATTCTGGGTTGTCCCGGAATACCAGTGTTATAGACAAGCGTATTGAAAGAAATACGACAACAGCGAAAATAGATTTACGTGATTTATTTCAATAGGAACATGTGGTTTTGGGACAGCTACCTTGTGGTATAGTTCATAAGCCGGCAGCCGATCTGGGTTGATCTCTCATAGTAGCTCTCACTGGTTGGCGTGACGCCCCTCCCGTTGACTGCTGCTGACTGCCCAGACTGACCGTGAAAGATCTCTTCCCTGGCCTCCTGTTGACTGCCAGTACTTCCCGTGTGACCCCTTTTATGGCATTTTTTTATGGCTTAACAGGCTCGAAAAACGACGCGAGTATAATTAGGAGGGAAGCATTTTTATTGGTCGAAAAATAGAAACACTTTAAAATATTATTTTATTTTTTGGCCGGAACTCGTGCGTCGGGCCTATGCGCAAACGACGATAATGGTCATTTTGTGACAGGGTCTTGTCCTCGCTCTTGAGTATGTTAGTTTATTTTTCTGCAAATCAGCCGAGATATGTCTTATTTTATTTTATAACACCAGCACCACTCACTAATCTGTTACAAAATCAAAGGAATAAGAATACTAAAATACTCATAAAGGGCGAAACATTAACTGCTTTTTATGAAGCTAAAAAAGCACTTGCAGATTTTATTAAACTATCCTACATCACCGACGATGCTGATTCGACACTCACCTTAACAACTGACGCTTCTGGCGATTCTATTGGGGCAGCACTTCATCAGAACCAACATAACTCTAAGAAGCTGATATTTTCTGTGAAACTTAATACTGCAAAGAGAAAATACAGTACCTTCTAGAGAGAATTACTAGCGATTTACCTATCTATACGACATTTTCGACATCTAATCTTTATGCTTTACATACAAAAACAGAGAAGTACGCACGTAGAGATACCCAACAACTGGATTATATTTCCCTTTTTACCTCGAGTATCCGATACACTAAAGGATCGAACAATATCGTGGCTGACACACTCTCCCGTTCTACGATACTGTTGTGATCAAGTAAATGGTTAAAGAAATAACAAAACAATCGTTACTGATATACTATATATTAAACAGTAAGTTCAATAAGAGAGTATTACACGACTAGTGAGTGTGTGTCGGCTGACCCAGCGTTCAATCTATTCGACTATTAATATTTAACAGCACCCCCTACGAGGGATGTATGTGGCACAAAGCCGAGTTTACCGTGGGTTCTCCGAGCCCATAGGCTCGGCCAAAAATATTCCCTTAGAAACTGCATAAACTGGTTCAGGGACTGTCTACCTCCCCGGACGAAACTTTGCTCTGCGGCAAAGCCTCGTCCGGCTTCCTCTCGGTTCGAGGCAGAGAGTTCGATAGCTGAAAAATCTGTGCGACTGTTGATATTTAACAGCCCCCTCCCCAATGAGGGTGTATGTGGCACATGGCCGGTTTATTGTGGGTCCTCCCAGCCCATAGGCTCGGCCAAAAACATTTCCTTTGAACCTGCCTAAACGGGTTCAGGGACTGTCTCTCTCCCCAGACGAAACTTTGACTTTCAGCAAAACCTCGTCCGGGTTCCTCTCTGCTCGAGGCAGAGAGTTCGACTGCTGGGCAGTCTATGTGACTGTTCTCCCAAGGTCTTCTCTCCTACTAATCTTATAGTAGGCGGAAGAGTCCAACACAGACTCTTTAGAGGGAGGACACCACAACAGATAGAGTCTATTGAGTCTGAACCATTCAATTTCAATCTAATAGACGAAGAACAACAGGAAGACACCACACTAGTCGCGGTGAAACAAAATACTTCTTTACAGTTAAAAGAATACCCTGTACCATTCGGCACAAAGACGTTATTATGTGACGTAAGCACTGGTTATTCAAGACCTTATTTAGCACCCTCAATACACAGGAAGGTATTCGAACATTTTCACAAATTTTCACACCCAGGGCGCAGAGTTACAGCCAAATTAATTAGCGACCAAACACGTGTGCTGACATTAAACGTTGGACTCAGACCTGTTTAAATTGCCAGAAGAGCAAAGGCAACAGACACACACAGTCCCCTGTTGGGCAGTTTGCCAAACTGGACAGCAAGGTTACCAATTTACACATCGATTTAGTGGGACCCCTACCGGAAGTAGAAGGATATCACTACCTGCTCGTCATAATTAATCGATTCACGCGTTGGCCTGTTGTTGTCCCTTTAAAAGACGTCTCAGCGGAAACAGTATCGAAAATTATCCTACAGGGATAGATATCTATTTTCGGTTACCCTTCGGTGATAATTACAAATAGAGGTTCACAGTTTCAATCCACACTTTTCACCGAATTTACCAATTTATTGGGAGTCAAACACATATCAACCACAGCGTATCATCCTTGTACGAACGGATTGGCTGAGCGTTTCCACAGACATCTAAAACAGCATTAACATTCAATAATGATTCTAGAACATGGCTGGACAATTTACCGCTTGTGCTGTTATCAATACGAAACGTAGTCAAGGAAGATTTGGGTTGCACAACCTCAGAAATGGTTTTCTGAATAATTTTAATACTTTCGGGTCAATTTTGCGACAGAAACAACTATTTAAGACCGACTACGCATTTTGTCCAGTCTTTTACACAGTGGATGAGTGACTTAGTGTCCACACTGACTAGAACTCAATCTCGAGACATTTATACTCCCAAAGATTGGCACCCTTGTGATTACGTTTTTATTCGTAATGATGCAGTTAAAAAAACTTTTTGCCCCACTTACATGTGTCCTTATCAGATCATAGACAAAAAGACCTAAGTACTTTACAGTAGTCATACATAATAAACCAAACACAGTCTCAATAGACAGATTGAAACCAGGATATATGGATTTACCTAAACAGACTTTCACTAGAGAAAGCGTCATGACCTCACCACAAGCAACAGAGACAGACCTATTTCAACACCTGCAAACACAACCACGAAATCAAGTAGAAAGGTACATTGGCCTACATATTTCAGAACATATATTACATATTGAAAACATTTTTCAATATTTTATCAATCTGCAGATCCAGATCTGTAAGCGTTCTGAAAGCAAAGGAAATATTTGTCGCAGATTAATTCCACAACGCAGAGAAGAAATCACTGTAAGTTCAGACTCGAATATCGGAAGCAGAAAGAAATGCCGAAAACTCGATTCGCAGGTACTATCTCACAAATCCCAATGCACATGACCAGTCAGAAAAATAACTCACTCGCCGACGAACGCGGTAGCCAGAATACATCAGTTATTCCTCTCGATTCGAGAACACCAACTGCTTTTATCGGCCGATCAGTTTTTGCATTCGTCGACAACTGGGAGAGGACGCCAAGTATTTTGCATAACAAAATACTTTTATAGAGACTCCTGTGACGGACTTGTTTTTAATCTAAATATTCCGTCTTCAGCATGTCACGCGGAATACGCGCCCTTTTTTTGGTAAATAATTTTTCCGTCGTAGAATACACACGACGCGCTGTCGCTTGGTTTGACAAGGTAAATTGCAGTTTTCTTCGCTATAAGATCCTATATCGTTCTCAAAACATCAAAAATTAATCAAAACATAGGCTCCAAATTAAATTACACAACTAACGTAATTTTATTAGTTCAAAAATATCACATGTCATATCGTCGACTACGTCCGCACCTTAATTTGACCTGATCAAAGATACAGTTGCGCCAAAATTTTAAAACGTTTTCTGGAGCCTATCACGTGACTTATATTGCTTATATAAACAACAAGCAATTAAGAAACAAAGTAGCAGGGAAAATCACCCCAAAAAGCTACGCGCTACGTGACGACACTCATCATAAAATAACTTTCAACTGAAATCCAGACTATAACTTAAAATCCTTTTTTAACGTAACCACAGTCTATTTCTTTCATTCAATGCAAATTAAACTAAGGCCGGCAAACAACGAAGCAACAGACACTCAAACGTCAAACACAACATAAGTCACACCTACACACGCTTTTTCCTTTAAACTATTTATTTTAAATACAAACAATATTGCAGTGAACTGAATTTGTCCAAATTCACACAAATTACCCTACAACTTGCAGTCGATCAAACTGGAACATTATCTCACACAAAAATCTAAAAAGACAAGTTTATGTCTCAAAGTCTATTGATGTGAATTCGAGTCCGTTGTCGCTGACAGCTATTTGAAGTATACCAAATTCTGAGAATGTGGTTTTCAGTTTTTTGATGACTGTTGAAGATTGGCAGTCATTTATTTTGTGTCTGTCAAAATATTTCGTTGTACAGTTTATGATACTTAAGAAAGATTTGCCATAAAGATGGAAGATGTCTGTTCCCACTTTTGTCCTTGGCGTGACTAGTATTTCATGATTAATGAGAGTTTCACCTGGCTGCCGATTCCTGTGATCGATGCAGGCAGAACATGTGCTTACCATGTCATTGATTTGGGCATTTATGTCTGGCCAGTACACTCTGACTCACTCAATGCACTTTTCAATACCTAAATGTCATGTATGTATTTTTTGTAGTATTTCTTTGCTGAGTAAACTGGGGACTACAATGCGTGTGCCTTTTAAGACAAGTCCTTTGACAACTGATATTTCATCCCGGATAGAACCAAACGGTTGGATGTTAGTTGGTACTTTCTCTTTAGAGAGTCATTCATCTTTTGTGTATCCGGTAAGTGCTTGTGTTGGATTGCTTGCAGTAGCTTCTGTATTATGTATTGAGTTTGCCGTCAGAGATTGGATATTTATTTATTATTGAATGTATATAAATCGCCATGTCTGTCTCAGATATTTCCGAGCTTGTGTGTCTGAGATATGTACGAGATAAATAAAGTGTTTGCAACGACTGCATCACGACCTGGTATGTAGTTGAGTTGAAAGTCGCATGGGCTAACAAAAGTCTTTGGATTCTTGGATGGTATTTAGATGTTTTAAGAATAAATGTTTGAACGGTCTGCGATCGTTTTCAATGAAAAAATGAGTACCCTATATGAATTGATATTTTTGCAAGCAAATACAATGCTCAAAGCTTCACATTCATTGGGATAATAATTCTGTTCTGTAGGAGTTTTGGGTAACCATTTCCTATTATGCATCTGTTCCATTACAGCTCCTAGTCCGTCTCTGGATCTTGTCAAGAACTCCGAGGTAAGCAGAAGGTGCCCCAGACCATATATAGCAGCAATACTCCATGCAAGGGCGAATGGTTGTTTTGTATATTTGAAGTATCGATTCAGGGGAGAAAAATTTCCTGGCGCGGCACAGAGAGCCAACTTTCCTCGCGGTGGAAGAAGCAATTGACTCAATGTATTTGTTCCATCTCAGGTCAGCAGGCAACGTGAGACCGAGCAGACGCAGGGAGTTGCTCTCAGGAAGTTGACTATCAGACATTTTAATGGGGGGGCAGGGAAGGATCTCTATGGTGGTTAATGGAGAGTAGTTTAGTTTACTTCAACTAGGAGCAGTAACACAACAGAATATGACAGGGTTAGGTCGACAGCTTGTAGTAGTGTTGACTAGTTTGTTAATGAGTGTAAACATTACCTCCATCTAGTTTATTAAGGCGTCACCTAGGAAGCCTGTTTTAGGACTATAAAAGAACAGACATAACCCTTGTTTATTCTCTATATTTGCCCCTAAATGTTACAGCATCAATATGAGCCTTATCTCCACTGGGGAAAATCTATTTCCGCAGGCAGCTACTAGATATTAACTCACATGCATATATGTATTACATCCACACATTCATTTCCTAATAGAAAACCTTAAAGTAATTCAGGAGTCTTTGGAGATTTAAAGAGGAAAAAAAGAGAGATTATAATTCTTGGGTTATTCTGTTCAAACTCCAAAACCACGTTGAATTCTTGTTCTTCCCAAAATAAAAGGTGCTAAGGGAAGGAGTCAGAGACACTGGAAAAGAATTCAGGAACTTTATTACTGTAACAACGGTCTGTTGAAGGGAAATGCCTCCCCGAGCAAAAGACGCGTGTTTACTCGTTGAAAATTCAAGGGAAAAGAGAGAACGATTCTTCTTGTTTGTCTTTGCCGCCAGGAAAGCCACTCTTTTCCCGCGCATGTGCTATTTCTTCTTCCTGTCGGGGGCATCCTGGGAGATTCTCCTTTTTATTTATTTATTTTTATATATATATATATATTTTTATTTTTTTTTTATTTTATCAATATACAATCCCCACAGGTCTATCCTTGGACCTGCATTATTTCTTACCTTCATCAAAAACCATCACGATGTCATCAGTTCCCAACTACGTATTTTTGAAAATGATGTAACCATTTACTCTTGTCTTAATATCAAGTCAGACGAAATAAAACTGGCGGATGCTCTCGAAAAGGACCTCCAGTCAGTGTTTAACTGGGGCAAGGAGTGGAAATTTGGACACATCCAAAACAAATTTGAACCTTTTCCTTCCTTCCAACTGATTCTAACCTCTTGGAGAGCAACTCTTTGCACCTTTTGGGGCTCATGTTTTTTTAGTGGCATGAAGTGGAGATGACTATATTGAATTATTTGCTATGTCTACTGCTAGGAAATTTTGTTCACTGTGTCATTCCAAACAATATTTCTTGTCAAAATACATCTTGCACATTTATAAATCTACCATTCATCCGTGTAAGAACAGTGCTGCCATATCTGGTCTGGTGCTGATTTTCGAATTTGTTCATTATGGTATTTTTCAGTACACTACTCTATAAACCAGTGTTTCTCAACCTTTGTAAGCAACGGCACACCTAAGAGCAAATGAAAATATTGAAGTATCGAAGGATAATGACGAGGAAACACAAGTGTTATATTTAACGAAACAAAATAAGGAATTTATTTACAAATTTTCACATTTAAAGTTGTCAGCAGCTTGTTTCAGGAAAACGGAATCAAATATTTAAAGTTCGTAGTTTCGATGAATTGTCAAGAAGAGAAAATGTTCATAATAAATCATCAGACCCAAAATAATATTCCAAAATGTTTAAAACAAAATGAGATTGTTCGTTTTTCACATAAAAGTTATATAGTTGTATTCAACATGAATGAAAATATATATTTTAAGGTACTTAGCTTTAGAGTTGAATAGAGTTTTTTTTAATTGCCCTGCTCTCGTTAGAGGCTGATAATGTATCAGGGGCTAGTTTGACACTCGGGTTATTCAGACGCGCGGGACTCTGGACTTTTCTGCCTCCTGCTTCTTTCTGCTCTCTCTCTCTCTCTCTCTCTCTCTCTCTCTCTCTCTCTCTCTCTCTCTCTCTCTCTCTCTGCCTGGATTCAACATTCTCTGCCTGTTTATATCAAAAAGCGATTTCACATCGGCTCCTTATTTTTTCACAGTTTGTAAGCTGCTCCCTTTTCCGCTGGTCAAAATAAATTTTCGCATAGGCTCACGAATATGAAAACAGTGGCGAAAAGAGAGTTATTTTTATTTCGTATTCACCACACTTCTGTTATATATCTTGCTATTCTTGAGAAAATTCAATCTGTAATATAATCGGTCCTGACTTAGCATCTCAACTTCAATCACTTTCCCACCACCGTGACTTCCCTCTGCCTTTTCTACAAATATTTTCATGGTAATTCTTCTGATGTGCTTTCCTCCTTTAGTGCCTACTACTATATTGACATATATGTTTCACTGTTTTTCTTTTGAACTAGCTGTATGTTCTATTCTAATAGTTGTTTCTTTTCTCGCACTTCTTACCTGTGGAACTCTCATCTAGTTTCTTGCTTCCATACCATATACAATCTTCAAAAATTTAAATACCACGCAAATCTCGATCTAAATATTTTTATTTTATTGTCCTTTATCATTCCCTTTTAATCCTAGTAACTTCTTGCGTATTAGTGGTATTATCACCTTAGTTGGGGTGAAATGATTGCACAAAAATATATTTAATTTTTATCATTTATATAGTGTGCGGTAGAAATACCTCCCAAATGTCGGAGTTAACTCCTCCTTTAGTTCGTTAACCCTTTCACCAGGGGTCTCTCTTCCCTGGCTATAAATAGCCGCTGACCCTTCGCCTCTTTCTTTTTTTTCCCTCAGGCCTGTGCGCCGACACCTTGAGGTAAATCTCTTTTTTTCCTCAGGCTTCCAGCCTTACCACCTCAAAAATGTGAACGCTCACCAGAGATAGCGTTTCCCAAAATGCTGGGAACACGCTAAGCACAATACACACGCACACAAACGCACATATATAATATTCACACACACTTTGTCCTTTTGTAACTGTTTCTATGTAACCTGTTATTAATATATATATTTGTATACATATATTATCGGTCTTGTGTTTTGTTTGTTTTCTTTGAATTCTTTGGACTTAATTAAAAGTCCAACTTTCTTGTGTAGTTGGACCAGCTAGCAGGAAAATCTGAACCCACATGTTTCTTCTACTTCTACTCAACAATATTACAGCTACGGTCCACTACACACATCATGGTAAAACATTGATGGCAATGGTGTCTTCATCTAACTAATTTCATACCATGATTTGAGAGGTGTTTCTCCCACACCCTGTATAAAAATATGTAAAGTTCCTCCACTTGTTGAAATTTATTCTGAATTCATTTTCTTTGAAAGTTCTCAAGTTCATCCATAACAAACCCGTTGCCCTTCCCTGCAGCAAGAGGGATTTTTTTTTAAACTCTTTCATAATTTGCATTTGCAATCTGTAATGTTGCCTTCAAACTGCACCTGTCCAAAGCTAAATTTTTAAATCGAAAGAGAGATGCTGGATTTGTAATTACGATCGAAATATACTTGCTAGGCTGACTTTAATTTTCATGAGCTGCGAAATTTCTGGATGACCCCTTTTTATGTTGCATGGTCTAAAGCATGCGGCTTTTTACATGCATCTTGGCGGCCCTCACAAAAGTTTCTATAGACGTGGTACATCGAGAATTTTGTCTATGTTCGTAATGCAAATTATTAAAACAGTGAGATTTTTTTCAATTGGCACGATTAGATTGTTTATTCACTCTCAATGTTTTTTGTTTTTGTTTTTTATTCGAATGTCAGCGACTATTTTTAACTTCCGGTTAATCATGTGATCATCCTTGACAACTAAATAAGAATAAATATAAAGTGAAAACGTTCGTCATTTTGTAATATTTTGCCATAAAAATGTCGAATTCTACTCTATCACGTAAAAAGAGGAAATTATCTAAAGAAGGACGTGTGTTTCAAGAAAATTGGGAATTACAGTACTTTTGTACCACTGTTAATAAAAAAATAAACTGTTTGATTTGCAACCACTGCATTGCGACGCCAAAAGAATATAATGTGAAAAGACCTTATGGAACAAACCTTCCATCTTATGATAAATATGAAGGAGATATGCGTGTTTCAAACGTGAAGGAATTCAGGGTTAACACAGCAACAGAGTTGCTTTACAAAAATTCAGAAAGGCAAAATTAGTTCTGTTACTGCAAGCTTTGAACTCTGCAAATTGATCGATATCAGAGGAAAATCTTACAGTGAAGATTTCATAAAGCGATGTCTTGTAAAAACAGCTGAAATTGTATGTCCACAGAAGTCACACTTATTTCAAGACATTTCATTAAGCAGGAACACTGTTGCTAAGCGGATTGATGAAATGGCAGATAATTTGAGTCTACAGTTGAAGACTTTATCATCAAGTTTTAAACATTTTCTATTGCTCTGACTGAGACTATTGACATAGCTAGAATAGCACAGATCGCCGTTTTCCTCGGGGCTTGTGACAATGAATTTCAAATTTATGAAGAACTAATTGAACTGATCCCAATGCATGATACTACAACAGGCCAGAACATTTTTGAGGAAGTTGAACAGCTAATCCACGAGTATGGCTTTGATTTGAGTAAACTTGTGTGTTTATCTACTGATGGTGCTGCCAATATTGTTGGGAGACATAATGGTGCTGCTGTCAAATTAGGTACAAAAATAGAAAACATATATCCAGATTCAACATTCAAGCATTTTCAGTGTATAATTCATCAACAGAACTTATGTTCCAAGATTTTAAAATTAGATCATGTGTTGAGTTTTGTCACAAAAAACAGTGAACTATATCAGAGGTCGTGCTCTGCATCGCCATCAGTTTAGCCAGTTATCGGAAGACGTGAATAATCAGTTCACAAATGTTCCATTCTACATAGAACTTCAGAGGCTTTCATGTCACAAGAAAAGATTTTTTTTTATTGCAACACGAAATTGTTGTTTTTGGAGATGAAAGGTCAAAGCGCAGATGAATTGAAATATGGAAGCTGGCTCCAAGATCTAGCTTTTTCAGTGGATATTACTACCCAATTAAGTGACATTAATTTGAAATTATAAGGTAAAAAATAAGCTCATCACTCAGTTATATGATGATATAAAGTGTTTCATTGCAAAATTAGCTTTATTGAAGTCCCCGTTGTCACACGAAAACTTGCTTCATTTTCCTATGTGCAGGGAGTTGAAAAAAACTGCCAATACTGAGTTTGTATTTATCTTTGCTAAGTACGACAATTACCTGGAATCGCTTTCAAAGGAATTTCAGCGAAGATTTTATTTTTCATCTTGTGAAGATCAGTTTGCATTATTCTCAGCACCATTCAATTTTGATGTTGCTCAAGCAGAGGAAATCTACAGATGGAACAACTGGAAATGCAGACTGGCTCAGCACTCAAGAGAAAGTACCTAGAAGTAGGGGTACCCGGATTTTTTTCATACCTTCCTCAGATATTTAAGAATTTTAGAAAGTTTGCCACAAAGATTATGGTGATGTTTGGTTCCACGTATGTCTGTGAGCAGTTATTTTCAAAACAGGGGATATAGTGCCTTCTACACTGTTGATTGATTCCTTTTCTACGGCCTGATATGGCTCTTGTCAAAATAGATTATATCAGGCGGGGTCAGGTAGTTGGTTTAAGATTGATGGAAGCCCTCCTCTGTAGTTCCTGTTTTTAAGAACTCTGGAGAGCAATTTGACCCCTCTAAATATTATTGAAATATTATATAGATAAATGAATTACCTCAATTTGTAGGGGTCGTTATCACCGGCCCCTGGGTTGGGCTGAAATGAGAAGAACTGTTAATAGAACGAACTTTATTGCCATCAGTTAAGTCCTCGCAAAAACCACTTTTTTTTGCAACGATTTTTAAACCCAATTTTTCTTTCTTCCCTTTTCTTTCTTCTTCTTTCTGATATAAAGTTTTTTTTCACTCAAGTTTGGTGTTTTCCTGTTTTCTCTCGCCGTGTCGCGTCAATGCTCTTTTTACCCTTATTTTCCACAGAGGACGAATTATTGGTCACATAAATTCAAAGGGTATAAAAGCCCGCGCACTATCGCCCTATTAGTCTCTTTTCGACAATGTATTCAAAGCTTTAATCAATACTGAAGTGTTTAAACATCTTAATTCTCATAACCTTCTCTCTAACAAACAATATGGCTTCCATTTTGACAAGTCTACCGCTGACGTGTGTAGTTGGCCCTCTGGAGGTTGGGGGGGGGCGATATAACGTGATCTGTGCGGCCCAAATAATGGTGAGTCACAAGAGGCCCACTTACATTTATAAATTAAAGACAAGAAATCAGACAGGTCAACAAGAGGGCAACAAACGACAAACTTAAAATTAATACAAAATTTATTTACATAAAAGTATGTTTGGATTAAAGGAATATGAACAAAGAATGGATCAAGTAATGGGGGCAGAAGTAAGTAAATGAAGGGATACTGACTGGCAAAAAGATCTGTGACTAAATGTTAAAAGTAGAGTCCATTTAAGTTAAGTTGGCATGTAAGTTCACAGTTTGAAAGATGAGTTCAAATGTCAGGCGAAAGTGTTGAAAAGTTGCTGGTTAAGTCCAGTGATGAACATTCCGTAGTATTTTAACCAAGGTGTACGGAGTAGGTTATTTGAAGTCTGGATGATAAAGCCGAAGAGAAGAAAGTTCACTTTAAATGTCTGTTGCTGGCGTTGTGTAGTTGCTGGTCCAGTCCAATGGTGAACCTTCCGTAGTATTTTAACTGAAGTGTACAGAGTAGGTTGTTTGAGTCTGGACGATATGCATGCAGCAATTTCCTAAACCAGGTGAGTTAGGTTGACAGGAAAGCCAGAAGCAGGGACCTAGTGTAGCCGGAAGTTCAGGGCTGTTGTAAGCGGCTTCATTAACACGGATCAACCAGGTGAGTTAGGTTGAGATAGAAATGCCGAAAGAAATGTGTCTAAGGAATTTCAGCTATTTATTTCTGACTCTAAAGTGAAGTGTTCTTTCTGTTGCCATTTTTTAAGACTTCTTGTTGCTTACTTGCTCTATCTATAGAATTCTCAATATCCTTCTGTAGAACTACATTTCTCCTACTTCTAGCTTTTTTTCTTCATCCTTAAGGAAATTTTTCGACATTCACTGCCATGTAAGAGAATGGATAGGATACCACATAGCAATCCAGCATTCTTTCCTTTTGGAATTTTTCTGATTCTTAGCACGTTGCTTATTTTTTGGAATGCCTCTTCATTAGTCCAATGTATATTTGGATCTTGGTATCACTTCTTCTGCTAAAACACTTCCCAGAAATTTAAATTTCTGCACCCACTTGATGTTTATATCTCAATCATGTGACCCACATCTCAGTCTGTTACTCTTGCTGATGAGCATACTTTTGATTTTCTTGTACTTGATGGTTAGTCCTTTTTATTCTCACTTACCTGTCGTTTCCTTTCTGAGTTGGCCATCAACACAATGTCAATAAATCTGGGGAGAAAGAACATTTTTCAGTATCTGTCTATATTTCTGAGATGAGGTATTACGTACACTATTTACATTATTCATACTATTTTCCTCATGTTTGTTGCCATATTTATTACAACGTTTCGACCGTTGTACACTCCGGCCTTCTTCGGGTGGTTGGAATGTCAAACTGAACCCTTTATTTCGCTCACTGGAGTAGACTGCTCTAGTTCAAGGACACATGGCACAACGAATAAAGACTTTAGTTAGATCTAGTGACAGGACCCAAAGAGTGTGAGTTCAATACCCGGTTAAGGCAGTGGAGAACTTGGAGAGGGGAATTAAAAGGAGATAACTGATAACTGACATCCATTAAACATGACACATGGAACTAGAACAGTCTACTCCAGTGAGCGAAATAAAGGGTTCAGTGTGACATTCCAATCACCTGAAGAAGGCCGGAGCATACAACGAAACATTGTAATAAATATGGCGACAAAGATGAGGACAAAACGTAATAAATATGGCGACAAAGATGAGGATAATAGTCCGAACAATGTAAATAGGAACATTCTTGTCTTGCCCACCTTTCTATTTTTTATAGCTATTCAGTTGTAGGTGAGTTTTTTCCAGTATAAATCCTGAATTATTCTAATATCTTTTCCAAATAAATTTAGTTTTCCCACCAGTTCAAATAAATCCTTGTGTCATACTTTGTCAAATGCTTTTGCGTAATCTATAAAATATAAGTGCATATCCTTTTGCATTAGTATTGCTCTCTCTGATATCATTCTAATCATGAATATTACATTTCTTGTTCCAGTGTTCTTTACAAAGCTGCACCATTCTTGTCCTATTTCCAGTCTACTTTTGCTTCACACTCTATTCATCAGAATTCGTATCATTAGTTTGGTTATGTGGCTCATTAAACACATTGTCCTATAGAGCTCACATTGATTTGCATACCTGATAGTTATAAAATATTTTATTCAGTGGGGAAATTGAAGTGCTTTATTTTAGCTTCCTTTAAGACAGAATGTATAGCTGACAGAAAAAAAAAGAGCCCAACATATGAATTATAATTTTTTTCTTGCTTATCTGTCTAGGAGGTTTTGTAGTTTTCATTCTGAGTTGGTCCTCTGCACAGTGTCATCTGCAGATCTTATATTAAGATTACTCCTACTGATAATAAATCCTGATAGTGCCTCCAGCTTCCTTAGGATTTTATCACTGTAGAGGTTAAATAAATCTATTGCTTTCTCTGTTATCATTCTGATCATGAATATTGCATTTCTTGTTCCAGTATCCTTGACAAAGCTGCACTGTTCTTGACCTATTTCCAGGACTGCTGTGTGTTCTATTCATCTGGCATCTCGTCTGCAGTCGCTCTCTCACAGATATGTCGTCATCTCCCTCTGTCTTTATTACAAATATTTTCATGGTAACTGATCTGATGAGCTGCTTTCACTGGTTCCCAGACTTCATGAATTTAAGCATTCAACTAGGCTGGCATCTCACTCTCGCCCTTTCACTGTCAAAACTGTTAAATGTAGCCATCTCTTCTACTCCAATAGCTTCATGTCTCGCACTTCTCTGAGTTGGCCATCTGCAGATCTTATATTAAGATTACTCCTACTGATAATAAATCCTGGTTGTGCCTCCAGCTTCCTTAGGATTTTATCACTGTAGATGTTAAATAAATCTGAGAAGAAGAAACATCCTTGTCTCACACCCCTTTCTATTTTTGTCTCTCTATTCAATTCCTTTTCTATCCATATGCAGGTGGTTGGCTCCAAGTATAAGTTCTGGATTATTCTTTTCAAATAAATCTATCTTAGCAGTTCAAATATATCCTTATGTTGTACCTTGTCAAATGATTTTGTATAATCTATAAAACATAAGTGCACATCTTGCATTTCTATTGCTTTCTCTGTTATTCTATCATGAATATTGCATTTCTTGTTCCAGAATCCTTGACAAAGCTGCACTGGTCTTGTCCTATTTCCTGTCTAATTCTATTTCCATCTAATTCATCAGGATTCACTTTCTTGGTTTGATTATATGACTCCTTAAACTGACTGTCCTTTGATGTTTGCATTTGTTTGCAGCTGATCTCTTAGATAATGTTAAAAAGAATTTAGTGAGGTTCTCTGGTATGTGGCTAGAGTTTTATATTTTGTTGGCACAATATAATCATTCCAATTCATTTCAGTGGAAAATGTTAAACGAGGTTTGCATCAGCTATGCTCATAGAATGCAAAAAGATAAGTAAAAGAGTAGTTTTGAAGAAATCGTTCAGCTATTTAACCATATAAGAGGATTGATATTCAACACTGAATCAGCTATTTAAAAGGCTTCATTTTTTTTTAAATCAGTTTTACCTCAAGCAAGGGGATAATGCCACTACAATGCAAGAGAGTGAAAGAGAAAGAAAAGACTTTAGTAAAGAGAAAGGGCAATAAAAGAACTGGTTTCAGGAAGACAGAATATGGTAAATGACATTGAATTTAAATGTGCGAAGAGTGACAGGGTAGAAAGAAACTTGAAGCAAATTCCACAGGTGAGAAGTGCAAGAATGTATATCATCTGACTGATTCGACAGTAAAATGACCAGGAAGCCAATCTAGTAATACATTCTGGTAGTAACTACATTTCAATGAGGTACTAAAAAAATTACTTATTAGAACAATTGCCATAAAAATATTTATGAAAAAGACAGAGGGAAGGCATATCAGTGGTAAACATGAGAGCAAGAAGGAGCAATGAGTCCTGGAGGTTTGGGAAGCAAGAAAGTTTCTCTATGGAGATTCTTCATATGATAGCCCTTAACTACAAAAATTGATTTTTCTCTGAATTCTGGTTTCTGTATGATCTTGATAATCATTTTTTTTATTTAAATATAAACTTGTGTGTGATTTCTTTTTCATCTTTATATATTTTCATTCTAGTCATCATCATAGTGATATTATGGAATTAACACATTAATTCCATCTATATTTTACGTGCGTGCGAGTTTCCTCCCTTCCTTTCACACTCGTGCGTGTGTGCGCGCGGTTTTCACCCCTTTCTTCCTCTCACAGCTAGACATAGCAGTAACCTTCGCTAGCTCCTACTGATGAACTCAGACTAATAGATTTTGAATTTTTCCCGCGCGTTTCGCGGCGTCTCAAAACGGCCAGCGTTTGCAAACCAGTTGCTTCCCGATCTTCAACCTGGCTAGACGGGCAACTCATTTATTCCGTGCCTTTAACCCATATGCGGGCCGGAATATCTTATTTCAACAATGGCGACCTCATACTTTACCAAGACTTCTTCTCGTCTTGAAGCTGCCCGCAGGTCAGACCTTCTCCGTTTTCGACCAGAAGACGTTAGAGACACACGACACGGTCGTGGGCAAAACTTCGTATTCAACTAATGGCTTATTTTTATCCCTCGTCAGTGAACCAGTAAATACAGACAGGGATATCCTACTGACGAACAACTTGCTATCCACAGGTCAGACCTCCATTTTCTGCTAGAAAATGTTCGAGACACACGACACAGTCGTCGGCAGAAACTTCATATTCAACAGGTGACTTACATTTATCCCTCGTCAGTCAATAGTAAATACAGACAGGGATATTCTTACTTACGGACAAACATTTTTCGTCTCCTGGGCTCGCCATAAACAACTCTACAAGACCATGAAACTCGCTTCAAACATTCTTTTCGTTTCTCCTGGCTAGATGCCCACAGCATTCCGTTAAAATTCTCAACAGTTAATTCAAGACCTGACCGAACTCTGAGTCCCTACTTTGAACCTGAACACAAAAGAAAAAAACACAAAATCACATACACTCTCAAATCATTGGACTCTGAACCAGTACCTTAAAAAATATGCATAACATCACTCTCAACGCCAAAAAAATCCACAGTGAGTACTACTTTCTATCTGTGCGCACATCCTTTTCCAGAACCTTATAAAACTCTTTTTTCCCGCCTTAGCCATCTTGCTTTCTATTTTGGCGCGGGACATTTTTCATTAATCTCGTACCACGAGATAAGTTACTTGTTCCATCTAATTAAAGTTACATGTTTTATAAACAGATGTCTTTGTCATTTTATTTCGGCTATGTCTTTGATGTTTATTAATTTATGCACTTGTTGATTGACCCCTTTCCTCTCACTGTTCATTCACGCATTATTTTTTTTTTTACATTGCTTGTGGACTCGGTAGTTTAGTGCGGTGTCTGCCTTAAGGCCACTTAGTAATAAACCAGCACTGCACCCTGCCGGGTCCGCAACAATATTATGTCCTTTTTTGCTCACACATGATCGGCTAAGTATTTTACAATCAATCAAGACCATCACTGAGGGCCAAGTTAACTATGGCTTCTTCAAGGATTTTAGAGCGAGGAAGAAATCTTCCTGCAAAAGGAAAAAAAAAAAAAACAAAAAAAAAACGATACACTCACACACATTCTCCCCAGCCATTTCTATCTCTCTTTTAAGGCTTCTTCATTTTGTAATTTGAAACTTTTAGAAAAAATGCTAAACATTATCAAAGTTATAGGAAAATTACTTTTAGAATATATTGTAGCGGACCCCGAGCGCACCCGTATCACAGTTGGGTGATGAAGTCACGAGAGGCCCGCTAACATTTTCGAAGACGTTAAATCTGACAAGGTGTAACAATATAGACGACAGAACGAGGATATATATGATATATGCTAATTTATTCTAGAAAAGAAATAAAAGTGGTCGGAACGGTAGAGATGCAGATGTTCCGGTGCAGGCATTGATGGTCAAGGTTGGTCGTTACAGGTGATCACTGTTTGTCATGCAGGGGGTCGCTGCAGAGATGATCGCTGTAGTTGAAGTTGATGTTGGTCGTTGCCGGGATGATAGCTGTTGGTTGTTGCAGTTGATGTTGGTCGTGGCCGGGATGCCAACTTGACGTGTTGGGAAGGAAAGAAGAGCTGGCGTTGTTCGGGCATGTCACAGGTCCAGTGCAGGCGTTGCGTGTTTGCCGGTAGAGTCCGATATTAGTAACCTCCCGTAATAATT
The DNA here is from genome assembly GCA_903632075.3 of Acanthosepion pharaonis. NCBI lineage: Eukaryota > Metazoa > Mollusca > Cephalopoda > Sepiida > Sepiidae > Acanthosepion > Acanthosepion pharaonis. The sequence continues at coordinate 1,407,669 of CAHIKZ030004360.1, read as the reverse complement.
ACTAACATAGTGTAAGGGAAAGGTTAAGGACGACGTGCAGGCAGCCAGTAGGGACGGAATGCCGAGCGTCGAACAGGGCCAAGGGACCAGGAGTAGTAGGCGAAGGAGAGAGAGAAGGAAAGTTTCCAACTATCGTCAAGCCAATGAAAAACCTAGTTTGCTGAAACTAAGATGCTGATTGGTTAAGAGGTGAAAAGTGCATTATCCCGATGGGGTGACGGGTAGGTATGGAATATTCCATTCAAATACCACCCTGCCACGAGATTAATAGTCATAGCATTATGGATATTAATATGTAAAATATGTTTGGAATTTAGCAGGCCAATGAAAGTGCCTACCCAACCTGATACAGGTCGGTGGGTTTGCTTCTGAATCAGCTGCTGAAAATGGTTGTGTATAGGAAGATTCTCGATGTGTTATATGAGGAGTAGTCAAAGGTATGGAATATTCAATCAAATTTATTGTTAACACGAAAAATTGAAAGAATTGCACATATTCAATGCATTTTGTGCCAAATGATGGCCATTAGCATGTATGTAATAATAATCAAAGTAAGGAAATAAAAAAAAAATATTATAATGCTTCAGAAAATTATGTAAAAAATGTAGAAAAGGTGAAAATAATTCTCTGAATAGTTTTCAAGGAATAAGTACAATTTTCAAAGCAAAGTTTGTGGCAACTGTTTTGTTTCCTGTTGTTTCCTTATAACACAGAGACAAGATGATAATCAAAGCTTTACACATGTTTATTCACTAACGGTCAACAGTAGAAAGAGGCTTAGTTCTGTTAGTGACTAAGGGAGCTAATTGCTTCTACTTCTAGAGAGTTCTATTAAGGGATTTTACTACGTAATACATCTCCTTTTCTTTATTTAATATTAGTTGGTTAGTACTACATAGGTAATATTTATAGTACTCACTTCAGCCTGTGTTGCAATGGAATAACTGAAACAAAGACTTTTTTGTTTCAAAGCTTTAATCTCTGAGGTGTTTTTATTATTCTGTCTGAATGGTATAATGTAGTACTTGACTGAGGATGGTCATATGGTTTTATTTGTGGTGGCAGCTGAGTGTTTTGTGTTGTTTTCATCTTGATGTTTGGTGAGTGTGGTGTACTGTTTGGTATTGTCTGTGGGTGGTTGCCATCAACATTAAGGTCGGGTCTAGTTGACTCTCTTCTAGCAGGTTTGAGGAAGTGTCAGTTCCTGTGTTAGACATTCCTATTATGATATTTCACCAGGTATGATCTCAGCTCTTTTGTAACTTTCACAATGACATCTGGTTCCCAAAATTTTGTTCTTTGGTCCTGTGTACAGACATGTTGACCAGCTGACAGCAATGCATGCTGTCGTGAGTTTAGTTTTTCATGACATACCTTTATTTAGTATCTACTTTGATGAAAGCAGTCCCGAGTGTGTTCATCTCCTGGCTGGAGATAAGTTGAGTTCTTATCAGTCGGCCGTTGAGTAGTTCTGCTGGCAATTTGAGGTTGCTCTGTAAGCCATAAGCACCAGGTGACAGTCTGTCCCTGATTCTTTGGCTTTTATTAATAGCATTTTATATATTCCCATCATCCTGTAGCAGTGCTGCACCCAGACCTGCGGTTGAGGCGTCGATCTGCAGTGTTATGGGTGACTTTGGATCAAAGTAGCTTAACACTATGGTTTAGCTAATATCCTTTTTGATGCTCTCAAAAGCTTCTTCTTGTTGAGGATTCCAAGTGAACTCGATGTCTTTGGGCATCAGGTCCTATAGTGGCTTAGGTGTGTTAGGTGTGGGGAAAATTTGTTGAGGTAGTTTACTAACCCCAGAAAACTTGCTAGCTGCTTCTTATCTTCCAGAGGATTCATGTGTGTAATTGCCTTGACCTTCTTGGGATCTGGTTTAAAATCTTTTGATATTTTATGGCCAAAGAAGTGTATTTCAGAGGCTCACACCACCAGTTTATCAGGGTTGAACTTTCAGTTCTTTTCCCTAGCTCTTTCGAGAAGTTCATTGATCATGGAGTCATGGTCACTACCATCTTCCTCAAACCCATACACAATAGTATCATCCAATATCGATAAAACGTTCTTGATGCCGCCAAAGGTTTTGAACATTGCTCTTTGGAATTCATCTTGGGTGCATTTTACACCCATTGGAACTCTGTTGAAGAAAAATTGTCCAAATGGTGTAATGAAGTTTTGTCAGTTCCTTTGACTGTTGATCTAGCTTCATCTGCTAATATCCAGATTTCACGTCAAACCACTTAGCCCCATGAAGTCTGGAGACTATATCCTTGAATGTGGTTGTTACAAAGTGTGGTCTTTGTATTTCAGGGTTAATCTGTTTGCCTTGGAGACACATACAGATGAGTTTACCCATGAGGTGTTTTTTTTTTATTTGATAGGTGATATAATGCACTTCTTCTCAAGGGAGTCCAATTCAGCTTTGAATTTGTCTCTCAGTGATACTGGGACTCATTATGGTGGGTGGACAACTAGTATTTTGGGGTCTATGTTTATACTATATTCCCCCAGTAGGCATCCTATCCCATCAAATACATCAGGGAATTCTTTTAGGGCCTGTTCTTGTGTGTTGAGGTCCTGTTTGGGTGGTAGTTCTGCTGCTTTTTTACTTACATTATTTACATTATTCGGACTATTGTCCTCATCTTTGTCGCCATATTTATCACAATGTTTCGGCCGTTGTACACTCCGGCCTTCTTCAGGAGGTTAGAATTTCAAACTGAATCCTTTATTTCGCCCACTGGGGTAGACTGTTCTAGTTCCACGTGCCATGTTTGATGGATGTCAGTTATCAGTTATCTCTGAAAGTTCTCCACTGCCTTAACCGGGTATTGAACTCACACTCTTTGGGTCCTGTCACTGGATCTAACCAACGCCTTTATCCACTGTGCCATGTGTCCTTGAAGAAGGCCGGAGCGTACAACGGCCGAAACGTTGTGATAAATATGGTGACAAAGATGAGGACAATAGTCCGGATAATGTAATTAATGTACATAATACTTCATCTCAGAAATATAGACAGACTCTGCTTTGTTACTGTTCGATCTTTTCCAAACTTTCCTAGATTTCGTTATATTAGGGTCGTCCATTTATGCTGCTAGGTTGAATGTTACCAAGCCTAATTTTCTGGACATCTGTAGCCCTATCAGCATTGGTTCATTTGTCTTCACCATGTGAAATGCAGCACTAATGAATGTGTCTGTGTGTCCCACCCTGAGGAGACATGCACCTGCTTGTTTTATTATAGTACCCCCAAATGCAAATAGATGCACACACTGTAGTTTGAAGAGACGCTGTAAAGAGAGGACACATCCTGGACAGGTTGAAAAAACAATAATGTTTCCAACATGACATGCTGAATTTGTAATGACAAATTTTTGTAGCATTTGCTAGCTTTTCTTTTTCAGGATCAGAGAGAAGGCATGTAACACATTTTCATACCTTATTAACATGTTCGCTGTGAAAAATAAACTTATAACTTCTCTATCAATGCTATTGACATATATTTGGTACATCAAACAGCAGGTTTTCTGAATGACACAATTTATCATCTGTTCCAACTCCCTGTAAGATCAAGGATAAAGTTTGTTGATAAAATAAGTGAAAAGGATTTAAATACATCAAACCAATGATTTAGTGACACAATAAATTGGGTTGGGGAAAGGAAACAATAATCATGGCTATATCACCAGACCAATTTTATCTGAATTTAGCATACGAAGGCACAATTTAAGAGGTTCTTATTGATGACCACTGACATTAGTACTACTCCCACTTAATTTGCTTTAGTCATTTTCTTTAATAAGAAACTACAGATGTTTAGCAGTAGAACAAAGTATTGATGAAAAAAACAAACTTTTGCCTTGGAAAAAAAGGAAAAGTAGCTCCAATCAGTAGTTAATTGGGGCAAGGAATGGCTTATAAATTTTAATGCCTTCAAAACAAAACTGGTTTCATATAATCACCACAGAGAACTGTTTCCACCTGCCATCAGCATGGCTGATATTAAACTCGATGTGAACAACACTTTGCACCTTTTTAGATTCATGTTTTTCACTAACATGGAGTGTTAACATAGCTGGGACTACTGCTAGGAAAGTTGGTTTGTTGTATCATGCCAGACAATTTTTCTTTTCAGAATCAATTTTGTATTTAAACATATCTACCATTCAGCCATGCATTGAATATTGCTGCCATATCTGGTCTGGAGCCATTACTATTTATCTCAAGATGCACATTGTTTGTTTTTGATTTTGTTGACTGCAGAGTATAGTAGGGTCAGTTGGGCACCGTCTGTAACAAAATTCAAAGAAGGTTCTATAATGTAATCAACACTTTATCCTGGGTCCTACACTGTTTCTGTTCTTCATCAATGATCTTCCTGATGTCATTAATTCCCAAGTAGGCATTTATGCAGATGGCACTACCATTTACTCCTGTCTCAATAGTAAATCCATCAAAGCTGACAAAGTTAACCTGGCAACTACCCTAGAAAAGGACCTCCAGTCAGTGGTTAACTTGGAGAGAAAATGGCTTGCAAATTTTAATGCCTCCAAAACGAAAACATAGGGAAACTTTCCTGCTCACCTTCAGCATGGATGATGCTAGACTCCTGGAGAGTGACACACTGTACCTTCTTGGCCTCACATTTTCAACTGATTTGAGGTGAAACGACCACACTGAATCAATAGCTGCATCTACTGGAAGGAAATTGAGCTCACTATGTCATTCCAGAAGGTTTTTTTCTTGTCAGAGTCCATCTTGCATATTTACAAATCTAACATTCACGTGCATTAAATACTGTTGCCATATCTGGTCTGGTAATCTTGCTATTCATCTCGAGGATATTGATGTAGAATATTGGTTAGCTTTTCAAATAAGACACAAGAAGGCAGCCATGTTAGCAGGTAAGTCACTTGACTTCTAAAATTGACAAAATCCAAAGAAGGATCTGCAGTGTAATCCAAACTTGGCATCTCGACTTCAGTAACTTTCTCACCAACATGATGTGGCTTCCCTCTGTCTTTTCTGTGTTATCCATTGCACCATACACATATCCACGCTTACAGTAGTTGGTATTTCCAAACAGTCACCCATTTAGGTATTGACCAGGCTTGACATTGCTTAACTTCGATGACTGTATGGCTAGTCTGGTCATCTTGCTATTCATCTGGAAGTTATTGACAAAATCCAAAGAAGGATCTGCAATGTAATCCAGACATGGCTTCTTGACTTCAGTCACTTTCTCACCAAAGTGACATGGATTCTCTCTGTCTTTTCTACAAATGCTTTTTTGATAACTGTTGAATCTTGACTAATGCATGGAATAATAATGCAACACAAAATGTACTTAGAACAAAATGTATTGAAACAAGAAAGTGTACACTATATTTACATATAGTCTTTTGTATATTCCTGGTAAGACCGTTCCTGGAGAATGTGTTGACTGAGTCGCAGTCGGGCAGAGTCTCTGGTTGAATCTCTTGATTCCTTCCTCTCTTCCCGGTACCAACCATATTTATATGGTCGGTACTCCACTATGCAAATTAGGTGGATCCTACCACAACAGTATTATACACTAATATATCCAAACGTCAGAAGCCAGAGGGCTCTATTCATTAACGAGGAGCGGTGCGTTAATAGCAGCGGCGACTACTGTTTGCAATTACCGTTTTATCGGTATATATATATATATATATATATATGATGATTGTCACGGTACAGAAGACGACAATCTCTTCTTACTTTTAAAATGAAAATTTGTTTGATCAGCAAATATAAAATGACCTTAAAATGATAAAAAATTTAAAAAAAGATCCAAATGTACTTAGAACAAAATGTATTGAAACAAGAAAGTGTACACAACATTTACATATAGTCTTTTGTATATTCCTGGTAAGACCGTTCCTGAAGAATGTGTTGACTGAGTCGCAGTCGGGCAGAGTCTCTGGTTGAATCTCTTCATTCCTCCCTCTCTTCCCGGTACCAACCATATTTATATGGTCGGTACTCCACTATGCAAATTAGGTGGATCCTACCACAACAATAACTGTTCTACTCAGCTTTTTTCCTTCATGCAACTGCTTTAATAAGCATTTTTCTTCTTTGTGGCCTGGCTACATGGATTTAAGCATTTTACTAATTATCAACTAGGTCTCACCATTTTACTGTTGAACTAGCGAGATGCAACTGTCAGTTCTATGATTTCTTGCATCCCTGCCAGATGCACTCTTCAAAAATTTAAATGCAATGTCAATTGCTATCATCTGCCTTTCTGATTCCTGCCTCTTCATTGTCTTTTCCCCACTCCTCCTCAGAAAAATCTTCTCATTCTCTTCCACGATCTACAAACCCCTGCATCCTAATGGTATTCTCACCTTACTTAGATAAAATGATTAATATATATATATATATATATATATATATATATATATATATTCCAGTGAATATGACAGACAAGGTGTTTTTATTTAGTTTTTTATAGAATTTCTCATGTGATCTAATAATGTTTTACTTTTCAGATGATAAACTTTCGGCTATACATTAAGCCAATTCAAGGATGAAATATTTCAACAAACTATTTTTTATTTAACAGTTAATATATCCTTGAAAATGGCTAAATGTATAGCCAAAAGCGCTTGAATAAAAAGAACATTTGGACAGTTTTTATATAATTTATCATGTGAAAAGAAAACATTATTAAATTGCATGAGAAATTGTATAGAAAATAAATAAAAGCACCTTGTCTGTCATATTTAATGAAATGTGTGTGAAAGAAGGATTGCTGCCTAAATACACAAATATATATATATATATATATATATATATATATATATATATATATATATATATATATATATATATATACTAGCAGCATGGCCTGTGCTTGATTCAAAAATCGTACGACTCATACAGTAATTGCTACCACTTGACTTAAAATATTTTTGCCCTTCCTTGCTTTTAAAGGAGTACCCTTTGCCGTGCTGATGTTGCTACATACCTTACTTCTTGCCTATCTCACACTGCGAATTTTTTCTAAGCTCTATACTAAACATTAAATCTGTTACGAAAAAAGAACTAAACAAAATGAACACAAAACGATCAGCTTTAAAAAAGAACTCATAACTGAAAAAACTGAATGAAAAAAGAATGTTAACAACAAATACTTTTTCACACCCAACCTAGTTCTGTGGAATCAGAATCAACGTTGAGTTTAAGCAAGCGAATGAGCCAATTGGAGTAAAGTGCCATGCAGGTTTAAATTTTTCAAACTTGTGACGAATGCAGCTATCGATTTTTTTTGCATGCTAGCGTGCAAGTTAACATTCGTGTCAGACAGCTGTTGGCTCTCACGCTGGCCAATAGAATCTTCCTGCCTATTCATGGCAGCCAGCTATAGGCTCTCAGTCTGGCCAGTAGAAAATGGCCGCAAACTACATGAAAACTGCCGTACAAGCATGAAAAAATCGATTATTTCTACTATCAATGGGAGTTGGGAAATGCAAAGTTGGTCTAGGCCTTCCCACTAACTTGGAGCATGTGCATGTAAATTTTGGTGAAAATCCGTCGAAAATTGCGGCTGTGCATTCGTTACACACACACACACACACACACACACACACACCATTTTATATACTGAGATATATAAAAACAGCAGATATTTTTATATATAGTGCTCAATATTAAAAATATTAAAATATTATAAATATAGCATTATTAATGATATTATATGAAAAGATTACTTAACTTTTAAATATCAATTTGTATCCTGACATTAATGTTTCTTAGTAAAATTTCAAGTCTTCGAGGGTTGTGATTTTGAATGGTATTTTCAATATTTTCAATTTTTTCACTTTTTATTCCGCATCTTTTTCAATCTGTTTTTTTTACTCCATTTTGTACAGATGCGTATTCATGAATTTAACGTTCTTTTACAAGCACACGTTCATGAAATTTTGCATTTGTTTATGCCTTTTTTTAAGCAGTAGTTTTTCTTCCGTTTGTAAATTTTTTCATCAAACCCCTGAAGACTGGAAATTATACTAACATCATTTTTGAGATAAAATTGATATCTAAAATGTTAAATCTTTTTTCATAAATATTTATATATATATATATATATATATATATATATATATATATATATATATTAAGACATTTTTATGTTTATATGTTCTTTTATAGATAGAAATATTTAAGTAAATGCTCTGTTTATAATAAACAGTATTAAACAACATTTACCCACCTGAATGTCTGAGAAATTTTCATTTACTTAAATATTTGTATCTATAAAAAGAACATATAAACATAAAATGTCTTAAAATAATTGTCAAATTCTGTCCATTTCATTATATATATATATATATATATATATACACACACACACAGAGTGTTGCCATATTATATTTTTAATTTCATGTATACACATTGTTTCGCTTTTGTTAACTGCACAGTATAGTAGGGTCAGTTGGGCACCGTCTGTGAGAAAAAGGGCACTATGATGTAATTCACTCCACCAGAAATTTGGAAACAGCATGCTAAACTGCTTGGCATTCACAACAGGACATTCAATACGAATATTTCAGAGTATTTGGGTGTCAATATGAGGACAGCACAGAGGATTTAGAAAGAGTTGGATGAGTCTGATGGTGATTACGAAGGTATGGCAGCTTGGAAAACTCTGAATATTCTGTCAAGAAAAGAACTCCCAAATTTGTTGGTGAGGATTGCAGTATCAACATGGTGACCTCTATCAAGTGCCTTGATGAGGTAGTGCTGCCCTGGATTAGGAGGGTAGCTGCTGGAAGACCCTATGTCTAGTAACAGGATTCTGCACCATGCGACACAAGTAGGAGAACTCAATCATAGCTGTCAAACATCTGTGACCACATTACCTCTTACATCTAGTCACCTAACTCCCCAGACTGCAACCCAGTTGGTTTTTATATATAGGGCACAATTGAGTGATAGACAAATTAAACTCCTTGTAATACCAAAGATGAACTGAAGGCAAGGATTATGGCTACATTCACCAACTTAAACAAGGAGACCATCCAGAAGAGTTGCAAGAGATTCTGAAGTCCTCTGGAGACCTTGGAAGCCAATGTCAATCTTATTGAATAAATTTAGTATTTCAAGATATTTTTGTGTAATTTTGGTAAACATATCTGTTAGAATAAGATGTCAGTGTTATTTAAATTTTTGCATAATTTAGATGACAATTTATCGATCACACCCTGTATATATATATATATATATATATATATATATATATATAGTCATTCACAGACAGACGGTTTCAATGTATCACAGCTCATCAGTGTGGCTAGACGTCTGGTTGCCTCTAGCTAGGATCGAAACCTGGCTGAATTGGCATCAGTCAGAGAATCTATCCCTAAGCCATTGGCACATGGCATGGATGAAGGTGAATTTAAGCATATTTATTTTTAGATAAACACACCAGAGACTGAGAGAACTCGATTCATTTTAAAAAAGAGTATTGCATTAGTAGCCGTAATAGTCACTGTTTACAATCTAACACTTTCTCACCAGAGAGCTCAACCAAAATAATTTTTCCGGTGCATATCTTGCCATATATATATATATATATATATATATATATATATATACAAGTGGACACAATGTGACCCAAAGATTGCATTCAAGCATGAAACCGACTGATGGCACTCGGTGTTGACCTCACTGCCCATTTTTATTTTTATGTATGCTCTATTTCTATATATATAGTATATTTAGTTAGCAATCCTTCATTTATACATGCTTCATTAAAGACGGCAAACAAGACACTGTAATTAAGCTTTTTATTTAATTTTTCTTGTGCTCAAACAAGTGCTTTTTTTTCTGGACACAGAGTGTGTAGAAACTGTCCAAATGTTCTGTAATTCTGAGCACTTTCGGCTATACTTTTAGCTATTTGTCAAGGATGATTTAATTTTTCTATTTAATTGGATGTATGGGTTGTGTGTATGTTTTTAGAGTTATAAGAATGTTTTATTTTCTGAAAACAGTCAGCACATTGTGGCCGTGTTCGTAGTCAATATTATTGAGTGTTGGCTTTTTCTTTTTTATTATTAAGGCTTCCATTATTTTTAATCTTTTTTTACATGTGGATGAGGTTATTCTGTATTTTCTACTAGTATGTTTCAGGAGTTTGGTAAGTTTGTGAAGGTGTTTAAATGGTTTCTAATAGAGCTGTGGTCAGAATAGGTGTAACATAAGGCGTCTGGATAGGCATGTAGTAGTGTGACCAATGTAATTATTTATGAATTCAGTTTGATCAGGAACGTAGTTTCTTAAGGGGTATTTGAACTCATAATTTTCAATCATTGTAATTTTGATTTTATTGATTCATTAGAATATATATATATATATACATACACACACACACATATATATATATATATATATATATATATATGCATATATAATGGCGTATTACATTATATGTGTATTATATATATATATTTTTTTAAGCATTACGCCCCAAGCAAGGCAGGAAGCCACTAGGATGCAGAAGATTTGGAGCAAGAGCAGATAGGAGTGATAGAAGAAAGGATGAGGAGAGGGATAGTGGATAGATCAAGGTAACTGGAGATGTCAATTGACATTACATTTGAATAGTTGGAGATTATAGCTCTCAGAGAAACAGTAATAGGGAAAGGTGTTCCACAGGTGAGAGGTGCGAGGTATGAAGCTATTGGAGTAGGAGAGACGGCTACATTTAAAAGTTTCTACAGTGTAAGGGTGGGAGCGATATGCCATCCTCGTAGGGCGCTTGAATTCATGAAGTCTGGGAACCAGTGAAAGCAGCTCATCGGAGCAATTACCATGAAAGTATTTGTAGAAAAGACAAAGAGAGGCGACGGCGCATCTGTGAGAGAGTGACGCCAGATCAGGGCCAATATTCATATATTCTGTTTACACAATATTTTTATAGATACAAATATTTAAGTAAATGCTCTTTTTATAATAACCAGTATTAACAACGTTTACCAGCCTAAATGTCTAAAAAATTTTATTGAAAGTTTGTATCCTCCAGAACCTGTATCCTATACAGAGCTATCATATAGCCACATGCTCTACCATTTAGCTACAGAGAAAGGTTCTGGTTAGCAAGGTCAAATTACTGTTTTTAAACTACAAATTTCCCATGATTTCTCTCGAACACTCATATCTGCTCAAAGCATATCTTAACATAGACAAATGACATCATATATTATGAATATGGACTAAGTCCGACAATTATTTTAATATATTTTTTTATATGTTGTTTTTGTAGATACAAATATTTTAATGTAAACAAATGATGTCAAATGTGCCTCTGTGTGTGTGTGTGTGTGTGTGTGTGTGTGTGTGTGTGTGTGTGTGTGTGTGTGTGTTTCTAAAGAATTTTATTTTTTAATCCACTATATTTTTATTACTTCATTTGTTATTTTTAGTAGATATATGTATATTTGTGTACATGCTCCATTTTATCTTAAACAGTCCTTATTTCATCTACCAGCCTGCACACACAAGAAAACTTATTTGAGAAAATATACCCTACAGTAGGATTCAAACTTACAGTCACCTTTTCAGGAGGGACTGCTGTTTGATCGAACATGCTTTGCTTGTCCAGCTATGAAAAGCTTCATAATCCTGTACTTGAGTAGACGCTGTTTTATTTTAAACAATATTTATTTCATCTACCGGGATGAACACTCAGCAAGAAAACTTATTAAAGAAAATGTGCCCTCCAGCAGGATTTGAACTTGAATCCCCCTCTGCAGGAGAAACTAACATCTCATTTTTTTGTCTTTTTACTGCTAAACAACAAAGAGCTTCACAAATCAATTCTATTTGCCTTTAAGCACACTCATATACCAGGTTTAACAGCAAAATTGTCCAAATCATGTAACAGCAAAATTGTCCAATTGTTAGATTAAGCTTTAAACCATTGTATCTGAGAAATGATTAAAGATATCTTCCTGAATTTCTCCGAGGTTTTTATAACACTATTGGACTCTATTTTGAACTATAAAAATGTATTTAACACTAAGTTGAAATAATGATCCCTCTTCCTGATCCAGTTTTCCTCTCTACTGTTCCATCCTTTTTAAACTTATTCACCATTCTCTTGGTGGTTCTTGAATGAACTTTGAAGATGGAAGCCAGAGTATGAATGTTGGCACCATTACTGAAGGCTTGAATGATCTTTTTCCTCTCACCATTGCTCAATCAAGATAACATAGTAGGGCTGACACAAAATGATTTTAACCTGTCCTCTTTCAAGCTGAATAGCTCAAAGGATTTTTCAGTGATTCTTACAACAAATGGTGACAAGATGGGTAAATGTCTTATCTGAAATTTTGTAAAAAAGTAACTCAATTAATTTAGTGGATTTTTTAGATATTAAACATTTTGTGCAATGGACAATGGTGTTGTTAGACAATATGGACAATTTTGCTCTTACACCCAATATAGTTTTAAGGTATGCTATATTTATGCATTAAGGTGATCAATATCAGGGATAGCGCATATGTAAACATAAAACATGGACATTGAAGTCAACACCCAGAGGTGACAGTAGGTTTCATGCTAAGAACAACTGTCAGGTCAGCATGAAACAAACTGTTTCCACAAGGTGTTGACTTCAAAAAAAACAAAAATATATATATATATATATATATATATATATATATATATATATATATATATATAAAATATGGCAGACTATCCAAGTAAATTGTGTATGTCAAGTTTATCTCTGGTATGGTAAGCTTTGATTTGACTTGTTCAATGGCACATCAACTCTTCATGGTTTTTTTAATGTTGAAATTTAATTGTTTTGGAACCTTTTAAGAAATAAAAATTATATTTGTTATTCTGCTTTTGCAACTGAATACATGGTAGATGATACTCAGCTTTTGTGTTTGTGTGGACATTATTACTAGAGACAAAGATATATGTGTTTATGCTGTTGCCTTGTTGAAGTTATATTTTCGAATATAGTTTGATTTTTTTAAAGAAATTCCAAGATATTATATGGATTAATGTCATGAAAGTGTTTTTTAATGTTGGTTGATTTTGCTTAGTGGCATATTGGTCTCTATTGGTTGTTTATTGCTGAAATCTAAATATTTTGAACACAATTTTATGGCTTCAACTAAATATATTTCGGACATAATTGTCTGCCTTCAACAAAAGATAAAATTTATTGCTGTTCATTTTTCTGTAAAATGTATTGTTAGTAATACTACTATAAAATTGTGTTATTGGTCATTTTGTTTTAAAATTGTATTAGTAATTTTACTATAAGTAAGTATTGGTAGTAATTTTTATATAAAAATGTATTGTTGGCAATTTTACTATAAAATATATTGTTGATAATTTTACTATGAAATGTTTTATAGTAATTTTACTACAAAATTGTATTGTTGGTAATTTTACTATAAAATAGGTATTGTTGGTAATTTTATTATAAATAGGTATTGTTGGGAATTTTTTTATATAAAAATGTAATGCTGGTAATTTTACTATAAAAATGTTTTTATACTTTCACAGTGTTTTGTTTTTGTTTGTGGTAGCCTAACAGGTGCTATGACCCTGGGTAATGGTGGACCTGGGAACAGCAGCAATTAATAGGTGGTTCCACGCTCCTCAAAATCTCCAATCTCCCAATCAGAGGACTTGCTGCTGGATGTAGTTTATCATTATACTCTCTGGTAAGCATCCACCTAATAAGCTGAAAGAGTGATAGAAAAACTGCATACGACCATCAGAAGTAAATTCTGCAGATTTCCATTACTTAGTTGCAACCAGATCAGAGTGGTGGCTTTCAAATCTCTTGGATGCAGTACCAAAGCATCACAAGGGATACCAGAAAAAATGAGCAACATTTCTGAACCATAATTGGCTCCAAGTGTCGTCGAGTTCTTCTCTCCAGAACAGGTGTTGTTAATGACATGAAGTGTCATAGCCAAAATTGACAAGTGAGATTGACTGAAATTAACTAGCAGCTCAAGTTAATATGTTCTGTGTGTACATTTAATGCCAAATCATATGTTGGCTTGCAAGGTCATCTTTGTGCTCATGGGAGAAATCTTCTATGGCAAACTGTACCCAGTGATAACACTGAACCTGTATGTCACATTTGCCTATTTGATACCAAAACAAGACGCTATTTGAGAGTAGATGAAAAAGCCAAACAATTGGAAAACAACCATCCTGTATGTGCCATGTATATTTCTTATTACTATAAACATTATATATGGGCATGTGGACAAGTGGTTAACGTTCACATTCTGACTATGAGAACCAGGTTCAAATCTCACCATGATCGATTTGTCATGTTATCGGACTGGAGAGGACAATCCCAGCCTGCGACACCTTTGGAAAATGCCTGATAAACCATACTACAGGTTTACCCAAGCCTTGTGAGTGAAATTGGGTAGACATAACCCTTGGGGAAGAGTATCAATAGCTATGCTAGCACAAAGTGACAAGTCATCATGGCCGAGGGCTTGAGTGTGCTGACCCTGTTCAAATTGTTGATCACGCTAGATAACATGCTCTTTCCCAGAAACTGTAACTAAACACCCTAGTAGACAGGTATCCTTGAATACGAGTGGCCAGCTATACAAACATTATATATATATATATATATATATATATATATATATAATATATAATCAATAATAAATAAGGAGTAAAAGGTTAACAAACAACAGCATAAAATAGCTACAAATAACTGCATTTGTCTCTACAATTATTCTTAATCAATAGAATAATTTGAAAGATAACTGTTACCACCAACTCAATAACATTTAGGATAATACAATAGACCTTTCTACCCACAATGTATGATTGACCAGTATACATAAATAGTCAAGTCAAAACACATGGCCTGAAGATTGTGTTAAAGCATGAAACAGACTATCGCTGATCTGTGTTTACCTCAGTGTTCACTTTTATATTTACATATGGACTAACTCTGATATTGAGTACTTTTACCCATAAATATAGCATACCTTAAAACTATATTTTCATCTCATATATATATATATATATATATATATATATATATAAACACAATTTAAATTACATGATCCAGCAGCCCACCCAACACTTGGAATTATAAATGTAGCCTTGTGAAAAGGCAAATTGAAATAGCCAAAGAAAAATTGACACCCTTAAAAGCAACAAACAGGACATCCAATATATTGTACTGTAATTGTCGTCTTTGATAATAGCTTATGTAAGCCGAAATCTTAGATAGGATTAAAAAATATGTATCAATATGGTGATTTTCTTTCGTTTTTTAATGATAATGTTATTAAGCTTATTAGATGATATGAAAAGAATTTACATAAAATAAATAGACAAAACTTGTCTATATTATTTAATGAAACATGCATCAATATATATATATATATATTTATGAATAAAAATGACAATAGGAAAACTGGTAATTGCTGACGCATTTACAAAATATGAAAATGAAATTAATTGAACAAAGTAACTAATAAAAACAAAAACAATTAATTAATTTCATTTTCGTATTTTACTTTGATAAAGTCCACATTGGACGAAACGTGTCAGCAATTACCAGTTTTCCTATTGTCATTTTTATTCATAAATATTGTCTTCTCTACTAGTTAAATCAGAGAAAATATTATATATATATATATATATATATATATATATATCTTTCATTAAATATGACAGATAAGGAAAATTTTATTGATTTTGTATTTAGCTTTAATGGTGTTAATGGATTTTATTTATAATTTTATTTATAATACATCTGGTGTGGTGTTCCTGCTATATATTTAGAGATTCTTGATAAATCCAAAGAAGAATCTGCAATGTTATTGGTCCTGACCTGGATCTCAGCTTCAGTCACATTCCCATTGCTATAACCTAGCTTCCCTGTGCCTTTTCTATAAATACTTTCATGGTAATTGTTCTGATGAGCTTACCTCTACGATACGATGGCTGAATATTGCGCGCTTGTGACATGTGAAAGGGGCTGACCTTGAGTGGCACATTGATGCCGGTTAGGCATCAGGATATTGCTCTTCCTGGGTTGAACTTGTGCAACCCATCCTGAAACTAGGCTAGCTTAGGTTTTCTTTTATGGTGCTTTAGTTTCTTTTTTCAGTTAACTTAGCTAGGGTATGTATGCTCATTGGCCCCCCTTTTTTTTCTGTCCCTATTTTTTTTCTTTGAGTTTAATTCCCCATCCCCTCCCTCGTTAGGTGGTCAGTAATGTCAGTTCGCTGGTGGATCTGGGCGCCTTTCGTTTTTCGTGTGAGTGTTTTTTTTTTTGTTTTTTTTTCAGATTTGTTGTTGTGTCTGAATGAGTGCATGTCAGTGTGAGTGATTGGGATGAATGAATGGTTTATACTATTATAGTTCCGCATTGATTTCGGCCAGTGAAGTGATGTTTCTGTCACATTTAGTAATTGTGGGGGGGTTTATTACTAATCTTATTTTCTTTAGTTTCTTGTAAATAGTTTTTGTATGCATATTGTAAATACTCATTGGGGTTAACTTTTAGAATTGTTGTTTTATTCCCTTCCCCCCACAGACAACGAATTGTAAATATGGGGACTAGTTAGTATTTTCATAGAGACAAAGAGGTATTATGGTGGTTGTAGTAAGAAAGGTACGAATGAATGTGTTGTTTTGGTGTAAGGAATATTGTTTCGTACGTCTGGGTCAGTGCTTGCGGCTAGCTAAGTTATAGTTAAGACAGAAGAAGACCGTCCTTTCCCCAATCCCCTTTTCGGCCTTGTGCCACATTTCTGTATTGTACAGAATAAATATCGCTTACCTCTACGATACCTAGAGCTTATGAATTTAAGTGCAGTACTAGATTGGTAACATGGTCTCATCAGTTTACAGTTGAAATGGCTAGATAAACTTTACGTTCTATAGCCTTTCTCACTTCTAGAAAACTTTTCCAACTTCTTGCTTCTCAGTCAAATTTAATCTTTTTTGATCAGGGACAAAGTCTTCTATATATATCCTATATTCAATATATCCTACATAGGAAAATACTTACCCTTGATAGCCTGTTGAACTTTAACACCCAGATCTCACATTGATTTTATCACAGAGTCTTTTATGAACTTAATCTTTGTAGTTGTTTTTCTGGTTATGCTAGGCAATTTTTCTTGCCAAAATCCATCTTACATATTTATAAGTCTACCCTTCATCCTTGCTTTGAATATTACTGTCACATCTGGTCTGGCTAATGCTATATATTTAGATATTCTTGATAAAAACCAAAGAATAATATGACCAGCGTCTAGGCTTCAGTGACATTCTCACTACTGTAACATAGCTACCCTGTGCTTTTTCTATAAATACTTTCATGATAATTTTTCTGATAAACTTTCATCCATGGTACCTAGACTTTATGAATTTAAGTGCAGTACTAGATTGGCGGCAAGGTCTCATCATTTTACAGTTGAAATGGCTAGATCTAACCGTAAGTTCTATGATAACAGTTTCTTCAGTATCTCTCTATATTTCTGAGATGAGGTATTATGTACATTATTTACATTGTTCAAACTATTGTCCTCATCTTTGTTGCCATATTTATCACAATGTTTCAGTTGTTGTATGCCCTGGCCTTTGTCAGAAGAAGGCCAGAGGGTACAACGGTTTCTTCTCTTGCACTTCTCACTCTTCTGACATTTTGCTTCCTAGTCAACTTTGATCTTCCAAAATATAAATGCAATGACAATTGTTATCTTATGTCTTCATAATTCTTGTTCTTTCATTGTCTGCTCTCAAGCTATATCATAGAGAGAAGTCGGACACGTGTTGCCTGTACCAAGGTTTGTTGTGAAGAGAGTGAATTTAAAGTTCCTGGTAGGAAGTCCATATTTCTGGCAGGATGTCCATGTTTCTGGCAGGAAGTCCATATTTCTGGCAGGAAACATTTTTTGTTGCAGGCTGAGAGTAATTTATTATTTTTAATTTTATTTAATTTATTTTATACAACTTTTTCATGTTGTTTTATTTTATTTATAATTTTTATTATTATTATTATTATTATTATTATTGTTATTATTTTATTTTTTATTTTTATTTATCTATAATAATAATAATAATATTCCTATAGATCTCAGATAGCTGGTGGAAGAAGTGATAGATCTGTGCCTTTCACAAGAGCACTGGAGAGAAATGAACTCGACAACATTTGCTAGAATTTCTTTTTCCATGTTGATAACATGTATGATTAAAGACAAAAGGAAAACCTATCTTGGTCGTCGTGTCTTATCTTCTGATGGATTTTATCAAGAGAAATGCAAGGATTTCATGTAACAAGAGGAAAAATGCTACTGATTTTCAAAATTTTAAAACTAAAAATACTCATTAATATTCATTTTGCTAGTAAAAAAGTTGAGAGTGCCACTATCAAATCTCATCAAAATGTAAATCTAAACCCTGGATTTTTTTCAAATATCTCCATTCCTGAAAGAATTAATCCTTTCCCAAGCCAACATACCATGACGACAAAAATGTTTCAAAAATTAAAAGACAACAGTTAAATTCAAAATGTCGGATATCGGTTGAGGAAGACCTTTGACCTCACTTCTGCTGCATCAGAGAATGAGCTATAACCTCCAAATATTCAATTGTAATGTCAATCACCATCTCCAGTTGCCTTCTATTCCCCATCCTTCTCTTCATCCTTTCCTCTATCAAGCCTTTTTACTCTTGCTCCCATTCTCTGTAACCCCTTGCATGCTAGTGGCACTCCTGCCTTCCTTGTGGTGAAAAGTTTAAAAAAAAAAATTGATCAGAATGGGCGATAGCATAAACAGGAAATGCATCCGATGGCTAAATTAAACAGGATGCTCAGGTATCCTGAGCCTTGAATAAACAGGATGCACAGGTATCCTGAGCCTTGAATAAACAGGATGCTCAGGTATCCTGAGCCTTGAATAAACAGGATGCTCAGGTATCCTGAGCCTTGAATAAACAGGATGCTCAGATATCCTGTGCCTTGAATAAACAGGATGCACAGATATCCTGAGCCTTGAATAAACAGGATACTCAGGTATCCTGAGCCTTGAATAAACAGGATGCTCAGGTATCCTGAGCCTTGAATAAACAGAGCACACAGGTGTCCTGAGCAAAAGGAAATGTAAGCTTGTGTGGGTGCATACCAGAAGAGGTGTAGCTGCACAAAAAATGTGTGGGCACATGGCCGGAAAAGGTGTGGCCACAAGAAGTTGTGCAGGCGACATACCAGAAGAAGGTGTAGCCAAATGAAATTGCATGGGTGTCCAAATGTTATAAAACTGGTCCAATTCTTGGCCTGGCAGAGAAGCTGGCTAGAGTTTCACCAAAGATTTGTCTCCATTAATTCCTGTGTGCGCTCTGTGATTATCCCTCACTCTACCCAATGGCCACAACTCAAACAAGAACAATAAAGATATTTATACCTTATTTGAGTCCAGCAGCAATATACAACAATAATCTAATATCATTTAAAATATATAACACATAAATTAATCCCAAACTAAAATAATTTAAACACTAATTTGCATTAAGAAAAAAGAATCATTTACTCACTTTCATTTATTAGACATTGAATTGTATCACTTTGTGTTCTCCATAACTTGCCTGACTTTTTGTCTAACCTGATTAATATTTATGAGCATTCTTAACTATAAAAAAAATAATAAGATTTTTGCTCTTGTTACGAAATAAAATCCTTGCATTTGCCTTGATAAAGTCCCTCAGAGAACAAAATGCTTTATCTAAGATAAGTTTTCCTTTTTATCTTTATTCATATTGTCCTTTTACAGATATATTCTACCTGAAATTTTACACATAATATGCATGTGCGTATGTATGAAAATTAGCCATAACAGTTTTACGTTGGACAGTGGTTGTGATTTCTCTGCAAAATAGTCCAGTGAAGAGGATCAATTTAGGAGGAAAATCAGGCGGGTACTTGAGAAAATTTGATGTGAATTAGGCAGAAAAGTAGAGAAGGAACAGGAAATTATTTTGAATTAACTCAATCGCACCAGATTGTTTCTTACATTTTTGGCATTCTTTTACTTACAAATGATATATATACACATATGTATACTTCTGTGTGGGTGCTTGCTTATATAAGTATGGCTCAACATACACAGGTGCAAAACTTATAGATAGGCAATTTTTATATTTTTAACACATATATTTTCAGAGTGATTTTGTATCCACATACACACACATTTATTCTTATTATATGCATATATAATATGTGGGATTCTAGATGAAATCCATCAAATGGTCTGCAATACTATCAATCCTAACCAGGCATCTCATCTCCAGTGACTTTCTCACTAATTTAATGTGGCTTTACTCTGCTTAGTTCAACAAATATTTTCATGGCAACTACTTGGGCAAGCTTTTTTTTCTGAAGCACAGACTACATGAATTTAAGTGCATTACTAGATTGGCAACTAGGTCTCATTGTTTTACTGTTGAACTAGCTAGATGTAAATGCCACTTCTACTCTAACAATTTTTTCTTGCACTTCCTACCTGTGCAACTCTATTCCAATTTCTTGCTTCCCTGATAACTACGGTCTTCAAAATTTTAATGCAATGTCAATTGGCATCTTTTATCTTTTTGAATCGTGTTCCTTTTTTGTCCTTTCCTCAATCCTCCCCATTCTCAGTCATCTCATTCTTTTTCATTTTCACTCTCTATACCCACCCTGTATCCTAGTGGCATTGTTGCCTTGCTTGGGGTGAAATGATTAAAAAAAAATGCACTCAAATAGAAGAAAGAGACTTCTTCATAATATTGGCTTGGGGAGATGATTCCAGCATGTTGCATCAATGTGAGTAAAATTGGATAGACGGAACCGTTCAGAAGCTGTAAGTAGTTCTGCTAGGGATTTTATATCTAGACTGGCCATTCATATTTTTTTATCTAGATTGGCCAATTATAGCTTGAGCTTAGTTTCTCAATTTGGTTGCCCAAAACATTTATATTTAAAATTCCCAGCCCTTCTTGTTTGTGTGTATGTGAGAGTTGCATTAACATAAACAAACTTTGTCCGATGAAACTCATCACATGAAAACTTTTTCCATTTTGTCATACATCTATCCACTATATATATATATATATATATATATATATATATATATATATATATATATATATATATATATATATATATTCATGGCATGGTGGAGTAATGGATAGTGGCTTCAATTGAGGAATCGGAGAGCCAATTTCGAAGTCCAGTCGAATCCATTACTTTCCCTTATGTGCTAATACCCTTGGGAAAGGTATTAATCTTCTTCTTTTCCCTATGGGTAAATAACAGGACAGACTGGATTATATAGCCTTGGATGGCAACTGGTCTAGAAGAAGGACAACTCTGAATTCAAAATATGTGGAGGGTCATTTGGGGACCTTGTGGCATGTAGTGCACCAGGTCTCTGTATTCAGCCCTTCAAAAAGTGTGGATGGTTCTGCACAAAGCCTTCACCACTATAATCAAATCATTTGAAACATGGTTGGAACTGTGTAGCGAAAAAAAACCATATTTTAAATCAATTAATTTATAATATATATATATATATATATATATATAAGACAAGCCAAAAACTAATAATGAAAATGATTTACACTATTTATATTCAGGCTAACCCTTTATTTAATGTACACTGTTCTCAACTCATTGCTCATGTCTACTAATATCATGTAGTTCTTATTTTTATTTCTTATATGTCTACTAATATCATGTAGTTCTTATTTTTATTTAGTACTACTCAGTTATTGCTTACCCATTTCCAATAGATGTAAGTACACACTGCCCAAAACAGAGTTTCAGTTCACAATTACTATGTTACCAAATTCACAAACCAACTCTAATCCAATAGGCCATTGTCCCACAGGACACTTTGCTGTTGTCAACTTGGGGCTTTAAACTTAATCTGCCTGCTGATTAGTTGCAACTGCCACTGCCCATGTTTTGCCTGCTGCTGCTGCTGCTGCTGGGGTTGAAGACTTGCTGTCATTTGTTTCTTTTTTTATTAGCAGTTCCCATATTGTATTTATTTCTATGTTAGGCCTACTAAAAAGGTCTTCATAGCTTAGAATATGCACTGATTCTTTCAGATATCTAACTCTCCAGTGTTCTTCCTTGTCCTGTATTTTCTCTTCATTTCATATGGGTTGATGACTACCCCTCCCCTCCATGCATGAGCAGCCATGCCCAATTTCATTGTCTCACCCCTCACTGTGGCTTTTCTATGTTTCTCCAGCTTTTCAGGGAGGTGATTTGTTTAACCTTTATATTTTCTGCCACAACTGCAAATAATCATGTACATGCAATTCTTAGTTATGTTATTTCTTGTGTTAGGCTTTAGAGTAGAACCATGTCTGAATATTGTCTTGATGTTGTATTGTCCACAGATCTTCTGAATCTTTTCCAATAAGCCCTTAACATAAGGTAAGACAGATCATAGCAATTTTCTGGTCATCATCCTTGTCCCTTCTGTTCCTACCTGTAGATGCTGATGATCTGTTTGTTGCATAGTTGTTATTCTGAAGGGTACATCTGATGCTGATCATTTCTTTGTGGTATATGTCTGGGTCACCACTTATAATTTTTGCCCAGTGTTGTAAACAGCAAACAATCCCATTCTTTACACCATATGAATGGTGGGAATTGAAGTTGAGGTATTGTCAGGTGAAGGTTGACTTGTGATATATGGATGTTTTTAACCCATTCTTTGTGAGTTATTAGTACATCCAGGAAGGCTATTATTATTTTTTTTCTTCCCTTGATTGAAGGTCTTATTGAGTTCACATGTCCCAGCTGTATTTGTACAGCTTCCTGATGTATCCAGTGTATGACGGTGTCATCTACGTATCTCAGCCATTCCTGTTGGATTTAGTGATAATGTTTCTAAAGCCATTTCCTTGAAGTATTCTATGTATATGTTTGCCATCACTGGTGACAATGGTGAACCCATAGCCAAGCCTTCTTTCTGTTAGTATATGTCAGACTTTAGTTGGAAGAATGTTGCCAGTACACAGAATGTCAATATTTCCATCAGATTATCTACTGGAATGTTAGTATGTTCTCCCAGAGAGAGGTTTGATTCCAATAGATTTCAAACTTTACTTGTAGGAACTCTGGTGAACAGACTTGCCACATCCAAGCTCACCATCCAGTTGTTATGGGCCAGTTTCACTAAGTGTTCTGAGTTTCTAAAATAGGATAAGGACCTACCTATTAGCGGGGTGACTATATCCACTAGGAATCTGTTCAGTGGATGTTATGCTGATCCCCTGTAGCTGACTATAGGTTTCAATGGAATACCAATTTTTTGAATCCCGAGAAGACTATACATGTGCGGCAACTTGGGGTAATTTTGAATCAGGTGTTTATACCTATTCTGTATGAACTACTCCTTGTTCTTATTGAGGATCTGTGACACCTTCCTCTCAGTTTTTATGATCAGATCCTTTTTGACTTTGCTATAGCTGCCACCCTGAACTGGACTTGCCAATTTTTTAACAGTGGTCTGAATATAAATAGTGTAAATAATAACTCCTCATCCCAGAAATTCAGACAGAAATAATGAAAATGTCTCTCAGAATTCAAATCTCAGGATCAAGTCAAAGGTATTGGGGCAATATGACTGTTGATATCTTTGCCATTATAGTCTGCTGTGTCTGAATTGACTTAGGCGTTGTCCATGAAATTCAGTCTCTTGCAACATGCAATGCAAGTTCTGCAGAACTGGGTTGGATGTGAAAAAATATTTGTTGTTAATATTCTTTTTTCATTTGGTTTTTCCAGTTACAAGTCCTTTTTTAAAGCTGATTGTTTTGTGTTCATTTTGTTTAGTTCTTTTTTCATAACAGACTTAATGTTTAGTATAGAGTTTAGAAAAAATGTGCAGTGTGAGATAGGTAAGAAGTAAGGCATGTAGCAACATCAGCACAGCAAAGGGCACTCCATTAAAGGCAAGGAAGGGCAAAAATATTTTAAGTCAAGTGATAGCGATTGCTGTATGAGTTGTACGATTTTTAAATCAAGCATGGGTAACACCGGACCATGCTGCTAGTATATATATATATATATAAATGAACATTGAAGTCAACACTCAGAGGCTCTGAGTGTTGACTTCAATGTTCACTTTATATTTACATATGCTCTATACCTGATATTGAGCACTTTATCCCATAAATATAGCACACCTTTAAAACTATATTTCTTCATATATATATATATATATATATATATATATATATATATATATTATATATATATTTGCCACCCAGAGGGAAGTGGAAAGCCACCTTGGAGTGAAGCTGACCAGAGTAAAAAATATAATATATAGTTAAAAATATAATCATCATCCTTCTCCTCCAGCAAGTGTTTAACAAAATGACCTTAAATTATTTACAATTTTGCCGTTAAGCATTTTCATTATTAATTTTGATTAATGTTTCTTCTATTTTCTTTTTTCTGATTAGTGTTGAGATATTGACTAAATGTCCAAATCTCATTTAAAACATTTTTTAAAATTTTGACTCCATACAGGTGACTTTAATTTGTCAGAGAGTTTTCAAATTCGAAAGTCAATATATGAAGCAATAATGAGATAAAGAAAAACAATAACCAAAAATTAATAATTAATGTCTTCTCACTAATTGCCCCATAAAAGTAATTCAAGACTAAATTGGCCTTGTCTGAAAAGTAATTAACAACTTTGAGTTAATACCAAATTGATGTCATATTCAAGTTAGTACCTAACTGAACTTCACACAAATTACTAAAATCGTTTGATCTTGAAAGTTATAAAAATCAACAATAAGATTAAGAAAATACTAGTCAATAATTAATATAAAAATTATAGCTCTAAATTCAAATAACTTCAGTGGTTTGACTCTATCCGAATCAAGTCATATTGCCATCTCTCCGTCTTTATGTTAGTTATTTTAATGGTTGGAAAGGATTCAATCAAGAATGTTTTCATAAGAAGCAATCATAAAATGAAGAAAAGACTAACCAAAAATTAATAAGAAAAATACTTTAGCTCTGAATTTAAATAATTTCAGTGGCATGACTCTGTCCAAATCAAGTCATATTATCATCTCTTTGTTTTTTATTCAATTAGAAATTTGAGGAAGGGTTAGAAAATTATAAAAAAATATTATTTAATGGTTTTAGTACTGCACTTTTATTCCATCCATTCTTTGGAAGTAAATATATGAAGCAACAGTAAGTGGAAGAAAAAATAACCAAAAATTAATAATTAATAAATGTCTTCTCATTAATTACCCCATAAAAGTAATTCAAGACTAAATTGGCCTTGTCTGAAAAGTAATTAACAATTTTGAGTTAATACCAAATTGATGTCATATTCAAGTTAGTAACTAACCAAACTTCACATGACTTACTAAAGTGGTTTGATTTTGAAAGTTGTAAGAATCAACTATAAGATTAAGATAAAACTAGCCATTAATTAATAAGAAAAAATTATAGCTTTGAATTCAAATAACTTCACTGTCATGACTCTATCCAAATCAAGTCATATTGCCATCTCCTCATCTTTATGTTAGTTATTTTAATGGTTGGAAAGGATTCAATCAAGAATGTTTTCATAAGAAGCAATCATAAAATGAAGAAAAGACTAACCAAAAATTTTTAAAAAATACTTAAAAATACTTTAGCTCTGAATTTAAATAATTTCAATGGCATGACTCTGTCCAACTCAAGGCACATTGCCATCTCTCTGTCTTCATGTTACTTATTTTAATGGTTGGAAACTATTTAATCAATAAGGTTGTCATAAGAAGCAACAATAAGATGCTATTAATTAAGAAGGAAAATACTTCATCTTCAAATTCAAATTAATTTAAAACTTACTTGAAGCTTATCTTTATTCTAACCTCATGCAGGTGACTAACTGGTTGGAGAGTCTTCAACCTTGAAAGCAGTGATAAGAAACAACAATAAAATGAAAAAAATAACCAAAATTTTAACTTTTTTTATCAGAATATATACTCAATGGGTTGACTGTTCAAATCTTATTTGAAAGAAATTTTTTTGACTTCAGGCTGGTGATTAAACTGGCTGGAGTATTTTCCACTTCGAAAGTCATGATAAGAAGAATAAGTGGATAATTTACAAAGAACAAAATCTCAACATTTGTAATTATTTCTTTATTCTGATTTCATGCTAAAAACTTTGACTGGTTAGTGAGTTTTCAACCTTGAAAATCCTAAGAAACAACAACAAAAATAATAAATCTCTAATGGTAATATTAACCTTTTCCCTACAAGGAAACATTTGGCATTCATTAACTGATCAGCCTGTGCTACATAAGTTATGCTTTTTTTTTCACTCTTTAGCCATTCACCTGGAATCAAAGTGTAGTATCTGTTCTTATCTCTAATATTATTAGACATTTCCCTACGAGGAAACATTTGTCCAAATCAAGGCATATTGCTATTTATCTGTCTTTTATTCAATTAGAAACTTCAGGGAGGGTTAGAAAATTATAAAAAAATATTATTTAAAGGTTTTAGCACCCCACTTTTATTCCACCCACTCTGTCTATTCAAACTCAAGTTTTAAATGTAACTACATCAAAGACTGTGGCAGTAGTCATTATTAAGAGATAAAACGTTTGGAATTGAAGATGTAAATATAGAATTTTTGACATCACATCAAGATTCAAGAACAAAGTGCAAATATACAACATGATTATTAGCCAATAAAAATCTAGATCACTTATATCACTTAGATAAATGCTAACTTATATAGATTTTATTTTTCTTTGATGGCTTTTCTAAGTTTTAGTTATCATTCAAAATAACATTCAACCAAATCCTTAATGTTGATATTGTAAGATACCAAAGATTGTGGACACAATCTGTGAGAGGTGAGTGCAGTTTTGTGGCCATTGCTGGAGAAGTTAGCAAGATGTGCATCAGCTTATGAGATTCAAATGATGAGGAAAACGATCAAGAGAAAGACAATCAAGAACTTTTATCGATAAGTTCAGAGATCATGCATGAATCAGGGTAGAGTTATGGATGCCAGAAATGGTTGGAAAGAAGTGACCAGACATGTCAATTTTTATTTAACCAGATAGATAGAAAGATAGACAGATAGATATTAAAGATAAACAAATGGAAAAATTAATCAAGAAGAGTGTACAAAAGAAGTGAAGACAAAAAGATTTCTGTTTTGCCTTTTTCAATGGGACAAAAAAAAATGTTGGTGTTATATTCCATGCCAATAGAATATTTTCCGACCGCAAGGGGCGGTTGGATGTGGCACAAGGCTGAATTTAACATGGGGTATCGAGCCCATAGGCTCAGGCAAAAAATCCTTGTAGACCCCATAAAAAATGGGGTCAGGTTGGTCTACCACCCCAGACAAGAGTCTGCCCTTCAGCATAGCCTCATTTGGGTTCCTCTCTGAGTTCAACCGTATAGTTGAAAAGATTTCAGCTAATTGGTATTTACTAGCACCACCACAAGGGTAGATGTGGCACAAGGCTGAGTTTAATGTGGGTCTTCCCAGCCCATATGTTCAGCCAAAAAATCCCCGTAAAACCCGCATAAATGGGATCAGGTTGGTCAACCTCCCCGAATGAGACTCTGCCCTTCGGCAGAGCCTCTTCCAGGTTCCTCTCTGCTCAGAGGCAGAGAGTTCGACCAGCAAGCCAAAAAAGATTTTGGCTAGTATATTTAGCCCCCACTCCCATGAGGGTTCCATGTGGCACAAGGCCAGGTTTAATGTGGGTTCTCCGAGCCTGTAGGCTTGGCTAAAAAATGCCCGTAGAACCCACATAATGGGATCGTGTCGGTCAACCTCTGCAAACCTCTGCAAACGAGACTCTGCTCTTTGGCTGAGCTTCATCTAGGTTCCTCTCTGCTCAGAGGCAAAGAGTTCGACCATCTAGCTGAAAAAGATTTTGGCTAGTCTCTGTAGTCTGCTGACTTACAGATACTTATAGGTAGTCACTACCTATACTGTAGTCCCTCATGGAGGTGACAGGTTATTTCATTACATCAATTGGTAACAAAAAAAATCAACCAAACTTCCTTAATAATGGCTAATAGAATAGCCAAAAGTACTTGGATATCAAGAATATTTGGACAGTTTTTACATATTTTTGCCAAGAAAAAAAAACACTTATACTAAAATATTTTTTACCGACTATAAAATAGTGAAATTCTTTTAACTCACAGTTTTACTGAATAAGTAGATTTTTATATATGTGTATCTATAGTGATGAGAATGTATTTTTTATTTTCCAAACACAGTCAGATACTGATTGAAAAGGGTTTTTGATGATTATATTGTGCTTGAAACTCAGAGTTGTGCTAGAGGACCACTAGTGGGCTGCTTATGGCAATACCAGTGGTCTGCAAGTGGTAACATTGCCAAGGCAAACATGCTGGTGGTCCCACAGTAAACACAGATTGGTCGCTTCCATGTAGGGTGATAAGGAAAAAAATTTTATATTTATTATTAATATATACTATATATATATATATATATATATATATATATGATGTGCAGGTAGTCTAACACATATTGGCACAGAAAGTTGGATCAGTAAGCTAAGTAAAAATTCCTTGATCACCCACAGTAAATTTGCTTCCAGGTTTTTATAACATTTCACCTTTCTTGGCAGATCTTCTATTATCACAATGTGCTTTATTTAATAACAAAAGTGATTAAAAATTACTAAATGAAATTGGTTATTATATTAAAACAGAACATGGAATTTAAATTTAAAAGTTACCTTCCACTGTGCGCATGTTTAGTTGCATCAACATAAACATGACATTCATTTGATGAAAACTGAAAGAATGAAATATTACACAAAAATGATTTTCCAGTTTGTCATTAATTTTCTTTATATATATATATATATATATATATATATATATATATATATATATATATATATATATATATGTATATTTTTATGACATTTTTATGTTTATATATTCTTTTTATAGATACGAATATTTAAGTAAAATTCAGGCCAGTAAATGTTATTAATACTGTTTATTATAAAAAAAAACAAAAAAGGGCATTTACTTAAATAATTGTATCTATAAAAAGAATATATAAACATAAAAATGTCTTAAAATAATTGTCGGACTTTGTCCATTTCATAATGTGTGACGTCATTTGTTTGTATTTGGATACGCATTGAGCAGATATGAATGTACATGAGAGATTCGTGGAAGATTGTAGTTTAAAAGCACTAAAATCGACCTTGCTAATTGTAAATTTGTTAAAGCAGGATTTTGATGGTGTCTCTACTTCAGAGCTTGATGAACCTGATTACGATACTTCAGTCTACTGTCTTCAAAACCCTTTAACTTAATGAAACGTGTCTTACGCCACTCCTATTGGTTTGATGCTTGGACTTCCCAGGTTTTCAGATCAAACTTGAGATGCTTCAAGTTGTCTTTCAATTTGTCTTTGTAGCATAAGAGTGGACGTCTAACTGAATGCTTGGAGTTTGGTAGTTGTCCATACAGCACCTTTTTTGGAAGCCTATGCTCATCCATTCTCATAACATGACCAGCCCACCTAAGTTGTATCTTTGCTAGAATGGTTTCAATGCCTGTGATGTTGTTACATTTCTTCAGTATTGCACTATTCTTGACCCTATGATCCCATTTTATATATATATATATATATATATATATATATATATATATATATATATTGTTATTAATTTACAACACATAGAGGTTGAACCCCGGGTTAAAAAAGAAAGAACAGGTGGGTTTCCTCAGTAGAAACACATGAACAGGTACCAGATAATAACAAACACAAGATGAGTGTTTGTAAACAACTTTATATAATAAAAAAACAACAAAATATACGAAGAGTATGGGATGACAAATGTAAAATCAATAAGAGACACTTATCTGATACTGGATGTTAGTTCAAGTATTCATGTTTCATGAATTTGTAAGATCAGATGTTCATAATGGCAAATAGACAGAAACTTTTTAAAATGTCCAAGCAAAATTAGGTAGTTATTCCTTTCCACAATGGAATAGTGCATGAATTTCATTTCCCTTCTGGTAATCAAATTACATCCAAGATGAAGTTGGCTTGATTTCTCTGAGTATAATATTGCTTTATTCTCTTCACATCAAAGTAGTTGAATAAATTTAGTATTTTTGGGACTGATATTTCCTTATTCTTCGCACAACAATAAATAGAATAAATTCATAGGGCATCTTTCACGATCATACAATGAGAGTCGATTTTCTTGCGACCTATCACAGTCAGAAATTATCAGGAAACAGAAATTACAGTACCAAAAATCCCACATAGTGGTGTATGTCACATGTGCTAGGTTAACCGACTTTCTGTCTCATTGTCACATGACCCAGAATCCTTGCAACCATTTCAGACAGAATTGTCTAGACAGGAAGTAAGAGAAGAGGAGACACAATGAAATTGTGTCCCTTAATAAATCTGATTTAACATTCAACATTGAGGGCTATGTCATAATATATATATATATATATATATATATATATATATATATATATATATATATATATAATGATTATGTATAATTTTATATATCAACAAACAGTATTTAAAAAAAAAATAGGATGACAATTTGGAAAAGTATTTATGTGACACGTTTCATCCGTTAGGATTTCATCGGACTGGGCCTTACAATGTATCACAATTCTTGGTAGATTTTCTGTTGTCACAATGTGTGATAGTCATGGACAAAAGTGATGGAGAGAAAAATAAAAAGAATACAGATGAATTTGGCGAGATTGAAAAAATATTCTTTCCAAAAAAAAATTTCTCCCAAAAATATTCTTTTCAAAGATTTTGAAATTACCAGCATCTCTCATTTTTTGTGCGTATGTGTAGATATGACAGCATCAACAATGCCCTGTCTGATGAAATCTAATGAATGAAATGTGTCACAAACCCTTTTTTCCAATTGGTCATATTATTTTTATATATATATATATATATATATATATATATATATATATATATATATGTGTGTGTGTGTGTGTGTGTGTGTGTGTGTGTGTGTGTGTGTGTGTGTGCATATATATATATATATATATATATATATATATATATATATATATATATATGAGATAACAATATATATTTTATATATCAAGAAAAATATTGGGGAAAAATGTATGACAAGGTGAAAAAGTATTCTTGTCACATGTTTTATCATTTCATCCTAAATTAGTGACAGTCTGTTTTATGCTGGAACACAAACTTCAGGCTATCACTTCATTATGCTGAACAGGCTGCCACCACTCAGTGTTGACCTCACTGTCCACTTTTATATTTACACACATTATCCCTGATAATGAGGATTTTTACCCACAAATTTGGCATACCACTGAACTATATTTTTCTCATATATATATATATATATATATATATATTAGGCAGCATATAATTTATATACAAAGAAACAATCATGCATAGAATCAATCAGCAATATTAATGCTATTATTGGCGACATCTATCGCTAGTTGTGTATAATTATAATGTATGTATTAAAATACTGTTAATCCATAGAGTGATGTGATCTTCATTTATAAAACTGTTGTCTGTTGTTTCCAGTTTATATTTTTTTAAAATGCAAGTACTTTCGAATAATCCTTTATTCATCATCAGGCATATCTTTTCCTTATAAAATCAAAAACTATAAACATATAAACTGGAAACAACAGACAACAGTTTTATAGATGAGGATCACATCACTCTATGGATTAACAGTTTTTTAATGCATATATTATACACTACTAGCGATGGATGTTGCCAATAATAGCATTAATATTGCTGATTGATTCTATGCGTGATTGTTTCTTTGTATATGTATATTATGAAATGGACAAAATCCAACAATTATTTTAAGACATTTTTATGTTTAACATTCTTTTTATAGATACAAATATTTAAGTAAAGGCTCTGTTTATAATAATCAGTATTAAATAACATTAACTGGCCTGAATGTCCGAGAAATTTTCATAGAAAATATTCCTCCTCTGATTTTTCACATTTTTGCAATCATCCGAGTTTGTCTGATGATCACAAAAGTGTGAAACCTAGGGTCACAAACTCATATCCATACAACTTACATATATATATATATATATATATATACACATGTGTGCATACACAGTTTCTATGTCAAACACACATGTGTGTCTGTATATGAGAGGAAAATCTACACACAAACATATATGTGTGCATACACAGTTTCTGTTACATATACACATACATGTTGATAACAAGAAACTGTATACAGACATGGGAATGCACACACACACACATACGCACATATATATATATATATATATATATATAGAGAGAGAGAGAGAGACACACACATAGAAAATAAAATGCTTAAAATTGTCTTCCATATCTGCTTTGTTAAATTAAATAAAAAATGCAATCAACCATCATTTGTAAAAACAAAATATCTGTTAGTGATGGATGAAGACCAATAAAATTGGAATTTGATGAATGAAAAGGAAAAAAATACAATGGGGAAATAAGCACTCGTTATTAACATTCCTTTTTTTTTCTTCTTCGAGAACATGGTAAATGCTTCCTACTTCAAGTGTTCACAGATAAAATTCCAATTTCTTTCCCCAAGCAATAAAAAAATGTTCCAGATAATTCTTTAGCCATAATGAAAACTGATTTACAACTGAAAATAGAGGTAAATATTTCCCTCTTTTTACTCAATCAAATTTTTATTTTTTTTCTTGTGAAAATTATTCAGACAACTATACCCATTCTTTTTGTGGCTCTTGTAAAAAACAATGTTTCAACCTATTCAGCAGCCTTCTTCAGGTGTACAATATACATATAAAGCTAAGGACTCCTTTTTGTGGGTATTGAGGTGAGCTGATTTTACTGATTTTTTTCATAACGCTTACAAAAATTGGCCTGTTTCTCTGGGGGAACATTAAAATCACCACATGTGACACTGAGGGAATGAAGTGGTTAAATGTTAATTATCAGCAGCAAAGGGTTAAGCCTTGGAATGTAAGCTAGAAGAGAGAGAGAGAGAGAGAGAGAGAGAGAGAGAGAGAGGAGACATTCTCCTTAGTAAAAATGGAACCATCTGGATTTCTTCTCTCCTAAAGTTTATTTATTTTATCTAGGGAGAGTCTGGCATGCTGATGAAAACACATGTCATTAACAAGAAGAGAGACAGATGAGGCTTGTATTTTTGCTGGCGAAAATGAATTTGGAAATTTAAAATTTATGGATACAGATCCTGTTGTTGATGAACAAGTAATCTGGTTTATATTTTCAATAGATAGAGATCAGCACAGGAATGAAGAAATAATTTTATCTCTTCCTTGAGAATTTAAGCAAACAAATATCAATAACGAGAAGTGAGGCAAATGGGGCTTTTATTTTCATTGACGAAAACGAATTGGGAAATGTAAACAAGGAATGAACCCCGTTTGAGAGTTGTAGTTATCAAAACAAATCCTGTCATTGATAAACAGGTGATCTGGTTTATGTTTTCACTAGACATAAATAAGTCCAAGAATGGATCTCTTCCTTGATGAATCAAGAGAATTAAAATTAATGACTAGAATAAAACTATGCCCTTTCAGCCACATGCTTTAAAAATTAGATTTGTCACAAGGACATTTATGCCTACTCTGGGAGGTAGGGTGAGGTTGAATGCTGAGAAGGAAGGAGGAATAGGGAGAGTTTGGTGTTGCTTGTGAGGAGTGGTGGTGTGAGATGTAAAGTGAAGTAGTTTGGAGTTTAGGTGGGAGAAAACAATCCCTGTAAATATTCCCAAGAAGGTGAATGATACTCCAAATTTGGAAAGTTTATTAAGAAAATAGAAATAGGGAACAAAGAACCCTTATTGGGATTAATGTGAAAATTAAAAAATCACCAAATCCGCAGAAATCTTCAGCCCCATACTGGTTTTGGACTGAAGTACATATAAACAGATAGCTTTGAGAACTCAAACATTTGGGCTACAAATCCTGCATCAAGTGCATCTGGAATCCATGTCAGCTGCCATCAGATTTCCTGATTCTGAAGAATTTTGAACTCCAAATATTACGTGAGGCAAGGTGTCACTATAGAGATTGATGCAGGAAGGGTTAATTTTTGTTGTACCAAGACTTATATAAAACAACTGAAGATTAACCCAATGAATCTTGCATTTTTATTTTTCTTCATGAAGATATTTCTTCTCTTGATATAGCACTCACTATGACTTGAACTGGCACTGCGATTACTACAACATTCGCTCTTCCACTGCTCTGAGATCAAGAACACAATGTGGGCAGTTGGTGTGGATCAAAGCAGCCAGCAACCAACAACCAGCTTGGATCAGCATCAGTACTGACCAGCACAGAGTAGGCTTGTGGTTAAAACCTAAACCGGGTTACACCACCATGTGTAGCAAGTAGGTAAAAGGAGCTACACACATGTATGTTTTGTCACCTTCATTTCCTTCATATTCTATTTGTAAGGAGGATGTTCCACTCAGACAGCTTTTACCCAAGAACTGATTCATTGCAAAACAGACTCTTGAATGGATGCTCTGCCTGATTACTATAAGTCAATCATTATCTATCCTCCCTATCCTCATAATCTTTACTCCCTATCAACTCATTTTCCATTCTTATCACATACCTCATCCATCATGACAATTTTAACAGTAACCCTCTCTCTTGAGTGGCTCTTGTCCCTTATTTTCGGTGAGATTTAATATAAATAATGCATATAACTTTAACAAAATGACAGTTAACATAGAAACAGTAAGTAAAAGAATACAAATAAAGATATTTTCTTGTTTTTTATTTCTTCATATTCTTTAAAGATGTATTTTTTTAGGAAATGCATGTCAGGTTACTTCAATTTGAACTGAATGCTTCTCTGAAACGGATTAGTACAGATGGGTAAATTCAGAGATGGGCTAAAAATGATAGATTTGAAATTGGCTTTTTCTCCAACACAGAAACGACAGAAGCAGACATGCGGAACTCTAACTGACACATATCATAAGGGCATGCCAAGGCCTCTATTTCATGGCTGGCTTGTAGGAATTTGAAATTAAAGGATTGCAACAAAACAATCAGTTTTAGAACGCTTTTTAGTTGTATATGGAGAGTAGCCACAGTATTTGCAAAGGAATAAAAAACCACAAAAATAATTCATCTCTTAAGAAATCAGAAATAAGTATTATACATGATATACATACTAGCTATATATTGGGTCTATTTGGGCAGCAATCTTTCATTTATACATGTTTGGTTAAAGGATGTTTTCCAACTTATCTATAACAGTGAATTCCTGAACAGATGTGGAATAGACTTCATAAATAATTTAATAGAGCACATTTAATATCATCTACCTGATAATATTTTAGCAAACATCGACCTTTGTGCCTGCAAAAAACAAACTGTCAAAAAGACAGTTTTTCTCTTGACACCGCTATTATTTTAACTACCTTTACTCCTCAGCAATGCTTATTGTTTTTAAAAAGCAATGATTAGAATTTTAATAAAACCTAAATATATGAAAGTGAGTTCATCCATGTTGTTTGTTCTCGAGAATTGACAACAGAAATAATAAATTAGAATTTACCCTGTGGACTAAATAAATGGTTCAGTCTGAAATTCCAACAAACATCATTCTGAAGAAGACCAGACCATACAATGGTTGAAACGTTGTGAATGTGACAGTAAAGATGAGGACAACAGTCTGAACTATGTAAATAGTGTAAATAGTAAATATATTTCATAAATTTAATTTAATAAAAAAAGGCATCGCAACACAAACCATCACATGAAGATGTGATGCTTTAAAAACTTGACAACATCTGTAAAGATACAAAATGTGAAAAATGATGAAACCAATAAAGTAAAAAAAAAAAACCTCTTTGATAATGTTTTATGAAATTCAAAATTACTCAGACTTTCTGCAATTTATATTTTAGCTTTAATTGGAAACCAATAAAATTGTCTCAAATATAGAAAAAAATAAACAAAATATCCTTTAACAAAAATTTTCATTGTTCTTTAAGTAAACTTTATAAAATTAGCCGTGGGCAATACAGCTGAGGAGTCATCAAGTAGTGTTTCTTTTTACAGGCAGACTGGAAGTTATTTAAAGTTCAAACAATGTAAATAGTGTCCATTTTGTTTTCATTTTCTCTTAAACATTGTCATTGTTCCCATGTTCAGTCCACAGTATTCTCAGCATCCTTCTGTAGAACCTCATTTCTGTTGTTTCAAGTCTCTTTTTCATCTGCCATATAGTAGGACCAATATTGCATAATAGTTTAATACTCTTTTATCAGAGTATGTGCTCTGTCCAATCAGGACATAGTCGATCATGGCTCTCCACAACTTCCTGCATTTGTAGCTTTTAATAAGTTTTGTCTTTTTGTTATCTCTCCTAAGCCCTGTTCTGGCATCCACTTACACAAACTCGCTAGGTAAGTTCAAATGTAAATAATGTCCCTTTTCATCTGATTATATTTATGAGATGAGGTATTGTAACTATTGATACTATTTGTCCCTGTCGACTAAAATTGTTTGGTTTGAAATTCTAACACATATCACCTGAAGAAGGCCAAAGTGTACAACAACTGAAACATTATGAATGTGACAGTAAAGATGAGGGCAACAGTCCGAATAATGTAAATAGTAAATATATTTCGCAAATTTAATTAAAAAAAGGCATGTCAACATGAACCGTCACATTAAGATGTGATGCTTTAAAAACTTGACATCATACTTATTATAAAACCCAGGTTGTGTGTGTGTGTGTGTCTGTACATTTATATATTGGATCGGATTTCCTACATTTTTCAACCAATTTCAACAAAACTTCACAGGACTATATAAAATTACCTTGCGGTGGTTCTGACAGCGCCAAAAAAACACAATTATTGTTGCACAAAATCAATTTGAAAACACGATTAAGAGGTATCGTGAGAATGAAAGGGGGACAACTCATATCAAGTTATACTTATAAAACCCAGGTTGTTTGTGTATGTGTGTGTTCATTTATATATGGGATCGGATTTCCTACATTTTTCAACCGATTTCAACAAAACTTCACTTTTTTTTTGGCAGGTAGTGTTTCTTATTGTTTTGCACACTTTTTTCTTTATTTTTACATTCATAATGCTTTAAAAATTCTATTTACAAGACAATTGTTTATAATAAAATTCTATTCAATCGGTAGACTCATAATGATTGAAAACAATGTTTTTGTTTGAGTTTGGGTTTGACCAATTCATAAAAAAAAAAAAACTAATAATACATGCGTGTCCGTCAACCTTAAACAATAATCTTTGTCAATTTTATTTTTCAGTCTTTATGATGGTCGATACATGATCTATCTTTTATTGTTACATCCCCGGGCAATGCCGGGCTCTACTGCTAGTCAACAATAAAGTAAAAAACAAAACCTCTTTGATAATGTTTTATGAATTTCAAAATTACTCAGACATTCTGCAATTTATATTTCAACTTTAATTGGAAATCAAGAAAATTGTCTGAAATATAAATAAAAAAATTCTTTATCAAAGACTTTCATTGTTCTTTAAGCAAACTTTGTAAAATTAGCTCTGGGTGATACAGCTGAGTATTGTGTCCTGTGTCGTCTCTGGGTCCCCACACTAGGCCTGCTCAGTATGTCACACATTGCTTTCCCTTATCTCTCTTTCCCTCTACCCACCCTGTGAGTATCAGATTCTCCTAGCCCTCCTTTCTTATTATATGCCCCAGAAATTTCAGCTGCCCCTTCCTGATGCTAAGTATAAGCTTCCTCCTTGTTTGCATCCTCTCCAAAACCTCATCGTTGCATATGTGTTTGGTCCATGATATACTTAACATCCTTTTGTAGTACCATACCTTCATCTTTAAGGAGACCATCCAACATTCACTACTATAAAGGAGGATGGATATCATATGGCAGTTCAGTACTCTTTTCAGTACTCTCCTGTCTCATAATACTGCATAAAATGGTATCAACGAAAAGGACCATTTCTCTTTGTTATTCATTTTATTAGGAAAGAGTGGCAGCTTGGATTCTAAGATGAAGTGGGAGAAATGATGTCACAGGAATGCATATTACACCTTGGCTTAGCATCACCCCACAGGTGTTCTTAACAGGTCATTAACCTGGGTGTGGGAGGTGTATCAATGCTTCAGAATTCCTGATGAATTCATGCCATTATGGATTTATATCCAAAACCCAGACAAAGGCAATCCATCACTGTCAGAATGCCATGTCCATGAGGCACTCTGACCAATTGCTGACTATTCTGCCTTTGTATTCTGTAACATGAAGATTCAGCAAGTAGTTTTTCTTTTTACCGGCAGAATTATTATCCACTGAAAGGTATTTAAAATGAAAGAGACGGCATACAAGCTCTATAAACAAATTGGAATGACAACAAAATATCACAAAGGCTTTTTATTTGGTCTAAAATGTATACCAAAGATACATGTTTCCTCTTTAAGATTGAGTTCTGGTTCCTTCTAAAGTCTAGGTCAACTTTATACTTCTAACATCTTCACCTAAAGACTGAAATTTTATTTATTTATTTATTTGTCCTCAATAGGAGTATATAGGTTCACTTATAGTCCAGTTCATGCTCCTCTTTGGAATTTTAAACAGGAGTAGA
This sequence comes from Acanthosepion pharaonis, assembly GCA_903632075.3. Classification (NCBI taxonomy): domain Eukaryota; kingdom Metazoa; phylum Mollusca; class Cephalopoda; order Sepiida; family Sepiidae; genus Acanthosepion; species Acanthosepion pharaonis. Next base: position 1,368,924 of record CAHIKZ030004360.1, on the reverse strand, counting down.
ATTTTATCCCTTGTTTCCTGCTTAGGATTGGGTTTCTAGTTCCTTCTAAAGTCACTTCAACTACTTCTAATGTCTCCACCTAAACTCTGAAATTTTATTCACTATTTATTTATTTATGTATTTATAGTCAATAGAAATAGATAGCTTTGCTTATAGTCCAGTTCACACTCCTCCATTGTCTTTTGAATAGAAGTAGAGGTTTATACATTGTTTCCTGTTTAGGGTTGGGTTTCTGTTTCCTTTTAAAGTCTTGTTCAACTCTATACTTTTTATGTTTCTCCCTAACCTTTTAAACTTTTATTTACTATTTATTGATTTATTTTTACTCATTAGGAGTAAATAGGTTTACTTACAGTCCAGTTCACACTCCTTCTTGGTCTTTTGAACAGGAGTAGATGTTTATCCCTTTTTGTTGTTTAGGATTGGGTTTCCAGTACCTTCTAATGTCTAGATCAACTCTATACTTTTATCATCTCTGCCTGAACTTTGAAATTTTATTTAGTATTTATTTATCCTCAATAGGAGTAAATAGGTTCACCTATCGTCCAGTTCACACTCCTCTCTTGTCTTTTGAACAGTAGCAGAAGTTTATCCCTTTTTATTGTTTAGGATTGGGTTTTCTGTTTCTTCTAAAGTCTTCTCATTCTCTTTCACTCCCAGTAGCCCATTGTGTCTTAGTGGAATTATTGTCTTGCATGGGGTGAATTGATTTAAAAAAAAAAGAAGAAAAGAATCAGCTAATATTACCACTACCATTTTAATCAAAATATATCATTTGTCATATTCTCTGTCCGTAAAATTCTTCATTACATTTTGGTTGCTTCCAATCTTCTCTTGATTTGTATTGAAACTGTTAAGTATTCCATGCCATTATTTACGAGATTGGCCATGACATAAAACTTATTCTTAATGTTATTCTTCAAATCCTTAATAGCTGACTCACTTTCTGAAAATATTGCATATTACTGATAGCCAATCCTTTCATACCCATTTTTGGGGTTTACAACCACATCATGTTGAAACACCGATTCGCTTACAATCACTGAAGTTAAGCAATGTCAAGCTTGGTCAGTATCTAGATGGGGGACTGCTTGGGAATACTATGTGTTGTAAGCTTGGATGTGAGGTTGGTGTAATGGATAATGGCTCAAAATTTTTAATCAGAGAGCTGAGTTTCAGTTCCAGATGGGTTTGTTATAATCATTTACGTGTAAATACCCTTGGCAAAGGTATGAATCCATCTCCTTCTCCCCAACATCTATGGGTTAATTAGTAAAACCTGTATTTCTAAAACTGTTATTATCTCCAAGAAACTGAAATTGCATCCAAAATATTTACATTTTGGCATTAAATAACTTGTTATGATTCGGAATGAGGGTGATATTTCATCCTTCTAAAAACAACCTTTCTACCAGTGATGAATGATGATAAGGATATTTCATCATCCTGGAAATAAAGATACAAATTTCTGGCCACTGGTGATGATATACGATGATGATATTTCATCATAAAATCTGAAACTTCATCATTATAAAACGATCCTTCCACCACATGTAAAGTTAGTAGAGTAAAGTATAGTAGCAGTAGTAAAAACAACAATACAGATGTATCTTCTTCGCTCTGTAAAAATCCACAGTTAATGGTCTCAAACACTACCCTTAACAATGAAATTCTTGGAACAAGCAAAAACAAGAAAGAAACAAGAGACAATAACACTGAAAACATTTTGAATATACACAATAACCAATATTTTAATTAACAACACAAAAAAAAATACACATTCTTGTCATTAATGTCAACACATGTTTCAAGGTCTCAAGGTTTGTTGTACGTTTTATTCATTTCATTTTCAGCATAAAAAAGGAGAAAAAGAATCCTCTATCAACTACAAATACATATAATAACGGAGGTAACCTATATTAACACAACGTCAACATCAACCCTGTTGCAAACTCATAGTGTTTGATATGCTGCTAAACGAAAACAACCAACATGCCCATTTCGACTTCAGACTACCAGAGAGGTCAGGGTCACCTGAGAAACACATGACCTTAGCAGCTTCAGTATCTGATGCTTTCTTTTTAGGTTTAGGCAAGAAACATAAAATGGAAATTAAACAAAGATAACAAAACATAGTTAATCGAGTCAAGAGAAAGAAGCAGTTTTTATGGAGTCTTACAGTGACCAGCTCTTATTTAATGAATTAGTAGGCAGTGAATAAGATATAATAGAGAGAGTGGGTTATAAATTCATGGAACCAGGTGGTGGTGGTGGAGAGGTGGGATGGCATCTCATTCTATGATGCCAACAATTGGCCACTAGTACCCAGACAAACCAAGAGAGAAACGGTTTAGTACATCTTTTATGTTTCCAACATGAAACAAGTAATGAAAGGAAAAGAAATAAACTTATAAGTGAAAATGTTTTGTTTTCTTGATGAGTTCGTTTGAGATGATGTTTCCCATTGTCACTACTTGCAAAAATTCAGGGATTTTCTATTTGTTTGTGTTTTTTTCTAATCATTTCACCCCAAGTAAGGCAGTAAAGTCACTAAGACACAAGGGGGTTACTGAGTGTGAAAGAATAAGAAAAAAGAGAAACATTAAGGAGCAAGAACAGAAATGAAGAGGAATCAAAAAGACCGTAGATAACAGTTACACTGGATTTAAAATTTTGAAGATCAAAGTTGGCTGGAAAGCATAAAGATGGGAGAGAGTTCTACAAGTGATAAGTGCAAGAAAAGAAACTGTTAGCATAGAAATTATGGTTGCATCTATCCAATTCATCTGTAAAATGATGAGACCTAGTTGCCAATCTAGTACTGCACTTAAATTCATAAAGTGTAGCAAAGAGCTCATTGGAACAATTAGCATGAAAGTATTTATAGAAAAGGCAGAGAAAAGCTACATTATGGTTGCAAGAAGTGACTAAAGCAGAGATGCCAGGTGAGGACGGATAACACTGCAGATTCTTCTTTGGATTTTATCAAGAATCTCTAAATATATAGCGGAAGCACCAGACCAGATGTGACAGTAATACTCAATGCATGAATGAATTGTAGCCTTATAAATGTGTAAGATAGATTCTGGCAAGAAAAATTGTCTAGCATAACACAGTGAACAAACTTACTTAGCAGCAGACATAGCAATTGATTCAATATAAACTTATCTCTTTCCTAATTTCATGTTAGCAGAAAAGATTACACACACACACATATATATATATATATATATATATATATATATATATATATATATATATATATATATATAAAAAAAATTCTCAGAGTTAACCTGTGAAAAACAATATTTATAAATGTAAATTACCCAAATATTAATCCATGCCCAGGCCTTTTCCCTATTTCACCTTTCTTAACAGAATTACTACTCTCCCAAACAACCGTACAGAACAGTATCAAGAAATCAAAAGGAAATGGTTGAATCTGTCAACACAGCAATAAAAACAATATCTCCACACATGACAGTAATTGATGTAATTTCAGTCAACAGTATGAAAGTAGCTTCTCTAAATTCTTCCAGTTGCTAAGGACATTTCTCTAAATATATAGCAGGAGCACTGAACCAGATTTGGCAGCAATATTCAAAGCCTGAATAAATGGTAAACTTATATATATATATGGAGAAAAAATTGTCTAGCATGTCAAAGTGAACCATCTTTCTTAGCAGCAGATCTAGTAATTGATTCAATATAATCTTTCCACTTCCTGTCAGCAGAGAATGTTAACCCAAGAAGGATTAATGAGTCACCCTCCTGGAGGTTAGTATCAGCCATGCTGATAGAAGTTACAAAGGGGTTTTGGTGGTGTTAAATTTAACAAGTCATTCCTTGCCTTAATTAACAGCAGATTGTAGGTCATTTTTGAGATTAGCTGCCAATTTGATCTTATAATACCAATCAGACTTACTATTGAGATAGGTGCAAGTAGTTGTTTAATCAGCATAGATACCAAGTTGAGAACTGATGCTATCAGGAAGGTTTTTAATGAAAATTAGAAATGAAATACATCCAGGTATAGAGCCCTGAGGGACACCTGCATTAATAAAAAAGATCTAGAAGAGTGGCCATTAAGGACAACATTCATTTCACAATTTGATAAAACTAAATCAGTTCCAAAATTTGTCTAGAAATACCATCACCTTTCAACTTGTGAAGAAGACCGCTATGCCAAACCCTGTCGAATGCTTTCAAGATATCCAAAGCAACAGCTTGAGTTTTACCATTCTTATCTAAAGCTTGATAAAGTGTTTCAGGAATAAGCATTAATATATCAGCAGTTGATCTCAACAAGTGAAAGCCATATTACTTGTATGACAGTAAATCCTTCAAGGTGAGATGCTTAACCAATTCCGAGTTAATTAGCACCTATAGTATTTTGCCAAAAAGTGATAGAAGCTTAATAGGGTGGTAGTTAGAAGGATCACTGGGTTCACCTGAGTTCTTAAAGACTGGAATTACTGAAGAGATGGATTTTCTAGCACACTCTTCATAGATATCTGTGCCTAATGACTAAATTAAAAAAAAAACTGCCAAAAATGTATATTTCCAACTGTGTTTCATACACAGAATGTTAAACCAACTTTCACATTTCAAAGAAAAATGATCCTATATGAATGAGTAAGTCAGTGGGAGTCTTTGAATTGAATAAGTTTTCAGCAGATTGAAAAGATTTAAAAAAAAAAGAATTTCAAATGAAAACTTGCAACATACATGTGTCAGCTGAAAAGTTGATAGGCTGACCAAGATACTCTCGTGGAATGTGACCAAACGAGGTTTATTTTTCATCATATTCCACCCTGCAGTTCGTACAATACTTCCATCAATGTTGCTGTGCTTGGGTTCCATTGGTAAAAAAAGCTTTCATCCTTAGTCAAAAAAGTCATCATCAGCAATTCTGATTTCCAGCCAGCTGTTTTTTTTCATGTTGGGGAACAAATGATAGTCACATTGGATAAAATCAGGAGAATAGGGAGTGTGAAAGCCACAATGATGTACAGCAGCCACTGAAAACAAGGACGAGTGTGCTAGAGAAAGGTTTCTCAACTTGGGCCATATGTCCCCCTTGAAAGCCATGAGATATTTTCAGGGCCACAAGCCCAAGTTTGAAAAATGGGGAACCACGATGAGGTACATAAAATTTAGGACCCACAAAATATATATATATGGGGTATTTTGTAATTAATAAGTGTTATTTAAAATCAAATATTAAATTTATTATTAAATCAAATATTAAATAAATCTAAGCCATTTTGTTAACATAAATATTTATTGTAATTTTTTCATCTGATCTATGCAAAATTGCCATTTTTAATTTTCAATTTCCTGCAACTCTTCTGGATGGTCTCCTTGTTTGAGTCCGTGAATGCTGCCATAATCTTTTCCTTCAGTTCATCTTTGGTTTTACAAAGAGTTTTGTTGGTCTCTCACTCTACTGTGCCCCACAAATGATAATCAAGGGGGTTGCAGTCTAGGGAGTTCGGTGGCCAGATGTAAGGGGTGATGCGGTCATAGAAATTGTCTAACAGCCATCACTGGGTTCTCCTGCTTGTGTAGCATAGTGCAGAGTCCTTTTGTCAGACATAGGGTCTTCCAACAACCGCCCTTTTGACGCAGGACAGCACTACCTCCCCAAGGCACATGATATAGGCCTCCATGTTGAGTCTGAGGCCCTCATCAACAAATTTGAGAGTTCTTTTCTTATTAGAACAATCAGAGTGAGTTTTCCAAGTTGCTGTACCTTTGTAATTACAATTAGTCTCATCCAACTCTTTCCACATTCTCTGCACTGTCCTCAGATTGACACCTAAACACACTGAAATGTTCATATTGGAGCTTCTAGTGCAAATGCCAAGCAGTACAGTATGCCGTTTCTAAATTTTTGGCAGAGTGAATTGTGTCATGGTGCTCTTTTTCCCACAGATGATGCCCAACTGACCCTACTATACTGTGCAGTCAACAAAATCAAAAAGAAACAATGCACATATAAAAATATAAAATGGTGACAATTTACCCTGTATGAGGTACATTCAAAAAGTATTCAATTTTATTTTTCTCACCAAAACTAATGCTGTGTCGGCAAAATATTTTGGGTTAGGGGTAATGCCACACTTCCAGTACATATGCAAAAATTTTTGCACCAGTAGGCCGCATTAATTCCCAGCTGTTATGCATTTTTTTCTGATATTCTTTAACACTCAGTAACCCCTTGTGTCTTTTTTTTTATAGTAAGGTTCACCCTGTACAAAGCCCAGAGGCCACACAAGGTAGAAGATTATGATAAGGGGTAGTTTATATGGATAGGAGTAAAAGATAGCAGTTGACTCTAGACTTGAACAGGTTAAAATTGTAGCGATTGGGGAAGCATCCTCTTGGGAGTCTGTTCCATAGGACAGTGGTTTGCAGAAAGAAACTGTTTGAGTGGAACTTACTTCTCACCAAAGGAATATGGCGGGAATATTGGTAGTTTGATACTATGTAAGTGGCATAGCGGGTCCTAGCCATGAAGGACAGACCTGGTGGAACCAGGAGATGCAGTTCATCCAAGTACTTTCCATGATAGTACCAATAGAGTAGTGAGGGGCTAGCTACATCTTGCCTGTGAGAGACAGATTGGTGGGTAGAAAATAATTCTTCACCCACAAGAACTCAGAGACACTTTTTAACTCTATCAAGACTGGAAAGTGAGATCTGAGCAGCTCCTGCCCAAATATGGCAACATTTATCCATTTTCAGCCTGATTTGGCTATTATAAAGGCAGAGGATAGCATGAGGAGTCAGGTGCTTACTGAAGTGGTACAGAGGGCCGATCAATTTACTTGCATCTTTAGTGGCTTTATTGCCTTACTTGGGATAAAATGATTAAAAAAGAAACACTAGTATAGTCAAGGCAGAATTCTACTGTCTTTAAAAAGATTTCAAATATTTATAATGAAGCCAACGCAGATTGTTCAAGAGCCTTGGAGAGAATGTTTTCCCTTGGAGAGAACATTTTCCCTGGGACAGAAAGTTTTCCCTTGGAGAGAATGTTTTCCCTTGGAAAGAAAGTTTTCCCTTGGAGAGAATGTTTTCCCATGAGTCTATTGGTGGCTGTCTCTTTCTTACAAACAGACTTCATAGTTTGGTGGCATCAAAGGAAAAAAAAGCCAATGCTGAAATCTACCATACTTCAATAGTAAAGCCAGTACATTCTATCTAGCAATGGTAATATTAGCTGTTTCTCAATACGGAAATATTTGGCATTCATTGACTGAACAACCAGTACTGCTTTCAATAGAAATTTAGAAAATCTTTCTCTTAACAATTTTTCAGGAAAACAGGATTTTCATGTCTAGTAGCTGTTATCATCATTCTTATCCAAACTATGAACACCTATGTCACCAGCATAGCCCCCACCCTCTTATCATCATCAGTACATTGGCTTTGGGAAAGAAAGCATGATCATTGTCTTCTATCAGCAGACTCATTGCCCATTTCACCCCATGTGTTTACATATGAGCAGGTCATTTTCTCCTAGTCATACTTGTGATGAGGTTCAAAGTCTTTCTGTATTTGAGTTCTTATTAAACATGTAAAATTCTGGAGATCACTACAGTTCCTCAAAGTGGATTTAGAGCTTGGAAGGTTGTTTCTGTGAGGTTGAAAAATCAAGTATACAGTTTCCATATGAATGTCTCAATCGGATGAGGTCAGTTTTTGTTTTAGAAAGGTTTATCTTGAGTCCCATTTCTTGGATGGAGGATATTGATTTTCTATCATTCTTATCTCAACCATGAACACCTACGTCATCAGCATAGCCCCATTCATCATCAGTACATTGGCCTCAGGAAGGAAAGCAGCATTGTTGTCTTCTGTCAGTAGACTCATGCATGTGGTCATATGCTTCTGTGAGCTTGACAAATCAAGTATACAGTTTTCCATATGAAAGTCTCAATCTGATGAGATCAGATTTTGTTTTAGAATGGTTTATCTTGAGTCCTATTTCTTGGATGGAGGATATTGATTTTCTGTTCAAGATCATTCTTATCTCAACTATGAAAACCTACATCATCAGCATAGCCCCATTCATCATCAGTACATTGGCCTCAGGAAGGAAAGCAGCATTGTTGTCTTCTATCAGTAGACTCATGCATGTGGTCATATGCTTCTGTGAGCTTGACAAATCAAGTATACAGTTTTCATATGAAAGTCTCAATCTGACAAGGTTAGTTTTTGTTTTGGAAAGGTTTATCTTGAGTCCCATTTCTTGGATGGAGGATATTGATATTCTGTTCAAGATCATTCTTATCTCAACTATGAACACCTACGTCATCAGCATAGCCCCATTCATCATCAGTACATTGGCCTCAGGAAGGAAAGCAGCAGTGTTGTCTTCTATCAGTAGACTCATGCATGTGGTCATATGCTTCTGTGAGGTTGACAAATCAAGTATACAGCATTTCTTTAACTGGCATGTAATGAGTCCACTTATTGGTTAATAGACAAGCCAATGACAGTCCAGCTCCATTTCTACCTTTGTAGACAATTAAGAAACTCTCCCTCTTTTGGCTATTGAGGGTTTACAGATGAAAATATGCCAAACTGGCCTCTAACAAACAACCACATAAAATCTTCATAAATAGTATGTACCATTTTAATAATTTTTTTGTTTGAATTTCATGTTAATTTTGATATTCTTTTCTTTCTTGTTGTGTGGCCATTATTAAAACTTTCATTGCACTCCAACAAGTTATAATACCAACATTTTTACATGTGTAATGGTGTCAACATATTTATTAATTGATTTTTGTTTAATTTTTTTTTTTTAACTTTTTTTACCTGGACTCACATGAATCTGCCAAATATCGCTTGTGGCACATGGGGCATAAACTGATAATACTTTCGATTCTGTAAGCAGATAAGCCATTATATCAGTGTTAATATGATTTCTTTTTTCAGTAATTTTTAGAAACGTTTATTCCATTCCAAAATTGTAAAACAGTCCTATTGAACCTTCTCAGACAATACTACTTTCTGTTAAAATATTTTCTGATATTTGCCTTTGAATTACTAAGAATTTCATATTTTTTGATCCATATTCTCTCCCTCACTTGCTCTCCTTTAGAAAAATCTGTAAAAAGTTCCAAGTTGAATGATTATGCTTACTGGTAAGAGTTATACACAAAGACCTCGATTAAAAATCCATTTATCGGAAAGTGGCAAACTTCAGCAAAGACTAAGTGGTGTCTGGGAGCTAAACATAAAAACAAAATCACTCTTTGAAGTAAAAGTTGTATGAAATGTTCAAAGGAGAGTCAAATAAAAGCAGTGGTGACCAGTATAAAATTAGACCATAATCTCAAGTTAGAGTAGAAAGAAATGAAAAATAAAACAATTTTCTCTTATGAAAATATCACCTTGGGCTTTTTATCTAAAAGAACAAAGTGTGAAAAAAAAAAAGCATAGAAACTTATTTCATTGATTCAAGCGCATCAAAATACTAAATACTCAATGCTAGAATGGAATCAGATTGTAGATACAAGAGCCAATCAATGCAGAGGGTTCAGATAAAAAGCAACAATAATAAAATGAAATAAAACTAGTAATAAAATAATAGTAATAATGAAGAGTGTATAGAGCCAGAGTGTTGGGATAAAAAGCAACAATAATAAGATGAAATAAAACTAGTAATAAAATAATAGTAATAATGAAGTTTGTATTGAGCCAGTGGGTTGAGATAAAAAGCAACAATAATAAGATGAAATAAAACTAGTAATAAAATAATAGTAATAATGAAGAGTGTATTGAGCCAGAGTGTTGGGATAAAAAGCAACATTAATAAGATGGAATAAAACTAGTAATAAAATAATAGTAATAATGAAGACTGTATTGAGCCAGAGTGTTGGGATAAAAAGCAACATTAATAAAATGGATTAAACTAGTAATAAATGTATAGTAATAATAAAGAGAGTATTGACCCAAAGAGTTGGGAATAAAGAAGTAACAATAATGAGATGGTGTAAAATTAATAATATGAAAAGTTAACATAAAAAACAGATAATATGGTATAAAGCTAATGCTAATAATAATAATAATAATAATGATGAAGATGTTATTGACTTAGAATATTATTATTATTTTTATTTTAAGCATTTCACCCCAAGCAAGGTGGGAGTGCTACTAGCACACAAGGGGTTACAGAGAATGGGAGCAAGAGTAAAGAGGCATAATAGGGGAAAGGATGAAGAGAAGGACGGGGAATAGATTAAGGTATCTGGAGATGTCAATTGACATTGCATTTGAACAGATGGAGATTATAGCTATCACGGAAGCAAGTAAGAGGAAGGGAGTTCTGCAGATGGGAAGTGCGAGACATGAAACTACTGGAATATAAGAGACGGCTACATTTAACCGTTTCGACAGTGAAAGGCTGATACCAAGATGTTTAAATTCATGCAGTTTGGTAACCAGCAAAAGTAGCTCATCTGCAATATTATTAGTTTTGATTTGGTAGCACAGCTCCAGTCACTTTCCCACCACACTAAGGTTACCTTTCTATATCTTTTTCTATAAATATTTTCATTTTAATTGTTCGGATGAGCTCTTTGATATAATACCCAGAGTCTTTGAATTTAAGTGCAGCACTAGACTGGCATTGAGATCTCATCAATTTGCAGTTGAGCTGACTAGGTGTAGCTGTAAATTCTATGCTAACAGTTTCTTCTCTTGCACATCTCGCTTGTGGAATTCCCTTCCAGGTCCATGATTTCCAGCCAACTTTAATCTGCAAAAATTTAAATGTAATGTCAATCATCATCTACTGTCAACCTGATTACTCTCTTCTCTTTCTACTCATCATTAATGTTTCTGTTCCTAATTCTTCCACACCCCATAACCCTTTGTGTCTTAGTGGCTTTACTGCTTTGCTCAAGGTGATGCCAATTAAAAGAAAAAAATAATCTTGCCCAGCAGTCTGATGCCTTAAGGGTTGATTTATATGCCCCCAGAGAACTTTCTGAATTTCAATCATTGTGTGAAAGTTTTAGTCATATCAGAATAAATGCATGTCACTAGTGTTCATAGGTATGGTATATAACACTAACAAAATCTTCCTGTTGCTTAATCCTTTGCTTAGCTTCTGAAAGGCATTTTTGCTATTCTCATGCACCTTCGGATATTTCTGTCATATTTTCCATCATCTGTCATAAACTTGCTTGATTCTAATGTCTCCAATTCATAACTCACATCTTGAATCATCCCTCTTGCTAATAATCATACATTGTCTTCTTAAAATTGATGATTAGTCCTTTCTTCTCACTTTTCTTTATTACCTTGTTTAGGAGTTTCAAAAGTTTTCCTTCTCTGTCTGATATCAACATAATGTCATCTGTGAATGTTGCTAAGCTTGTGTCCACCAATAATAAATCCTGGTAGGACTACTAGTTCTCTTAGAATCACTTTACTGGGTAGATTAAATAAATCTGGTAAAAAGACACATACTTGTCTTCTACCGCTTTCTATTTTTGTGTACTTGCTCAATTACTTTGCAGTTTGCAGGCGTTTTGTTCCCAGTAGATGTTCCTGATTATTCTAATATCTTGCTCAAATAAATCAAGTTTTCCTAGCAGTTCAAATAGTTCTTCATGTCATATTTTATGAAATGCTTATATGTAGTCTATGATACATAGGTATATAATGACTGGTTAATTGTATCTGAGTATGCTTGTCTACTAGGGCAGCTAGCCAATCCCTGTGGCAGATGCCTGCTCAGACACATTTGTGTTTGTTAAAAACTCACAGAGGCCACCTGTGGTTTATACTGCAACTATACTGAGCAGATCTTAGGTACAGATTCCAGAAGAGAGTGCATTATCTGGCATAATCAACAGTCTGAACAAGGACAGTAAGCTCAAATCTCGGTTACGATAACTTGTGACTTTGTGATAGTATAGCTATCGACTGCTCCCAAATAATTCTGCCTACTCAATTTTAAACTCTTAGTCATGATGACTTGTGACTTTGTGATAGTACAGCCATTGACAGCTCCCAAATGGTTCTATCTACCCAATTTCACTCACAAGGCTTGGGTCAACCCATGGTGTGATTTTAGGCACTTTCTAAAGTGCCATAAATGGCTATTAAATAATTCATCCTACCCCATTTCAAACTCTCAGTTACAATGACTTGTGACTTTGTGATAGTACAGCCATTGACGGCTCCCAAAGGGTTCTATTTACCCAATTTCACTCACAAGGCTTGGGTCAACCCATGGTGTGGTTTTCAGGCACTTTCTAAAGGTGCCAAATGCTGAGATCACCTTCCCAAGTCAATAGAGTCAAAAAGTTACCTTCCTAACAAATCAACCATGGTAAGATTCAAACCCTGGTCTCATGGTTGGAAAGTGAATGTTCTAACCACTCAGCCATTTGATTGATTGATTGATTCATTCATTCATTGTTTATGGCTTATCAACACTTTGCAGGTTATTTAAAGCCATAAAATATTTTTAGATTGTAAGAAATTTCTTTTTGAGATAACAACGATTTAGTGATACAAGTTTTATTAATTAACCCATAATGGAGAATAAGTGGATTCATACCTTTTCTAAGGGTATTTGCATGTAAGTGAACCTACCTGAAATTGGAACTAGACATTCCATCAAACAATTCTGAGTCATTATCATTACACTGCCTGCACATCCATGATTACAGCACCTAGTATACACCGTGCAGTTACCCATGTAGGTACTGACCTGGTTTGATGTTGCTTAACTTTAGTGAACATAAGAGAACTGGTGTTTCTGTATGATGTGACTGTAACACTATTATTCATCTTACACTAGGTCCAAGATCCACTCAATGTAGAGTGTTACTTAATGAGGTCATTGTATGGACATAAGAAGATGAAATAAGTGCATATTATGAGGATATGTAGGATAGATAACAGTTGACTCTAGACTTAAATAGGTTAAGATTGCAACAGTTTTTAAGAAGAAGCTGTCTGAGTGGAAATTTCTCCTAACCAATGGATTATGAAGGGAAATGAGGATGATTCAATCCTGTGTGTGCAGCATGAAGGATCTTAGCTGTAAAAGTCTGAACTGGTGGGACTTAGAATGATCATATCTTCAGTAGTAGGTCAACACACCACAAACACAAGAGTTTTAAGTATTACCCTGAATACGACAGGTGATGTAACAATTTATCAATATGGGCAACAGTTCTCCAAACTTCTCCCCAGCAACTCTAGTACCACCATCATATCACCCAGGTAACAGAAAGACTCATTTATAGGGAACAAATAAATTTATATTTATAAGGACCAGATGTTATTAATATCTCTTTATCAAGAAGGTTGTTGTTAACAGCCAGTCTTCTGAAATTCATGAGATCAGTGACTCCTGAAGACTCCCGTCTCAGTCCAACACTCTTCCTGCTGTCATGTTCATAAAAAATTAAATAAATAAAAATTAATTATTGTGTCAAAAATAATTATGATAAAATAATTATAACAATTATAATTATCTTTAATTCACTAATTTTTAACCAATGAGAATTGATCCCATTTTTATCTTTTTTCACAGACAGTTTGTTAACACGTGTGTCAATGAAAATTTCATCTTTTTCCCTTTTCAGGGCGTAATAGTAATATTCATCTTTTAGCAATCAACAAAAAATTGAGGTAAGAAAAATCCAAACACTTCTTGTATTTTCTAACTAAATTATTTGGATACTTATTACAGAAATGTATAAAAAAAAAGCATATGAGAAAGATTGTATACACTTTGTTTATTCATTATTTTATTATCATTCTATCAGATTCTGATCTCTCTATTTGATATACATTTGACACCAAACTCACAATTTTACTCATTATTACTGTCTCCTATGTCTCCAGCACCACATAACAACAAGATAATAAGTAATACTTGTTTTTCTTGTTTGCATGTCTTGTTGTTTCTGATATATATATATATATATATATATATATATATATATATATATATATATATATATAGAAATGTGCATATATTATTTATATATTATATATGCAGGGTACTTATTGAAATTGGAATATCAGTGATAGAGCTAACATATTTAGTTGGATTGATGTGAATTTGTGACCTGGGTTTCACGCTATTTGCGATTGTACGATCACAAATAGTGTGAAACCCAGGGTCACAAACTCACATCAATCCAACTAAATATATATATATATATATATATATATATATATATATATATATATATATATAATTAATTGATTTAAAATATGGTTTTTTCACTACATTGAGCACTATTTTGTAAAAATAAAAATATCTATAAGAACACCGGATTATATATCTTGCTGTTCTTTTTCTTTTATTTATATACATATATAAATATATATATATATATATATATATATATATATATATATATATATATACATTTTCAGGTCATAATAGTAATATTCACTTTTAGTACTCAACAAAAAATTGAGGTAAGAAAACTCCAAACAGTTGTATTATCTAAATAAATTATCAGGACACCCATTACACACATCTGTAAAAAACATACGAGAAAGACTGTATACACTTTGCTTCTTCTTTATCTCATCATTCCATTAGATGCTGATCCTTATTTGATGTACATTTGACCCCAAACTCACAATTTTACTCATTATTACTGTCTCTCGTGTCTCCAACACCACATAACAACCAGATAATAAATAATGACCATTTTCTTCTTTCCACATCTTGCTGTTTATCATTGTCTACAAGATTTTTGTATATATAAATGTTGTTGTTAGGGGTGGGGAGCAGAATTATTTACTTAGAGATATAACTCCCTTTCATTTTGTTATATAGTAATAAGGTGTTGCTGCCAACACTGGAGTTTGAACACGGATTGCCAGAGAGCAAGTACAGGTGATCCCATAATAAATAAGGATCATTTTCTTCTTTCTACATCTTGCTGTTTATCATTTTCTACAAGATTTTTGTATACATAAATATTGTTGTTAGGATGGTTAATAATTATTTACTTAGAGATATACCTCCTTTACATTTTATTATATAGGAAGAAGGTGTTGCTGCCGACACTGGAGTTTGAACACGGATCACCAGAGAGCATACACAGGTGGTCCCATTATTGAATTAAGTGGATCATGTGACCATGGGGGAAACACGTAAGTAGGAAGTAGTGTGACATCTAAACAATCACTCTTTCTACACTATCCTCTATCTCTATACTATTCACTATACTATTTCTCTATACTGATCACTATACAGATTACTATTCAGATCACTACTTGGTCATTACTTTTTGAGTGAGTATTATCGAGCAAGTACTATTAGTGCGAGTGTTATTTGAAGGTATATGACACCAGTATTGTTCAACAGTGTTACTATAGTTGTATGTGTGATTACAAAGTCTCTACTAAAACGATCATTATGAAAGTGACAACATGTATTTGTTGACATTACATAAGTGGCAACAAGTGTTCGTCGACATCACAAAACATTTATATCAATGATCCTCAGTTCATTTGTAAGATACCATGGTTTAGTGGTGCACCTCTAAAAATCTAAATGAGCAAAGTCTAGAAACTGATCTTTTCTCTGATCTTGCTTACACAGCTCAATGGGGAAAAAACTGGCACATGACATCCAATATTTCCAAATCCAAACTCGTAGCATTTCATTCTTATAGAGCAGACTCTGAATTATCTCCTGTCATGATGAACAGTTGTATTCTCAATGAGGCTCGTTTTTTATTTATTTTTTTAATCATTTTTCCCAAAGCAGGGTGATTGTAGAGGAATAAGCATGCAGAAAGCAAAGGAAAAAAATAATCTTCAAAGCTCTAGAAATTTTAAATAAATTTTTATTATTGAGTATTTATTTTCTTTCAAGTTGAAAGAAACAAATTACAAATGACCTTGTGAAACAAAGTCTTACAAAAATATTTTGCTTTTGTCCTTTACAACACTACAGAATCAATTCCATTAGTATAATAGAGAAAACAGAATCTGTCTACTTAAGGAGGTTGTCACATATTTATGTTGTTTTATAAATGTGTGTAATTTTTCAGCAGTAACAGTCAGCAAATGACAATGGTGTTATAACTACTACAAATATTTGTTGTCATAGCTTCATTCATACGTTTATTTTTTGTGTGCTTAATTTACTTTAAAATTGCAAGGTTATTGCAAGAAGTTACTCAAGAAATATGCGAAGGTTGAGTAATTAATTATGTGAAAGGTGTGAGTAATCAGTTGTGCATAAAACAACAACCCTGGATCAAAGGTTTAATGAAAAACTGAGAACTAACTTTGTGAATTTATGTGATTATATTTATAACAGAGTAATAGGCTCCAGGAAGCTAAATGTTAGATTTATTAAACTCAAAAATTTATTGGTTAATAAATATTTTTCCCAATTTTTAAATATCTATTTTTAGGAGAGAAATTACTGTTGATCATTTTCTAGAATGAGCTTCTCAAATTTCATAGCAGACAACAAATATGGTCATCTGAAATTTCAAAGTCTTAATCATGTTTGATATAACGTTACTGATTGATTAATAAATGTGAATGTAGAAATTTGAATCTGGAGACGATTCTGTGTGTCTGCACAGAATTGAGATTTTTAGTGACATTAAATCTATTGAATTTTTCTACAATTTTTAACGGGGTTCCATATAATAATGCAAATAAGATGCAAAATATAACTGAAAGTTAAAGAAGATGGGAAAACATTAGTGATGAGAAAATGTTAGTGAGGAGAAAAGAACAATAAAACAACAGTTATCAGGAAGACTGAAGATGGTGATAATGCCACTAAAATGCAAGGGGTTACTGGCAATGAAAGAACATTAGAAGACTTTAGTGAGGAAAAAGAACAATAAAAGAACAGGTTTCAGGAAGACAGAAGATGGCGATAAAGCCACTAAGATGCAAGGGGGTTACTGTGAGGGAAAGAGAATGAGAAGAATTTAGTGAGGAGAAAGGACAATAAAAGAAAATGTTTCAGGAAGACAGAAGATGGTGATAATATCACTAAGACACAAGAGGTTACTGGGAATGAAAGAGAATGGGAAGACTTTAGTGAGGAGAAAGGACAATAAAAGAACAGGTTTCAGAAAGATTGAAGATGATGATGCATATAAACTTTTGAAGATTGAATGTGACATGAAAGCAAAAAGCCAAAAGGGAGATCCACAACTGAGAAGTGCGAGAAAAGAAACTGCTGGAAAAAGTGACATCCCTAGGGTTACTGTCTCCCCCTGCAGCTTACAAGTCCATAGTTTTGTTTCTGTTTGGGAATATACCTTTCCCAAATATAGAAAGAAACTGCAGCACACAGTCCTCATTTGGGAAAACCCAAGATTCACTGTTTCCCATTCACAGAATATGTACTTGCCTGGGACAAAAATGAAACTCTCCCATTTCAATCTGGAGGCCTAGACATGGCTTCTCAAGACACAGTAGTATCTTCATATTATATGTAAGACCCTTCTGTTTTGTTTCTCCTTAAACTGTGCTTTTCTATGTAGATATATGTGATATATTATTCTCCATGTAGGACACATGTGTATATATATATATATATATATATATATATATAGGTTTGTGTATGTCTTCATGGTATAAAAGTTTCTCTGAGAACAAAGCACACTTGTCATTCCTTTTCTTTTCAGCTATCCCATTTTATTTGTTAAATATGCTGTTATTATATAATGGATATGATAATGCCCATAATGGGGGAAATATAATTAGGAGAATAAATCTTTCTATGATAACTCTATCCTGTTGCAACAGGAAAAAATTCTGGAATTCGGTTGGCCTCTCCTACTTGACTTGACATATTCCTCTGACCTTGAAGCAACAGATTATTAACTTTTTTTTGGTCATTGCAAAATACTTTAATGAGGAAAACTCTCAGATTCAAGAATTCATTGAAGACGTTTCCACATCAAAATCTGTAGAATTTTCCTAAAAAATATTGAAGAACTGCTTGATAAGTGGCAACAAATTGTTGGAAAAAATGGTGAATATCTAATTGAATGAAACGTAATTTTATATTATTTTTTGAAGGACAAAGTTGGTAAAGGAAAACGGAAATTATTTATAGACTCAGCCTAAAAAATGTAGTGAATATTTAAAAGCCAATGTCAGCTTGTTTGATTCTAACTTTCTTTTGCATATACAGTGTTATTGTTAAGTTTTCTCTAGTTTTAATCAACTCACTTCTCCGAGCTCATCACTAAAGCAACATGTCGAAGATCTTGTTCCATACTTTAATAACACTGTAATTGGAAAAAGTTCTCCCTGTTCCCTCTCTCTCTCTCACAACATATATATCTATATATATATATATATATATATATATATATATATATATATATATATATATATAATGTGCATAGGGAGAAGTAAATACAGAGAGAAAAACAGAGAAAGAGTGATAACAAAGAAGAAAATGAGAAAGAGGAAAAGAGAAAGAAAGAAAATGTGAAAATAAACATAAGGAGAGAGAGAAGAGTGAGAAAGGAAGAGAAAAATGTAGAAAGAAAGGGAAAGACAGAGAAGTAAAGGGAAGAAGGGAGAAAAGTAAATACAGAGAGAGAGTGATAACAAAGAAGAAAATGGGAAGAGGAAAAGAGAAATAAAGAAAGAAAGAGTAAAAACAAAAGGAGAAAGAGTGAATAGAGAGAGAAACAGAGGTGTGAGAAAGGAAGAGAAAATTGTAGAAAGAAAGGGAAAGATAGAGAATTAAAGAGAAAGGAGAGAAGTAAATACGGAGAGAGAGTGAGTGATAAAGAAGAAAATGGGAAAGAGGAAAAGAGAAATAAAGAAAGAAAGAGTGAAAATAAACAGGAGAAAGAGAGAGTGAATAGTGAGAAAGAGGAGTGAGAAAGGAAGAGGACATTGTAGAAAGAAAAGGAAATACAGAGAGAAAGAGAAAAAAGGTGTGAAAGAAAGAAAGAGAAAAATAACAAGAGAGTGAAAAAGAAGACAAGGGAAAACAAAAAAAGAGATTGTAGAAGTGAGAGAGTATGAGACAGAGAGAGAGAGAAAGAGAGAATGATAACTGTGGCATATATGCATGAAAAGTAATTTTGAAAAATATATTATGCAGAGAAGCAGGTTATTTGAAACCACACTCCCTACACCATCTCGTAATCCTTACCCACTCATGGTGAAACATATTGATGACATTATTTGAAAATATGTTGTCTAGAGTGTTTTTATTTCTAACGTCTTGCTATTTGGTCATAACACCAGAAACCAAAAATGCTTCAAATATGCACAAGGCATTGCCAAGCAAAGTCAAAAATATACAAAAAGAAGAATCATTTAATTTATTTTCATAAAAATAAAATTAAATAAGATTAAAATAGATAAGCACAGATTAAAAATAGGAAAAATTATTGATTCACTCACTGACTTTGAAATATAATCATTCAAAAATTTAAAGCATCATTCTTCTTGTCACAAAAATGCTGCCGTGAATAGTACAAAAAATTTTTCAATGTTGTTGCAGTGAAATAACTATAAAATCATCAATAAAAGCAAGAAGAAAGAAAATATCAAAGTCTTAATGGTAAGTTTAATAGGTTCAATAAAGTCAAATTGCAAGCTGATCTTAAAAATGACTTTCAAGCTCTCGTTACCTGGGGTAAAAAATGGCTGGTTAATTTTAACACCTCCAAAATAAAACTGCTTTCTATTAATCATTATGGCTGATGCTAACCTCCAGGAGAGTAACCCATTGTACCTTCTTGCTCCTTTCATATGTTCCACTGACATCAAATGTGACTCTTCACTTTCATACCCACTGAGAAATGTGCATTCCTTAAATTCCTTCGTCCACCGCAAGGAAAGTTGGCTCCCTGAGCTGCGCCAGGAAGTTTTTCTCCCCAGAGTTGATCCTCCAGATCTACAAATCAACAATTCGACCTTGCATGGAGTATTGCTTCTATATATGGTCTGGTGCCCCTTCTGTTTGCCTCGGGGTTCTTGATAGGCTCCAGAGGTGGATTTGCAATGTAGTTGGCCCTGCTCTGGCGTCTCGGCTACAGTCACTTTCTCACAGACGTGCCGTCACCTCCCTCTACAAATACACTCATGGAAATTGCTCTGAGGAGCTGCATTTGCTGGTTCCCAGATGTCATGAGTTCCAGCACCTTATAAGGCTGGTATCCCGCTCTCACCCATTCACTGTCGAAACTCCTAAATGTAGCCATCTCTTCTACGCCAATAGCTTCATGTCTCGCACCTCTCACCTGTGGAACTCCCTTCCCTATTCCTGTTTCCCTGTGAGCTATAATCTCCAGCTATTCAAGTGTAATGTCAATCGACATCTCCAGTTGCTTTATCTATGCACTACCCTCATCCTTTCTTCTATCACACCTATCTGATCTTGCTCTAAATTTTCTGTAACCCCTTGCATCCTAGTGACTTCCCGCCTTGCTTGGGGTGAAATGCTTAAAAAAAAAAGAAAAAAGTAATTCAAAACTTGCTTCCTTGGCCTCTCTTTGTATATATATATATATATATATATATATATATATATATATATAAAGAGAGAGAGAGAGAGAGAGACCTTATTTTCCCACTTCCTCACAATTAAGTATTGTAATAAAAATAAATTTAAATTCATTCCTATTTCTCTCTTCCCTCTCTAATTTTGACCATGTCTGTCACATTCTCTCTCTCCACTCTCTATATCACCTTACATCAAATTAAAACTACAAAAAATGTATGTAAATTTAAATTCATTTTTTCACCCTTGGAAGTGTGGTCTAAAGTGCCAGGAAAAAAAGAAATTCCCTGGGGAAATAAATTATAACCAATAGACCTTTAAAGTTGTCTGTTTCATTGAATATATATATATATATATATATATATATATATATATATATTTTGTTTGAAAAATGGCTTTGAAAATTTATATATATATATATATATATATATATATATATATATATAAATATATATATATATATATATATATATATATATATATATATATATATATAGAGAGAGAGAGAGAGAGAGAGAGAGATAGATAGATAGATAGATAGATAGATTACTGTATGTATTTATATGTATATTAATAAATACATATACCTACATTTGATGTTTGACTTGAGTAACCAATAAAACTCAAGTCACACATCAAATATAGTTATATGTGTATTTATTAATATATATTTCTTAGCTCTGTCTAATCATATTGAGCACTATTACATCTACAACAATTTGTTAATTGTTTATTTGCTTACCAACATATGCACACCTGTACATGCATATACAGTCACTAATATCTTGTTATCTCATTTACCTATCTCTATACCTATATATACCTATATATATACATATACATATAAAGTCATATCTCTATCTATAAAAGGCAGGATGTGTGTGTGTGTGTGTAACGAATCCACGGACGCAATTTTCGACGGATTTGCACCAAAATTTACATGCACATGCTCCAAGTTAGTGGGAAGGCCAAGACTCACTTTGTATTTCCCAACTCCCATCAATAGTGGAAATAATCGATTTTTTCATGCTTCTATGGCAATTTTCATGTAGTTTGTGGCCATTTTGTACTGGCCAGAGTGAGAGCCAATAGCTGGCTGCCACGAATAGGCAGGAAGATTCTATTGGCCACCGTGAGAGCCAACAGCTGACTGACATGAATGTTAACTAGCATGCTAGCATGCAAAAAATTGATAACGGCATTCGTCACAAGTGGGAAAAATTTAAATCTGCATGGCACTTTACTCCAATTGGCTCATTCACTTGCTTAAACTCAATGCTGATTCTGATTCTGCAGAACTGGGTTGAGTGTGAAAAAGTATTTGTTGTTAACATTCTTTTTTCATTCGGTTTTTCCAGTTACGAGTCCTTTTTAAAGCTGATCGTTTTGTGTTCATTTTGTTTAGTTCTTTTTTAGTAACAGATTTAATGTTTAGGATAGAGCTTAGAAAAAATTTGCAGTGTGAGATAGGCAAGAAGTAAGGCATGTAGCAACATCAGCATGGCAAAGGGCACTCCTTTAAAGGCAAGGAAGGGCAAAAATATTTTAAATCAAGTGATAGCGATTGCTGTATGAGTCGTATGATTTTTGAATCAAGCACGGGCAACACCAGGCCATGCTGCTAGTATATATATATATATATATATATATATATATATATATATATATATATATATAAAAATTTAATTAAAAAAAAAAACAGACTACTTTAAGGTTCCATTGTTATAATTTATTTCACCGGTGATTTTATTTTCCTCTGGATCTTCATACTTCACTTTCAAGGGTGAAATGAATTTAAAATTTACACTTTTGAAGGGCAGTATTAAGCTTATATAAGGTGACATAGAGGGAGGTGAAGGATAGTGTGAGAAACATGTTCAAAATTAGAGAGGGAAGGGAGAGTTTTAAAATTTGTTTTCATTTTTATTTTTATTACAATATTTAATATTGAGGAGGAGGGGGTAATGATCCGATATTGACCTATTTAATCGGTCAACTCACTGGAAATGATATGGGAAAAAAAAAAGAAAAATGGTGGGAAAGTAAAGAGATGGAAAATATTATTAAAGACAAAACTTGCTTTCTCTACCTCTTGCTCTGTGTGTGTATATATATATATATATATATATCGGTTTTGAGTCCAAATTGTTGGTGACAATGGCTCTCCACTACTTCCTATCCATTATAACTCTCAGCAACATTTTACTATTTACTATCTGTTGTTGGATATATATCTTTCATAAAAACTTTAATAAAAATAAATAATTACAATAATATTATCTATATCTATAATCATCAAAATGTGCATGTGTGTGTGTGTGTGTGTGTGATTGGATGTTTTTTTTATGCGTTTCCTCAGTTTTCATCTGATTTCGATGAAATTTTTTTTCTGTAATAGATAATCCTTCACTGCCGGTTTTGTGTCCAAATTGGCTGGAAAAATTACAACCTTGAAGGTGAATAATTGAAAAAACTGATTTATCACACTTAGTGCAAAAGTAAAAGGCAAAATTTAATGTCTGTAAAAAACAGTATAATCAATTTAGAGAGTTGAAATTCAACACAAAAGATTTTTAGAATAATAAAAAAAATTATATTATAAATAAAAATTATTGTATTGTTACCCCCCCCTGCCCCCATTTGGGGATGTGTCTCAGTTGCACCCAGTTGTGGTTACTAATATTGATTTTTGGGTGGGCTGACTTTAAACTTAAACTACTCGAAATGAATGGCAAAAATTCCCAGTTGAGTAATGAAACACCCACTTGAAGACAGTTTATATTGCTAGTACATATATATATATATGTACATGACTATATATATATATATATATATATATATATATATATATATATATATATATATATATATATATATATATATATATATAGTAGCTGCACTATATTGTGTCTAGTTATTTAGTTTCCTTTTGTTACGAGGACCACTAGCCCAATGGTATGATGCTTGCATTGCATCGGATTGATCCAGGTTCAATTCTCAGTAGTGGATGCACACTGCTGATGAAGCCCCAAAATAGGATGAAATGGGCGTCCAATGCTTTTCTGTATTCTGTTGAAGTTTCTAGGTCTAGACACGATGAATTATGAAAAATATTCAAATCCCCCAAAAACTACTGATATATATACAGTGTAACCCGGATATAAGAGAGTTGTCGAGACCAGAGAATAAGTCTCTTATATCCGGGTTTCTCTTATATCCGGGTTTGGTCTATTTTGTTTAGGTAAGTATGGGCTCTAATTTGGGACCAGAGAAAATTTCTCTTATATCCGGGTTACACTGTATATGTAAATGACTGTATGTCTATATATATGGCTTTATATATATATATATATATATATATATATATATATATTTATATATATAATTTCTGTATATATTTATGTGCAGTGCTTCTTGGAAAGTGCTCAATATGAGTGACAGAGTTAACATATTCAGTTGTATGGATATGAGTTTGTAACCCTGAGTTTTACACTTTTGTGATCATCAGACAAACTGGTTTATTTTTAAAATTTCAAAATATAAATCAGTTTTTCTAATAATCACAATAGTGTGAAGCCAGGTTTACAAACTCATATCCATACGACTGAATATATATATATATATATATATATATATATATATATCTCCAGTGGCTTGGCTATTGTTTTTTCCGCCCAGAGCAGCCCTCAAGTTCGGTATCCCTCCCCAGAAGGAACACAATATTATAATGCACATTAACCACTTAAAGTTCATATATATATATATATATATATATATATATATATATATTTTTATTTTATAAATAAACTTTATATATATATATATATATATATATATATATATTTATATAAGTTTATATATCTATATATAAATATATATATATCTATTCATCAGAATCTTATGCCCATATGATGCCAGGTTTTTTTTTCCGTGTTTCTGTTAACATGGTAGTTAACACCTCACTGATAAATTATGAAATAAAAGTACAATTGTGTTTATTTATTTATTTTTTTAAATAAAACTGGGGATATGTAAAAAAATGAAGACATTTCTTCTTTTTTTCTAAATCTGGAAAACTTTAAAAACTTTTTATGATATTAACTTGTTTTTATTTAAAAAGAAAAACAAAAAACACATTATTTTTTTAATTTATAATTTATCAGTTTTTTTAATATTTATTTCAACTCTAATAAGTGAGGAGTCATAAATTAAATTAAACTTGTTTAAAAGTTTTAATAATGCAAAAAATGAATGTCTTTTAAAATTATTTTGTTTTACATATTTGAAGTTATTATTAGCAAAGTAGTAAACTATGAATTAAAAGTTTGATAAAATTAATTTCACTTTTAAAAACTGAAATAAATGTTACATTTTTTAGTTCATTTTGCTTAATAAAATTTCAACTATCTAAACAAAAACATAAAACATTGCTTTGTTTTACTACTGTGAAAACTTGTATATTGTAAAATTGAAAAAATTCCCATTTTTGGACTTTAAATAAAGTTTTTGCACTTAAAGAAAAATATATTAACTTTCAATTTTCTTTTAAATTTCTATTTAATGTTTTTAGAAAAAATTGGAATGCATGTGATATCCTTAAAGCATTGGAATTATTGCAATTTATTTATCTATTTTATAATTTATGAAAAGTGATGTTTTTTATATCCATATTAAAGCTAGGCCTATGATAAGATAAAAAAAAAACAAACTATTGGTTCACTTATTTATTTAATTTTTTTCACTAACAGTTCGCAGATATGAAAAATCAAAATCAAAGAACTGACACTAAAGTCTGGATTTCTCACATAGGAGTGAAAAAATTGGATTCATTAAATTCACTTAATCCAACCCCACATCAAGCCCTTTAAAAATGTTCAAATTTTTTTCACACCTTTTGTTCATGTCTTGTAAGTGGGGTTTATCCCCACCAGCTGACAGTGCATTTTGGAGACAATTTTTTTTTTATTGCTCAAAGTCTAATTGGTATCATTTGAACCCTATCCTCTTCCTTATTGCTGATTTTTTTTTTTTCAAAAATTATTGAAATTATGGTATTTTTTTTCTTTTCTGAAAACTCACTTCAAGTGCCACCCAGGGTGAACCACCTTCTCCACCACCTCACCTTTAGCTATGCCACTGTATATATATATATATATATATATATATATATATAAAAAGAAGAGAGGTGCCGCAAACGTTTTTGGTTGTAATGTGGATTTATTTAGAAAAAATATTATGCTTTGTTTTACATAATTTTACTACGACCGTGTTTCTGGTCTCGCGACCGTCTTCAGGTAAAAGTGGAGATTTAGTGTCTCATATCGAGAACATTTCACATTGAACATGAAGAAAAATTAATTATCTTTAATAATATGTGGGGAAATCTCCACTTTTACCTGAAGACGGTCATGAGACCAGAAACACGTTTAAATATTAGTAAAATTATGTAAAACAAAGCATAATATTTTTTTTAAATAAATCCACATTACAACCAAAACGTTTTTTACCTCTCTTCTTTTTAATATACATATATGGAACCACTATATATATATTTATTTTATATATATATATATATATATATATATATATATAGGAGAAAGGTTATAGTAGTTCAAACTAGAGAAAAGTGTATATATTAAAAAGAAGAGAGAAACCACAAATGTTTTTGGTTGTAATGTGGATTTTTAAAAAATAATATGATGCTTTATATTCCATAATTTTGCTACACACGTTTCCGGCCTCTTGACCATCATCAGGCAAAGGGTGGAGATTTCCACATACTATTAAAATTAATTAATTTTTTTCTTTATGTTTTTCGATGTTAAATATTCTCAATATGAGACATTCTCTTTTTTGTGAGTTAGGGACCCAAATGTCTTTCTTGAACAAGCATATATATATATTGTAGGTGACTGTTTGGTAGGTCCATATGTTCTCTCAGCACATCTTACAGGAGCTCTCTACAAGAACTTTATTTCAAACACACTTCCAGACTTGCTAGATATAGTCACATATATATAAATCAGGCCATATATATATAAATATAAAATGGCCTGACGATTGCATATAGCATGAAACAGACTGTCGCCTCTAAGTGTTGACCTACATTCACTTTTATATTTACACACACTCTATCTCTGATATCGAGCACTTTATCCCATAAATATAGCACACCATAAAACTATATTTCTTTATATATATATATATATATATATATATATACATATATATATTATTAAAGGTACAAACACTAAAACTTCATGAAGCAATAATATATTTCATGTAAAAACGGCCCTAATTCATCAGACCTTCAAATCCAAAGGAAGGTCTGATGAATTGGGGCTGTTCTTACGACCCTAATAAAATAAATTATTACCTCATGAAATTTTAGTGTTTGTGCCTTTTATAATAAGAATTATTGCTCTGTTTCTAACATACAGCTCACCCTGGATTTATATCCTTTTAGAAATATCCATACTGATTATCAATATATATATATATATATATATATATATATATAAAAATAACATGTTGTTAACTTTGATGATTCCATGTAGGATAATGAGTATAACAATGGAAGTTAGTCACCTATGATGCTTCTCTATGTTATTGAAAATGGATCTGAGTGGTCCATTGCCTTTATTTCAAGAACTCTTGCTCCTGATGGAATAAAAAAAATATTAAAAGAACTCTGCCCAAATTGACAAAAAAGTGGTAGCTTTAGTTTATGGCATTAAAAGATTTCAACAGTATTTTGTTGGTCAGCTTTTCAAATTGTATACCAGACATAATCCCTGAAATCAGCTCTGCAAGGATTCAAAGATGGGCTGTTATTTTATCCGCTCATATCTAACAGCATTCTGTATCAGGATGGTAAACAAAATGAGAATGTTGACTGCCTAAGATGCTTACCTTTGCTTCTTGGAGTCAAAAAAATTTCACTGATAGTAGGAACAATTATGCATTGTACCTTGATCCAACTCAATCACTTACCAAGAAATTGCAATGTGGGCAAGGAAGGATACCATTTTCAAACAAGTGCTGGTTTACATTCAACATAGATCTTGATTCAGAAGAATGTGTTTTCCATTTTGTGAGAAGGTATGGAATTGATTTAGCTCCTCCCTGGCACTTTTATTTTATGGTAGGGTACCTAGTTGAGGGGAAGGGTCACTTTGAATTCAAAACTGTGGATAAGAAGATAACCCCACTTGCTTTTCTTTTCTTTTTCTTAGCCTTAAGTGGCAACTACTCTAGAAACATTGTATTTTATGGGTAACCCTTCAAGAAACTCCTAGAAACACTTCATGATGGACAACCAGCAATGGCTTGAACAAAATGCTTAAGCAGATTTTTTTTGACAGCCTAATCATAACAAGGAAAATAAATTCAAAGTGAGGAGTTGTTGTGATTTGTCAAATCATCCATCTGATCCCTACAACAGCTTCTTTACATCTTTAGTTTCCAGAGAAGGAGGGATCCAGATTGCATATCAACTACAGCAGATTGACACTGACTTATTTCTAAGGTGACTATGATTGCTATCAAGTGCTGACTTCCAAATTCTTGACTACCAGGCTGAAACGGATTTCTTCAGACTGCTACCAATATCTAACTTGTAAAGAAATATTTGTGTGACAACAAATATCAAAGGACTCACTCTAAAGAAATGTCCTATATTTCCGATAAACATCACCAATACTATAATGCTACATCCCACACGGGTGACCTCCTGATGTGAACACACTCTAAAAAAATAAGTTATCTCCCCTTGGTTGATAAGATCCCAGATAGGGGAGATGAGTCCATTTATCTTATAATGGGTAAGACCCAAATTTAGGTGCCAAATGGTGTTTAGGTGCAGCAATCGGAAGAAGAGATATGAGCAACATCAGATAAGTGTTTCAATCAATTTGAAGCAGATATATGTAATGGATAAAGGAATATATTTAGCAATTCTCTCTTCTCATTCTATAATGTATTACTTATATAAAGTATATTTTTTAAATTATTCAATTGTTTTGTCCTTTTTTTTTCTTCTAATGCGACTCATGGAGAGTCGCTAATTTTCCCATAATCTGTCCACATACTAATGTACTTGAAAAGACATAAACCTGTTTTTCCAAATTGATCATTTCCAAGACTCCACCTTGCCAGCCGTATCTTTCATTTTTATGTAGAGAGATGGGCACTGCCAAGTAACTCTTATTACCCTATGGAATACTATTGAAAAATTCACTTTTGCACTGAGGCCCTTGGCAAAATCATGAATCCATCATATTTTTTCTCCCACCACTCAACGATGCAAGCAGTCTAGCATCTATAGTGATATCAGGAGACTGTGGAGATAGAAATTTTTTGCTGGGACTGAGAACTAAACAGAAAATAGAATTTGTTTTTTTTTGCCTCTATCTATGACAATGCTACTGAGCTGATCTTTATCATTTGTTTAAAGTTCTTATAGTCATTAATTTTCAAAATAAATCAGAAAAATTAATTTTCCATTTTGTTATTTTTTTTTTTATTTCAGTTTGAATATTTTGAAAGATTCTTTCGAAAGATTAACTTCTAAAGGAAAGCTTTTGGGCAAATCTTATATATTGGAAACATTTATAGGTCTCATTTGAGAAAAAAAGGCATAAGTGAAAAGCCGAAAAAAGCAAAATGTGTATTTTAAATAATAAAAAATGCTTACTGTATGGTGATGAATCTAAGAAAAAATATTTTTATAAAATGATCAGATAAAAAATATAGAATCAAAAATCTTTAAAATTTAACACTTGTTTTACCCCCAACCCCTTCACCAAAGAAAAAAACAACAAATTTGATTCAGCTCCTCACCGACATTTTTATTTTATGGTAGTGTACTGATATGTCCCGGAAAGGGATATATTTGTTCAAAGTAGCAAAGTGGTTTTGGACTACTGTAACCGAGTAGGACAAACTAGCAGGTAACCGTAATGGTCCTCGTTGTAGTGGTAGGCGATAGGTGATAGGCGTAGGCATTAGATGAATACTATAGGCGTAGCCAATAGACACCTTCCCTGTACCTCCACATCAGTCTGTATTTATGGCTGACACCAGCCAATCATATTACTGTGAGGGGGAACCCAGGTGTATGCATATTCATTACATCATGTACCTAGTCGAGGGGAAGGACCACTTTGAATTCAAAACTGTGGATAAGAAGACAACCCCATTCTCTTTCCTTTTGTTTTTCTTAGGCTTAAGTGGCAACTAGCCTAGAAGAAGAAAAAACTCTGAATTCCTGACCATAGAGAAAACAATGGGAAATCATTCTATTACCTTTTCCAGTGGCAATTTAAACGTAGCTTAGATGCGGTACAAGGCCAAAAATAAGGAGCACCTAGTGATGATTAAACTCACTACTCATAAACTGATCTAACTATAAGCTTGCTAATGATTACATCAGGTTCATGTGCCCCTATCTTTTCAAATAAGTTACGTACGCCAACGCATAGAATATGAAAAAAAAAAAAAAATTTAAAAAAAAAAAAAAAAAAAAAAAAAAAAACAAACAAAAAAAAATGAAAGCGGAATCTGGAAAGCCATGATTGTCTACCTCCTGGCATTTCACTACCAAGTTATCTTTCTTATTTATTTATTTTTCTTTACATAGTTACTTTTTAATGTTTACACCGTCAGGAGTTCGCAGCAATATTACCAATAATTATATTTAATGTATTTTGTGTAAAATTCTCTGCAAAGTGTTGATAAATTCACAAAGTAAATTATTTTTATTTATTTAACAAATCCGCTTCTTTTAGTCACACTTCTACATTTTATTTAACCCGTTTCAGAACAAGTACTTTCAAAACCACGAATATCTCTGTTATTTTTATATTGCAATGTGTTTTGATTTGTTATCGCTCATAATAATCTATTAATTTACGAAAGTGTATTTTGCAACCGTTAACGAAATATAAGGAAGATATTCTAATAAATATTTGTGGAAAATATTATCGTGTATATTTTCTTTTTCCATTGAAGTGATTTGATTTCGTTTTTCAGTGGAAATCAATTTCAAGTTTTTGATTAACTGGAATGGCGGCAACGAGGTTTGTAATTTCGTTTTTGTTTATATAATCTTACTACGAATAAGTTTTGGAAGCTTTTTCATTTCTTTTTTTTTTAAAAAAAGGAAAAATATAAAGAAGTGGAACACAATTCAGTGGACTTAAATATCCGTTTGTGTTTCAGGTTGCTCTGTTTCTTCGTGTTTGAATTTATGTACAAAACAAGATGTTACTTTCGTAAACAAACAACATTGCTGAGATGATTTTTTTCCGATTTCAGGTTTCAGTGACTATAAATTTATCGAAATAAATGTTTTGAAGACGTTAATATAAAAGTTAATTTAATTTGCGAATTTTTTTTTATAAATCTGTTTACATGTACGGCTCTTGACAAGTGTTTTTAGTTTCTGAAATAGAAACGTATTTCATTTGGAAAAAATTAGACTAATTTTCAGACAATAATTTGACATTTTTGTCGTGTTCGTTTTTCTATGCTTTATTTACTAAACTGAAAAGTAATATATATATATATATATATATATATAATTCTATATTTTCAATATAAAACCACGAGGGTATATTTTTCATTTCTTACAACCAAAATAATCCAAATTAATTTAAAATTTATAACATTGTTAGAAATCCACTCTTTATCTTTTACAATGTGTAATTATTTAAAAAAAAAAAAAAGAAGTTCTATGTCAGAGATTAATTTGGTTAAAAATTACTTGTTTTGAAATGTTTATTTTTGTTATGAGTTTGTCCGAAAAAAAAACTTGTGGTTATTTTTTTAACGACTTACTAAAAAAAATTAAAGTAAACAGAAAGTGCTCTTCTTCAATGATATAATTTTTTTTTCTTTTTATAAATATTTGAATAAATAGAAAAATTGTACTAAAATCTGTGGCTAAGAAAATTTTTAGCCCCACTTTATGCAATTTTTCTCTAAATAATTGTCTTTTTAATTTAATTTATCGATGTGCATTTTTAAGTACTTACTTTCATGTGTAATTTATGACCAAAGTTTTCGTTCTCATATTCAATTTTAGAAAAAAAAAATTTTTTTCACAATATTGACTAAAAAAAGATGTTTTTATCCTGCTACTAACTAAAAAAAAAAAAATCAAATTAGTATTTGCATCCTTGAAAACTGTGTAAGAGGAAAGATGCGGAGAGCCATGATAGCCCACCTGTATCATCTGATATGTTGTTTTTTTTTTCTCCATTTCTGGTGTATGGCCACATCACATTGAAACACTGGTTTCCGTACAGTCATAGAAGTTAACCAACATGAGCCTGGTCAGTACCTTGATGGGTAACCGCTTAGGAAACTTGGATGTGCGGGTGGTGTTATGAATAATTGCTCAGAATTGTCCAAAAATTCCTTTTGACTCAAACGGTAAATCTGAAGTCAGTCCGGTACAGTAAGTGTTGTTAAACATTGCCTAGTCACTTGACCCAAAATTCAGTCAGGGATCAATTAATGAGAGAAGAAGAGAACTTTGGAATGACTCTGTTCTCATAAACTCCCTCTCACCAAAAAAAAAAAAAAGGTGAGAAGGGAGAGAAGGCAAGCCTTAAGTAACAAGGTGGCAGAAAAAAAAAGATTACAAAAACTAATTCTTGGAGCCACCGCGTTTTGAAAAATAAGCCATGGCAAACACTCTGAATCTCACGTCTAAACACATGCAGGTAATTTCACTTATTTTTCCACAGAATTGTTAGTTTGTGAACCGAATTCCAATTCCTTTTGGTTTCTTTATATTCACATGCATGCAAATACCCATGGGAATGGTATGAATTCATTTCTTCCCTCCTTGCTATGGGTTAATTAGTAAGATGTATATCACTAAACCATTACTATCTCTACCCTCATCCCCGCAAAAGTCTTATATTCTGTGCTTATTGGTATAGCACAGTGATACCACAAAACATTTTAAATCTTTATATGGCTAAAAAAATTACTAAGAAATATCAAAATTTTTACAAATAAATAAATTTCAATTTATGTATTGTTGCTCTTTTAAAAAATTGTTTTAATATAATTTTTTTTTTTTTTTTTTTTTTTTTAGCATTTCACCCCAAGCAAAGCTGTAGAGTCACAGGGCATTACAGAGAGTGAAAATGAGGGAAAAGACTGGGCATAGAGGGAAAAATGAGGAAAGGATGACTATTGATTTTGCATTTAAATTTTTGAAGGTTGTAATTATTGGGGAAGCAATTAAGAGGAAGGGAGTTCCACTGTCAGGAAGCATGAGAAAAGAAACTGTTGGAGTAGAAGTGGTGGTTGCATTTAACCATTTCAACAGTAAAAGGGTGGGACTTAGATGCCAATCTAGTAGCATGCTTAAATTCATATAGTTGGAGCATCAGGGAAGATAGCTCATCAGAACAGTTGCCATGAAAATATTTGTAGAAAAGGCAGAGGGAAGCCACATCACATCTATGAAATAGTAACTGAAGTTGAGCTGTCAAGTCAAGACTGATTACATTGCTGATCCTTCTTTGGATTTTGTCGAGAATTATTTAAAAAATATTAACACATTAAACAGTTTCATTTAATAAAAGCTAGACTACCCATAGAATTGTTTGGTTCCTTTTAAAAGCAGTTCATGATACAAAATGATGAGGTAACAATATTATACATTTTATTAGTTACACGTTTTAATTTGTATTTGCAATACAAGTTATTGTATTAATTATTATTACTTACATTATACAATATCACTAAGATCAGACAATAAGAAATTAATAAGTAAAAGTTTACTTTTTTTAGAATGAAATTGCTAACAGATATCACATAAAAGGCCTTTCTGTTCATTAGAAAACCTGGGGTGACAATTTATACCAATTTTGGTATTTACCATATTATAATTTTCAAAGGTTAATGTCATTCCAAAAACAGACAAACAAAAATTGTCTACTGAAGGAGATTCATATTTATTGAAATAATATAAAGTATGGGTGCCTCCTTTTTGTTCACTTAGTTTCATTTTTTTATAGCTAATTTTTTCAAAATAATTATATTTTTTTTATTATACATTTTATTTCAAAATATGTAATGGCAGTAAACTAGTGTGCATCTATTTATATTTAATTGAGTCATGTGACAATTTTCCAGTCATACTGATTACGTCAGAATGGCTGCTGATTATTCCAGGAGAGCAACTTTCTTAGCCTCATGTTTTCAACTGATATGAAGTGGAGCGACAATATCAAGTCAGTTGCCTATCTCTGCTTCAAGGAACGTTGATTCACTGCGTGGTGTCCCAAATTCTTTTTTGTCAGAATCCATCTTACACATAAGTCTACCATTTGTCTGTGTATTGAATACTGTTGCCATATCTAATTTGGTGCTCCTTCTTTGCATCTTGAGATTCTTGACAAAATCCAGAGAAGTGTCTGCATTTCAATCAATCCTGACCAGGCATCTTGTCTCCAATCACTTTCTCATTGACAAGATGTGGCTTTCCTCTGTCTGTTTTACAAATATTTTCATGGCAACTGCTCAGATGAGCTTTTTTCCCTGGTACCCCAACTATCTGAATTAAAGTGTGTTACTTGATTGGCAACTAGGTCTCACCATTTTACTACTGAATTAGTTAGATGCAGCCACCACTTTTACTCAAACAGTTTTTTTCTTGTATTTCCCAGCTGTGGAACTTCCTTTCAGTTTCTTGCTTCCCTGATAACTTCAAAAATTTAAATGCAACATCAGTTGTCATCTGTCTTTTTGAATCCTGTTACTTTTTTTTGTCCTCCCCATTTTCAATCTTCTCATTCTCTTTCGCTCTTTGTAACTCCCTGCTTTCTACTAGCATTGTCACCTTAGGGTGAAAAAAAAAAAAAAAAAAAAAAAAAAAATCAATGACCCACCTACATAGCTCCCAAGGTATTTGTTTAAAAAAAAATTACAGTGTAACCCGGATGTAAGAGAGTTGTTGGGACTGGAGAAGAAGTCTCTTATATCTGGGTTTCTCTTATATCCGGGTTTGGTCTATTTTGTTTAGGTAAGTATGGCTCTAATTTGGGATCAGAGAAAATCTCTCTAATATCCGGGTTACACTGTGTTATGGAGTGTAGTCAATTGTATAAATATATCTTGTGTTATGTATATTTAAATTTATTTAGTAACACACTAATTTAATAATCGATTATAAATGTTTTTTTTAGTTGGAATATAGTATGAAAGTGTTTGTGTATCTACACAGATTGATATAAGAATGTGTATTGCAAACAAATACTAAATTTCCTATTAAAATGCTGTAAAAATGAAAATGGCTCTAGCTCAAAAACTCCTTGTTTAATTTTAAAGAAATTTGGCACTATACTCAGCTACTATAATATGCTCCTAAATTATATACTGTTTAAGCTATCCCAGGAATAAACATACATACAAGATTAAAGCTTTTAATTAAAAATTTAAATATCTGGAAAGTGTGGCACTGAAATCCGAAGACACATTGTAATAGCCAAAGATACATTCCAAAACTTAAGCAGGGTATTAAGAGTCAGTAAAACTTAAGAAAAAGAGTACTGAACTGTTACATGATGTCTGTCCTCCTATATGGCAGTAAATACTGAACAATCTTCTCAAAAAAAGAGACTTGAAGCAACAGAAATGTCGTTCTACAGAAGGATACTGACAGTACTATGGACCAAACATGTGAACAAGGATAAAGTTTTAGAGAAAATGGAAACAAAAAGGAAACTCTGTTTATATTTCTGAGATGAGGTATTATGTACATTATTTGGACTATTGTCCCCATCTTTGTCACTATATTTATTACAACGTTTCGTCCGTTGTATGCTCCGGCCTTCTTCAGTTGGTTGGAATGTCAAACTTAACCCATTATTTTGCTCAATGGGGTAGACTGTTCTAGTTTGACATGCCATGTTTAATGGATGCCAGTTATCAGTTATTATATTATCTCCTGTTAATTTCCCTCTGTAAGTTCTCCACTGCTTTAACCAGGTATTGAACTCACACTCTTTGGGTCCTGTCACTGGATCTAACCAATGCCTTTATCCACTGTGCCATGTGTCCTTAAGGAGTGAGTGAAATAAAGTTCAACATTCCAACCACCCGAAGAAGGCCGGAGCATACAACGGCTGAAACATTGTAATAAATATGGCGACAAAGATGAGGACAATAGTCTGAATAATGTAAATAAAAAGGAAACTTATACTTAATATGAGGAAGTGATAGTTGAAATTTATGGGTGGGGGGACATAATGAGGAAGGTGGGTTTGGAAAATCTGTTACTCCCATGACAGATTGTGGGCAAGAGTAACAGAATAAAACAACACATAACATAGTGAACGTGAGTAAATGGATGGTGGAACAGGATTTAGAAGAAATAACAAAATGACAAAATTTATTAAGAACTACAAAGGGCAGGAAATTGTGGAGAGTCATGATCACTTACATTCTGAGAAGTCATGGCACATAAAGTTAAGAAGATTATATAGATATTAGAAAATTAAACAATTTTAGAATATATAAGGGAATTAAATGTCCATTTTATTTGATGCCACTGTGTGACTCTGATGTGTCCCTAAGCCCCTTCTGAAATCGATAACATATGTAACTGTAAAATAGTGACTGCAAAGTGTCTGTAAACCATTTTCACTAGAGTGAAATTATGGCAGATGTTTTTGCATGACTTGTTAGATTTTCACAAATGAAAGAGCTGTTTGTTGATTGAATATATCTATTCCAATGGGATCATAAACAGAATTTTCATTTTTACTGGGAAATGTTTGTGATTAGCTGAAAAATGTTAAAACTTAACTTGCAATTTCATGTTTTCTTCAACCGGAAGAATATGTGTGGCGCCAAATATGCAATGACTTGTGGTCATCCATCTAACAAAATCAAAAATAAATCTCTCTCTGCTAATAGCTAAAATAATAAAAATCTGCTGTCTCATCACCAATCAATGTTATTTCACATTCAAATCAAATTTTATGAACAAAAATTTGGATTGACAATGGGGTCCTCTCTCAGTGGAGTGATGGCATGTAATTTCTTGAGTTTACTTCTTTCCAAAACATTTTGCCTAAACAATCAACTTATTTCGGATATATTAATGATGCTCTATTAATATATCCCTTTGATACTAACTTGCCAGATATTGACAATGTAGTTGTTGAAGATGATAACCATGTGTCACTATGTGGAAGAAAATGATGTTCACCACCAGCGGCTACTATCATCTATGGCTTACTAATTTTATGGAAGCTACTGGTGACCATTGATGTACCTGATAGTCTGTCTGAAGGTGAATTATTTTGTCTATTTATAAATGAAATAATAATTTTGTTTGTCAATGAGACAAATAAATATGCTAGTCATGTGAAAGAAAGAACAAACATATGCTGGTGTCTTCCTGTATGTAAACACAAAAAATATGCTACTTATATATATTAACTGGGGCAGATTCAGGTACTGTCTAATTGCTGGTAGAAGTTCATTGAGCATGAGGTACTTTATTTTGAAGAATAAATGTTACTGTTGCTCCATAAAATTATGTTGTTTTCTTTTCGCTTCCTGAGTAAGGACTTTCTGGCCAACCTAATATATACATCTACATGGATATACAAAAGTGTATATAGAAATTTTTATTTATAATATCTATCTACATATCAACATGTTTGTTATTGTATTCATACAAAAATGTAAATACATTTTATATGAGTTGATGAGACAGATGACGACCGATATGTTTGTCTTCCAAAATAGGTTATTCCTCATATGAAGTGATTTTGGATTTTATTGTTTATTAATTATTTGCTCTGTAATAATAAATATATTGATCTCTTTTTGTGGATCAGTTTTAATATTTTATATTACTAGGATCTACTTGGATTATATACCAACGGATTTGTTACCATTACTATATATATATAGTCTATTGCTTTATAATGCACAAAATATAGCTTTTTTTTTATCCATGTGATAAAACACACACTTAAAGTTCTAAATGTCACATGGGATGCCTGTAGTATGGATTATTATAAATGACAAAAACAAAATCTTAATGAATTTTAAGAGCAAACAATAAACACTTTCTGTGTGTTGCTTATTTGATTTGAATTTGTCATCATGTGTGATCACCAACAAAATTCTTTTGAAACAAACTTAGCCCTCAGAAACTCATTAAGATTTCAAATATTAATGATTTTAAAATAAGCCTCAAGGTAGATGTATTCAAAATTCATCTTTCTAGTTTATATTTTGAAAATTGGTAAACTATTTTGTTTAATTGATGCCTCTAGATACAATATGTTAAAGCAGTTTCGCTTAAATTTTCTATGACTTCAAAAGTTAAAGTGAACCGTTAACAGAAATAGCTCTGTGTATTTCATTTCCAATTCCACTTTCAAGATATGTTGTATTAGAATTTGATTGCCAGAGAGTGTCGTAAAATAACTGGAGCTGTACCAAACCAATTTAATTGATCCTTTTTTTGTCTTGCTTGTAACTATATCTGTAGTCTTCATTATTTTTCTGAATTTAGGTCAACACACAATGTCTTTGTATTAAGAGCTAATCATGATGTTTTAAGGGAATATGCTGTCTTCTGTCAGAAAAGTCACCTTTCCTTAGCTTTGTGCTTAGTTATTGATTTATGTATCTGATCATGTATCTGAGTGGTTGAGTGTGTTCAGTGGATTCTATCATGGAGCTCAGTGGTTGAGTGTTTTGAGTGGATTCTATCATGGAGCTGAGTGTTTGAGTGTTTTGAGTGGATTCTATCATGTAGCTGAGTGGTTGAGTTTTTTGAGTGGATTCTATCACATGCCTGAGTCATTGCCATTGTATTTGTTATGGTTGTGGAATCCTTAAATATTTTTTTATCTGTTGAGGAATCATCTTACATTTAATAACTTCTGTATCAGGATTAACTTGAAGAAATCTTTAATTCGTTTATCAATTTCTTCAAATCTTTTGACAGTTGTTTCCAAAATAGAATTAAATATATTGAAGTAGGCCAGGCGATATTTTTTATGACAACTACACAAGACAAAAAGTTTGAATATTACATGGAAATGAACCAGATTAAAAAATTTAAATACAATGTCAATTGATAGCTACTTTTCTCTTGATTCATCTTCTGTTATTGTTCGTGCTCCTTTCTTTTTCTTATTCTTTCACACTTGTGTCTTAGTGGCTTTATTGTCTTGTTTGGGGTAAAATGATTAAAAAAATCTTTTATTTTGTCTAAATAAATTAGCAATTTCATTGAGCAGCAGATCAAGTTTAAAATGATTATGCTTCTATGTAAATGAAATACATATATATATATATATATATATATAATGGGGTGCTGAAAAATTCTTAGCCTGACCCACTTTCTCAAATTAGTATTTCAATGTCCAAACAGCAGAATGTGTAGTGAGGAAAGATTAAAGAAACTTAAGAAACGATGTGCTACATGTTTTGAACTGCAGAGTGAATATGTGAAACAGCATGTATGCCTCTTCTCTGCTCTTTTGAACAGGAGTAGATGTTTATCCCTTGTTTCCTGTTCTGGATTGAATTTCCAGCTCCTAATGCCTACTTCAACACTACACTTCCAACATCTACACCTAAACTCCTAAATTTTATTTACTATTTATTTTTTTTATTTTTTTTTTACTCAATTGAGGTAGACAGGTTTGCCTATCATCAGGTTCACACTGCACTTCAGTCTTCTGAACAGGAATAGAGGTTATCCCTTGTTTCCTGTTTAGAAATGAGTTTCTAGTTCCTCCTAAAGTTTTCTTCATTCTCCTTCACCCCCAGTAGACCTCTTGCATCTTAGTGGCATTATCAGCTTTCTTGGGGTGAATTGATTAAAGCAAAAATGTTTCATGGCTCTAGCTTAGGTCTGCACAAAATATGGCCCATGGGCTGCATGTGACCTGCAAGACTCTTCATTGTAGCCCAGAAGCTTTTTTTTAAATAGTAAAACTTTGTGTTCATTAGATTAAATTCAGTGACTGCATATGAAAAATTCTGTTTTGTGTAAGCATGATTTTATTAAACCCATATTTTACTGTCTTTGAACCTTCCTCGGAAAAGGAAAGACAATTTTCTTGCCATCCCTCTCTCTCTCTATATATATATTTGTTTGTCTTATACTCAGGCTTGATCTTGGTTATTCTCCTTGGTTGGGCTGAAAACATTTCATCACCCTCTAACAATAACTCATTTCCAATAGCATTTTCGGATACAACAATACATATATTTTCGTTGTCCTCTTATTACTAAGAGAAAAAACAAGAACAACATCTATTCTATACCTGAAGATGTCTGTAGGAACAGACGAAAGCTTGTAGTAAAAATAAGAACTAATACGGCAGAAATTTATGGAAACAAGGATCTTTTCATTCATAACGGATTCGGAGGTTTTTGTATATTATTTGAATTGTTTATACATTTATGGATTTCTCGCCAATTAAATCATTAACCTTTGCATTTGTTTTTGTGTGAATAATTTTGAATTTATATATATATATATATATATATATATATATATATATATTACAGATACTTATTCAATGATAATAGTGTCACGGAAAAGCAGATGCAGGTCTTAAATATTGTCGCATAACAAACTTCTGTGCAGACATAACTGGATATCATCTTTGAATATCTTTGTTGAAATGTTCATATAACCATTCTGATGATTGGCTCATGTGAGTCGAAAACTTAGATCGAGGAACAGCATAATAAAAAAAATATCCAGATGTTGGACAGTTGTCTTTATTTTCTCCTGAAATAAAAGCAACTATACGAAGCTTAGAATAGCTCATGATCAAACATAATAGACATTTGTTTTCTGTTATATTTAACAATATGTGTTTGAATATATATATGTATAACAAAGTAAGTGTAAAGCCAGGAATGCTGTCATTGAGTAGAAATCTGAAAGGAAGGACACTTAAGGCATGCAGTCTTTGCAATAAAGTTCTTGATATCAGAGATAGAGCATTAACTGGATTAATACAAATGAAATAAAATGACAAATTTCATTTGTATTAATCCTATCATGGTTGTATACTGCCTTTAAACAACTTGTTTAAATTCCAGAATGTTCATAACTGCTCGATCTCATATCTGAAATGTAAACAAAGCAATTTCTAAAGAAATAATGGATTTTTATGTATTAATCTGACATGTTTTTATTATTTTAAATGTTATTTTTAGTGGATACCTGTATTTGAGTAGATGTTTCATTTATTTTTTTTAAACAGTATATTTATTTTTTTCTACCAGCCTGAATATTCAAGAAATCTTATTAAAGAAAATATGCCCCTATTCTTTAATAAGATTTCTTGAATATTTCAGTCCAGTAGATGAAATAAAATGCTGTTTTAGATAACACGGACTATCTACTTACATATGGGTATCCACTAAAAAATAACATTTAAAATGATAAAAACATGTCAGATTAAAAAATAAAAATCCACTATTTTTTTTAGAAATTGCCTTGTTTTTGCTTTTGCTATGAATTTTCAGGAATCTAAAGAAGAATAATGTACTTAACCACAGAATATAATCTTGCTTAATCACGACGTTCTTCATAGGCAAATATAAAATTTGTCTCTTAACTGATTGATATCTCTGGTTTATACTGCAACAATCCTGAACAGGCATTAGTTCAAGTTTTCTGTGAGACAGAGTGCATGATCTGAAATGGATAGCAGCTTGAATGCTCAAATTCTCAATTCTGATAATTTGTGACTTTCTGCTAGCTTAACCACCAATGAACAATTCCATTTAACCAATTTCACTCACAAAGTTTGGGTCAATCTGTGGTATGGTTTTCAGACACTTTCCAAATGTGCCGCATGCTGAAATCGCCTTTCCAGACTTAGAACATCAAGAAGTCTCCATCTTGACAAATCGACCATTGTGAGATTCGAACTGAGGTCTCATGGTTGGAAAGCAAACATTCTAACGACATGCTCAAATGTGCCTGAGTAGGTGTCTGCAACAGGGATTGGCTAGGGTGATAGTGGAAACAAGCTCCCACTGTCTATAAAACGCTTCGATGACATGCGTCTCAAACAGCCTCTGACAATTAAGTCCAAGCTGGAGAATAGGCAAAAGTTCACATTTAACACCTAATAACCAGCTACCTTGAGTAGATAGAGCTCAACAGCCCAGGAAGGCAGTTC
Organism: Acanthosepion pharaonis; assembly: GCA_903632075.3. Classification (NCBI taxonomy): domain Eukaryota; kingdom Metazoa; phylum Mollusca; class Cephalopoda; order Sepiida; family Sepiidae; genus Acanthosepion; species Acanthosepion pharaonis. Next base: position 1,327,191 of record CAHIKZ030004360.1, on the reverse strand, counting down.
ATCTAGGGGAAGGAAAACCCTGATTTTAAACCATCACTGCCTTGTGGCCATATCTAAAACATAGAAAAGGGTATAGAAGTAAACCCGGACAAAAACCTGGAATAGAGCCCTGAAGGCAGTTGGCTGACAACACTGACAACTTTCCAGCAAATCCTGCAGCCAGTCTGTCTCCAAATGTAATGCCCTGTATTCCTTTGGATTTTGTCGGTATGATAGAAGATAGTGATTGATGTTGCATTTAAATTTTTGAAGATTGTTGTTATCAGGGAAGCAAGAAATCAGAAGGGAGATACACAGGCAAGAAATGCAAGAAAAGAAACTGTTATAACAGAAGAGATGGCTGCATTTAGCTAGTTTAGCAATAAAATGGGGAGACCTAATTGCCAATCTAGTGGCATGCTTAAATTCATGCAGTCAAAGCACTAAGGAAAAATGCTCATTAGAACAGTTGTAAAAATATTTATAGAACAGAGGGAAGCCACATCATGTTAGTGAGAAAGTGATTGAAGTTGAGATGCCAGGTCAAGATTAATTACATTACAGACCTTTTGGATTTTGTCAAGAATCTTGAGATATACAGCAAGGATATTAGACCAGATGTGGCAGCAATATTGTTATATTCCGTGCTAATAGCAATAAATACTTGAAAAACAAGGTGGATAAAATAAATAAAGGTTTATTGAAAAAACCCAATACAATAAGAATAAAAGTAACAGTTATGCACAAGGTCATCAAAAGTCAATTCAGTAGTGAATGCTACTATTGGAAGGTCGGTAGTTCTCACATAAGTCTGAGTTGTACTCGAGATCCCAGCTAGTATATTTAGCTACCCCCATGAGAGTTGCATGTGGCACAAGGCCAGTTTAACGTGGGTTCTCTGAGCCCGTAGGCTCGGCCAAAAATATTCCCTTTTGAACCCATATAAGTTCAGGGTCAGTCAACCTCCCTGAATGAGACTCTGCCCTTCAGCGGAGCCTTGTCCAGGTTCCTATCTGCCCGAAGGCAGAGAGCTTGACTTCTCAGCCAAAAAAGATTTTGGCTAGCCTCTGTAGTCTGTTGACTTACAGATACTTATAGTTAGTTACTACCTATAGTGTAGTCACTCATGGGAGTGACAAGTTATTCCATTACATCAAGTATCCAATGCACAGACAAATGGTAGATTTATAAATATGCAAGATGGATTCTGACTCAAAAGATTTTCTAACATGACACAGTTAATCAACTTTTCCAGTGTGTATGATTTAGAAGAATAGTCCTAGGTATACCAGCAGCAGTAGCAGCAGCAACTTTAGCATTGGGCTGGGGGTTGAACATGAGTTACCAAGTTCAGTCATCACATGATTTAAAAATTTGGCAATAAGACAAGGGAAGCCAAGTTCACTTGTCATATTTCTGATCATCCTTCTGGCTATGTTTCCTTTCCTTTTTTGTTAATTAATACAAATATTTCCTTTGGTTTTATTTCTCTCATCATTGGTCTTTTTTGAGCTGCAGATTTAATAAGTGGAATTTTTTTTTTTTTTTTTTGGTAATTTTAGAGTGGGGGTGAATAAAAATATAGGCTTTGCAACTAATGCTTATCTTGTTGCCATCAGATGCCATGGCGTCATTCTCATTTCATTCTTGATTTGCCTGACTGATCTCCAGTTGATATGAAAGGAGATAGGCTACAAGATTAGGGCACAGAGTGCACCTGCATACAGTCAGTGTTTTCAAAATAAAATTTGCATAGACCAACCAGTGCTATTTTCAGAATGTTATTATGTTAGCACTATATTATGTGATTTTTAAAAAAAAAACTATTGTTGGCCCAATATAAGGCCCAAGAGCCATTCAAGTTAGAGGAGTATTGAATGAGGTTGTCAAATGATTGTAAGCAGTTGGTAAGTGCAGATTATGAGGATATGTAGGAAAAATAACAACACCACACTTGAAGGGGTTAAGATTGTAGTGATCAGAGAAGCATCCTCTCAGGAGTCTGTTTCACAAGCAGGAGCTCTTAGGATGAAGCAGTCTGCTATTTCCATGGAAAGTGCTTAGATGAACTACATTCCATGGTTCCACCAGGTCTAACGTTCACAGCTAAGACGTTCCATGCTACTTACAGTGTAGCAAACCACTGACATTCCGTCTGTATTCCATCAGCACTCAAACAGTTTCTTCCCATGAACCACTGCCCTGTGGAACAAACTCTCCAGAGTATGTTTCCTTGATCACTACAATCTTAACTTGTTCAAATCTAGAGTTAACTGTTATCTTCCCCTCCTATCCATATGTAATCAGTCTGTAACGAAATTACTGAAGTCTTTGTCTTCTCCGTCTTCTTCTGCTCAGTCTTATGCTGCAGTCAACACCAAAACAAACAACACGTGTGACTTTCGCACAACTAGACAACCTCCCTTTATCCTTGCAAACTCTCAGCTTTTATGCCGGTGAGGCACATGCTTATGCAAATGAATACGGGCCTCACTTCCAGTCTGGTCGCGAACGCTCACTGACATTTTTGTGTCCGCCACCATGACATTTGCCTCGTCAAACATTCACTCATTAATTTGTTACACTATATAAACTACCCTTAATGTAACCTTCTATCTTGAGTGGCCCCGGGCCTTGTACAGAGTGAACCTTACTTCTTACCAATGAAATATGAAAATGATGAGGAGGATTCGTCTCGGTGTATATAGTTGATCTTATCTGTAAAGGTCTGAACTGGTAGAACTTGGATATGTAGCCCATAAGAACATTTGCCAAGAGTAGTGAGAACTTAAAGTATCCATCCTTATTAAAAATATTGAGAATTTGTCAGGAAATTGTGTTTTATGATGTAAACAAAGTGTAATAATTTTTTTTTATTTATAAAGGAACCCTAATGATATGGATCATAGAAATATATATTTGATATATATTCCATACATATAAATAAATTACTATTTTATTATTTTACATGTTAATATGAGTTTCTTATGATAAACTACATCCAGCAGCAAGGCTTCTGATTGGGAGATTAGAGGTTTGGCAGAATGTGGAGCCACATTTTAATTGCTGTTGTTCTCAGGTCCACCCTGACCCAGGATGGTAACACCTGCTGGGGTCCCAGCTATGGAAAAATAGAGAACCTCCAAACAAAAACAAAACACTATGAAAGTATAAAAATACCAGCAGTACATTTTTATATAAAAATTACCAACAATACATCAATCAATAGGAAAGCACTCTTTCATGACATTAATCCATATAATATCCTACAATTTCTTAAAGAAATCTGTCTGTATTCCAAAATATAACTTAACAAATTTACAACATAAATCACATATATCACTGTCTCTAGTAATTATGTGCACACAAACATGAGTGTCAACTACCTTGAATTCAACTGTGAAAGCAGAATAACATATGTCATATTTTTATTGCTTAAAATCTCCCCATCAATTTAAATTTTGACATTAAATGACCCATAAGGAAATGATATGTCATTAAACAAAGAAATCAAACCTGAGTTTCTTGAAATTATTTATCATTCGTCATTGATTTTTGTTAATGTTTTTACTCTTTTCACTTTACACTTTAACATGCAGCAGTTTTTATTACTTCCCAGAGATGTTTTTTACTTCAATATATTTTTTTTCTTATATACACCCCTCCATTTGAAGTTATTAAGCAAATCATATAAACTTCACTAATTCAAATTTGGTTTGAAAAAAAATTGTCATATTTTAAACAATCAATTTAGATGTCAAAACAAAAGTCAAGTTAAAATTTTATGTAGTATCAATGTTTTATTGAAGTTATTTGATGTATTCTAAAAATCTGCTGTCTGAAGTTAGGCAAAACTAAATAATCACATTTTTACTTCAATAAAAAGGTAATAAATTCTTCAAAAATTGATTAAAACCTATAATAGATCAAATAACAAACACATATCATAAGTCTTTGAATCCTTTACATTTTAATATAGTGCCCCTTCTCCCAAATAACAGCCAATAATCTATTATCCTATTATCCATTGATTTTGTTAATTTTTTCTCTTCAGCAGGTTCAATTTCTGACATAGTAGTTTTAATTGCTTTCCATAGGTCTTTCCCATAAAATCACAATAGTTATCACTGTTTAGTTTAACTTCTTCATTTACTTGGAATGGTCCAATAATGGTATGGTCAATAATTCCAGCCTATAGCATAACACTACTGCCTCCTTGTTATCTTCTTTTAGCCACAGGCACATCTGAATTGGATAAAATCCATCTTTTGGCCCATCCATCAGGTCCATCAGATGTTACTCGAGATTCATCTGTGAAAATTACTTTAGAAAAGTCAATTTTCATGTATTTCTTGGCCCGATCTTGATGCTTTAAAATATTTGCTTTAGCGAAAGGAGGTTGCCTTGGAGATTTTTTACAGATTGCAGTTCACAAAGTATTCTACACCTTTTGTCCTTCTTGACTCCCTCAATTCCAGCCTTTTCAAAGATCTGAGTGCTGGTCAAAAGTAGTTATTTCATTATAACTCACTTTAGTTTACGTTCATCTCAAGGAAGCAAGTTATTAAAACCTTTTCCTTGAGTTCTTAACTTAATTATATTTTCAACAGCCTTCTTTATCCTTTGATGATCTTTGCAGAGCTCCTTTGATATCTCCAATGTGGACATTCACTCACTAAATAACTTTGTTATTTTCTGTTTTTCAGCATTTGTTAGATCCTTCCCTTTACTCATGTTTCAATATATAGACAAAAAGAAAAAAAATAGTTTTTATTACATTTCAGAGGTCTTAAGCTAATATTGATTTAATCTGCATACTAACTTCAGTCGGGTCAATTTTCATAAATTCCAAATATCTCAAAAACTAATCATTAAAAAAAATGGCAGAAAATACTTTACTAAGGGTGGAAATATACGAGTCTAAATTTAATGAATATTGGTTCAAAACTTTTTAAGTTATTGAAGTTTATTTGATTTGCATAATAACTTCAGACAGGCTGTCTCAGGTGTGGCAAAAATACCTCCCACATTTTAAACTGTCACCTATATGGTGCTAGTGAACTTAGGCAAGTGGCAAGGATGTCTTCATTTAGCTAATGTCTTACCATCATGTGGAATGTATATTTGGGAAGTGGATTTCTGCTACATGCTATATATATATATATATATATATATATATATATATGTGTGTGTGTATGTAACCCAAAAAACACAAAGTATTGGAAAGCCTGCCAGGTGACCAAAGAAAACAGTAATAAAAAGAAAAAGCAATAATTCATAAAACAAAAACAAATAGAAGAAAAAGGGAACAGGGAACATAAACTAAGAAAACACCAAAAGACAGACACCCCCATCCCCTAAGCAGTAATATACAGTGTGCTCTATGTCTAAATTACCAAGACAGAGCAAATACTCTTCTAGTGCCACAACTCAGAAAGTGACAAAAAGTTTGGACTGGTAATCAAATTTCACACTACTCCAATTGTTAGGCAACCAGAACAATATATATATATATATATATATATGATTAAATAAATTAGAGACATTATGTTTGCTTATTTTTAATAAAATCTGTTCATACTCATGGATAACCTTCCATGTATTGCAATTAACTGATGTGAGAAATGTGATATAACTATAAAAATCATTTTTATTTTCCATTTCCCAAGTACTTTCGATCTTCTTCCAAGATTGTCTTCAGGGATGTACGTAGTAATATAAAACTGTGTGTTGTTCATGGGTGCAAGTAGTAATACAAAACTGTAAATTACAGTAATGGATATCAAAAATCAGTTTTGTATTACTACTTGCACCCATGAACAACACAGTTTTGTATTACTATTTGAACGGATTTTATTAAAAATAAGCAGACATAATGTCTCTAATTTATTTAATCAGACATGCCTAAAAGAGAATTTGCTGAATAAATACACAAATATATATATATATATATATATATATATATATATATATATATATATATATATATATATATATATAAAAATAATAAAACAGCAAAAACATTTTATGTCTCCTCCACATACAACCTTGGTTTTGACTGTCCAGTTTCTACAGGTTTGCCTGCCACCTGAAGAGATCTGACGGTTGAAACCAATGTTGTGTGCAGTTACATAAAGTGTTTTTGCTCCTTAATTATGTTTACTTACCATGCATGTCCTTTTTCAAGACATCTGCATCAAGCACTTTTTGATATTTTTTTTTCTTCAATGCAGCCTTGTCTCTTTTGATTGCAATCTGGTTTTCTGTTGACAGGGATTTCTTTTCATGAGGCATACTGCTGCCGTATCCGATAGGCAACAAATAAACTACAGAAGAACTCAAAATTGATCACTGCATTTAAGTATTGCATTAATACTTAAGCTTACCTTTTAAAAGTTCAATGATAATTCTTCTACCTCCACTTAATTTAAAAACAATATGATGTATATAGGTCCTTAACTTTTATATAATTAATTATTTTTATTTTGTGGGTGGATTTCACAATTAATTTCAATTATTCCCAAATTTATTTCCAAGTTATAAAAATTATTGTACAAAAAAATTTGTCACAAAAAATCACTGAAAACAATCGCAGTTATAAAAACTTGGGAATCTAAAATTTCAAGATTGCGGGTCTGAATGCAGACAAGAATGTTTTTAATTTGTTCATGGAGTTGGCCTGATTCCAAAATGGTATGATATGTTGGGCTATGGCTTCTAGAAGTAAAGTTGAAAAAGTGTGACACACTGACATTCACACACACACACACACACATTTTTTTTTTTTAAGTTTATTGTCAGTTGTTGCAAAATTTGAAAGACTATTATTTTGTACGAATATACTTTTTAGCTTCTTGGTTGTGACGTCTTGTTCAAGAACTTAGAATAATTGTCATTGGGTAGCAACTGTTATTTCCTATTTGCTTACTCCTAAAAAGTAAGAAAAACTGATCATATTTCCTTTAAACTTTGCTATTATGTCCAGGATAATGATATTTCTGAAATTTACCTATTCTCATTGGAGAAACTGGCGAATGTGACATTCTCATTGGCACAAAGTAGGAAGAAAATGACATATGATTCAAAAGTAGCATTTAGTTATTCTAGGATTACACAAGGACATTCTTGTTATGCAAAATAGGAACAAAACGACATATGATTCAAAAGTAGCATTTAGTTATTCTAGGATTACACAAGAGAGACCACAAAAATTTTAGAAGTGAGTAGTTTTTCATGACTTACGCTTATACTGTAAATTACTTTCATGAATCAGCCTCCAACTATAGTCTCCCATCATCTTTTCATTATACGATTCTTGGTAGCATCCAGTATATATTGGTGGAAGTGCTTATCTTGCTCTTCTGAGTATGCTCCTATGTTCTTCTTGAATTTATCAAGATGGGCATCAAGGATATGAACTTTGAGGGACATCCTGCAGCCTATTTTGCCATAATTCTTCACCAGGGTTTCAACAAGCTCCATATAGTTTTTGGCCTTGTAATTCCCCAGTAAGCCCTGAGCCACTGCAAGAAAGCTTTTCCATACTGCTTTTTCTGTCCTTGTAAGTTTCTGTGGTAATTTATTGCTCTCTATGATCTTTATTTGTGTTTTGATGAAGACACTTGGCTTTGACTTTTGATGCAGATAGCTTAGAAGGGAATATATACTTTTACTGTCTACAGTATTAGCCCAAAGCATTACTCTGCCTCCCTACTGTTATTCTAAGTCAAGTAGGTCGACTTTTCCTTGAAGGAAAACTTCAAGCATAGACATCAGGTCCATTCAATTTAACTTGACATTCATCCCTGTGCAGAAGAAATCTACCTACCTTTAAAAAGGCTGAGGACTTATGCCTGCTGATATCATTAACTCAATGATGCATAGAAAAACCAGAGCAGACTCATTTCGTTAGTTATAATAGAAAATGGTTAATGGAATAGCTCAGATGTGCTGCTTATGGATTAGCATATCTGCATTTGAACCTATTTAAAATCAGTGGCTGTGAACAAGTAGCTGTGTGAAAAAAGCTAATCACAGGAAGAGTAGATTTGTAACTATTTTGGCATGTGGCAGTATGAATTTGTGACCATTTTATTTTTACTACAGTCCCCAAAATTTACCTTTGAGAAATCAGTTTTTATGTATTTCCTTGCTTGGCTTTTACCAATCTGTCTTTGTGATATTCACTTAATGGTTTTTTGTCGGATTGCTTTTATATGTTTCTTGTCAATGTTCTTGACATTCTGCAGTTTTTTACTATTTACATTCACAACACTAAATATTCTTGCTGGTCAATCCACTTTTCTCATTTATAACCCTTCAACTTTTTCTCAAATCTCCTTTTTAGTAACAGTGTTAAAGCCAGTTTTCTTGCTCTTCTCCGTCCTGGGTATGATGATAAACTACATCCAACAGGAAGGCCTCTGATCAGGAGATTTCGAGGAGCATGAAACCACCTCTTACTTGCTGGTATTTCCAGGGGTGGTAGCACCTGTTAGGGTCCCAGGTATGGGCAAATAGTTAACTCCCAAATTGGGGTCAAAATATTATGAAAGTGTTAAAATAGGTTTTAATACTAGAAATACTTTGTAAAAATTATTACCAGCAGTAAATTTTGGAAAGAAAAAAATTATTACCAGCATTACATTATTACTAGCTGTATATTTTTTGAAAAAATATTACCAGAAATAAATTTTTGATGGAAAAAAAATATTACCAGCAATACATTTTTGGAAAAAAAATATACTACCAGCAATAAAAATTGTTGGCATTAAATAACCCGTTGAGGTTGATATATCATAAAACAGAACAAACCAAACCAAACCGAATGCTGTTCTTCTCTCGCCAATGTTGCCAATTTAATTTTTTTTTTACTATTCTGTGATCTCTGTTCAACTTTTTCACTATTTCTCATGTCTTCCCATCACTCAATAACTTTTGAATATTTTATTTCATGTTTGAACTGATATTTTTCTTTTCACCCATGGCAATCTTTATATATCCAAACTTAAAGAATAAATATCATTAACTATACCATTCAATATATTTCTAGTGTGATGAAGAAATTGGAAATTTCTTAACAAAAATCTCACACCACCATATAATTTATTGTAAATATTTCTATTAAAAGCAGATATTATAAGATGAAATAAGATAGGCAGAGGAGACATTGTTGATAATGGACACAGAAAGGAAACTACAAGAAGCCTTACAGAAAATAGTGAAGGAAACCAAGAAAAAAGGACTAATCATTAATTGCAAAAAGATAGATTGCATGGGTGTTAGCAAAAGGAACAGCCCAACATACAAGTTAAAAATTGGATATACCAAAAAATCAAGGAAGTACAACTATTTAAATATCTTGGAAATGTTTTAACAGAAAATAGAAAGTGTTACACTGAAATCCAAAAGCACATTAGAATAGCAAAAGATCCCATCCAAAAGCTAAGCAAAATATTAAGAAACAGGAAAATTTTGTTAGAAACAAAGAAAAGAGTACTGAACTGTTACGTCATGTCAGACCTCCAATATAGGCCATACATGTGAGTAATGATGAAGTTTTGGAGGAAATGGAAACAAAAAGGACACTTATACTTCATGTCAGAAAGAGATAGTTAACAATTTCTTGGGTACCTAATGAGGAAAGAGGGCTTGGAAAATTTGATACTCAGGATAGATTGAAGGCAAGAGAGATAGAAAAAAAAACAATGCATAACCTATCTAATGAGTTTGAGCAAATGGCTGGCAGAACTGGGTTCGGGAGAAATATCAAAAAGAAAAAATTTATTAAGAAGTACAAAGGACAGGAAATTATGGAGAACCATGATTGCCTAAATCCTGAAGAGACACAGGACATAGAAGAATATTTTTCATATAAATATACCCTGAAAATATATACGACCAATTTAATTATGAAAACATTGATTTGTACAATAGAATCTGACATTGTGTAGATATAATTATTACTTAGCTAATTTTACAAGTACACTAGTATATACATTTCCTGGACAAATATAGAATCAGTATTTGAGATATTTAGATATTTAAAAATATTTGAAATCTTTGTGTGATCTCGGTCATATATTGGTGGGCATTTCCATGTGAATTTCTGAGATGAGGAATTTATTGTTATTCTACACTGCTTTATTTGAACTGGTGTCCTCATCACGGTTGTTATTTGTTATAACAGTCCAGCCATTGTGACTATAGCAATCAAGATGAGGATACCAGTATGAATAAATCAGTGTATTAAATCGGGGCAGATCTTTCATTGTGTGAAACAGTATGGATAATTTGCATGGCTATATTTTGATATTTGTTGTACATTTTATTCATTTTTTTTTTATGTATGCCATATCTGTTCAGGATGTAGATGATTATTGCTCTCTACAGATTCCTTTTCTTTATTATCTTTGAATTGCCATGCCTTCTTGGGAAAGATAGTAGAGTGGTTTTCCATTGCCTTCTCTACACTTTTCAATTCATAGTCTTTCTCTCTTCAGGATATAGGTAATCATGGCTCTCCACAGATTCCTTTTCTTTATTATCTTTGAATTGCCATGCCTTCTTGAGAAAGATAGTAGAGTGGTTTTCCATTGCCTTCTCCACACTTTTTTCTTTATTATCAATTCATAGTCTTTCTCTAGTCTTTCAGGATATAGGCAGTCATGAATTGCCTCTTGGGAAAGATAGTAGAGTGGTTTTCCATCCACAGAATTCCTTTTCTCTATTATCTGTGAATTGCCACAGAATTATCAATTGCCATTTCTTGGGAAAGATAGTGATTGAATATTAAGACCATATCTGGTTTGCTCCTTCTGTTATGTATTTTGACGAATCTGTCATGTTATCAGTCCTGACCTGGTATCTCAGCTTCTGTTACTTTCCCACTGCTGTATGTAGCTTCCCTGTGCCTTTTCTATAAATGTTTTTATGGTAATTGTCATAAGCTTTCCTCTTTGGTACCTTGACTTTACAAATTTAAGTGCAGTACTAAATTGGCAATTCTCAATATTTTAGACTTGAAATGGCCAGATATAACTGTAAGTTCTATGCTAACAGTTTCTTCTCTTGCACTTCTTACTTGTGGAACTCTCTTCCAGTTTTTTTGTTTTCCAGTCAACTTTGATCTTCAAAAATTTAAATGCAATGTCAATTATTATCTTCTGTCTTCTTATTTCCTCTTCTCTTATTTTTGTCTATCCTTTACACTCAGTAATTCCTTGAGTCTTAGTGGCTTTATTGCCTTGCTTTGGGTGAAATGATTAAAAAAAAAAAGTCTGTTCTCATGTTACCTTCTCCACAGTTTGGAATTCAGAGTATGTCTTCTCTTAGACTGGTTGGTTGCCACTAAAAGCTAGAGTGCTTAGTCTACCCTGCTATTTAACTCATAGCTGGCAGGAGAAGAGATGGATTTATGCCTTTGCCAAGGGCTTTAGTATGAAATTGGACACAGCCAGAATTTGAACTCTGTACACTGATTCTTCTCTCTGTGATAACTGTTTCACTAATAACAGATTCATTTCTTCAGTTACTCCTCTTGATGTATTTGTCAGTTGAAAAGCAAACATTAAAACCATTTCAATCAATAAAATCTCCTCATCTCAATTAAGAGAAAATCTCTGTGCAATGTTGCCTGCCATTACATTGAAGCAGACGGAATTATATATGTAGATTAAAATGTGAAAAATAAGCCAAAAACACTGTTGGGATCTTTCAATACACCCAACACATGTCAGAAACAAGAATTACTCTTGAAAAATTTTCATTAATTTCATGAATATCTTGTATAAGTTTTTATTATCTCTTCAAGGAAGTGAATGATAGTTTGCCAGGGTACTTTCAGAGCTGTATGAGATTTCAACAAAATTTTACCCAAGAGATTAAATGCTGGTTGAATGATCTTGTATCTCTGAGAAAAATTACTTCTGTCCAATCTTTTTTCTATCCTAACCTTTTGCATACATGTGAAAATAAAAAAGTGATAGTTTTTTCTTAACTGTTTAAGACCTATTTTTGTTTTTTAAAGTGTTACCCAAAATTTTAAGGGGCTTTTCTTCTTTTTAATCAATTCACCCCAAGCAAGCTGATAATGCCACTAAAATGCAAGAGTCTACTGGGAGTGAAAGAGAATGAGAAGAGTTTAGAAGGAACCGGGAATGCAATCTTAAACAGGAAACGAGGGATAAAGCTCTAATTCTGTTCACAAGGATGAAGAGGAGTGTGAACTGGATGATAGGCAAACATATCTACTTCTATAGAGGAAAAAAAGTAATCAGTAGATAAAATTTGAGAGTTTAGGTGGGGATGTTAGAAGTATAGAGTTGTAGTAGACATTAGAAGGGACCAGAAGCAATCTTAAACTAGAAAGAAGTGATAAACTTCTGTTAAAGAAAGAAAAAAAATTACCAAAAATGTGGTGTTTTATTAATTGGCAGAATTATTTTGAAAGACCCATGAAATGTTTGGCTATGCATTGGGAAATATTTAACCCATAGCTGGAAGAAGAAGAGTTGGATTTATAAAGGGAGGCAACAAGCCACTTACCTGACAAGCTTGTGAAAATGGATTGGGAAATGGCAGGGGCACATTGCCTTAGCAAAGTGAGATATACTGCTGAGAGCCACAAGGGACAGGAAGTTATGGAGAGCCATGATTACCTATTTCCTGAATGGATATGGCACATAGAAGAAGACTACATAATGCTGGTGGTTCATAAGTACAGAATTTTTCAATGAATATACCTTCAAAATTAACAATCTCTTGTTGGGGACAAAGCCTTACGTCTTCAGAAGAATTTGTCTAAAATTCCACCTTGTTGCCAGATTTTCAGTTCATGCTATTACAAAAAAACTTTTCCAAAATATTTTGCTCTTTTATGTGTTGGTGAAAATACCTTTAGAAATATACAGTATATAGCATGTTTCATATCTACATTGAATCTGACCTTTGGTATTCTTAACATCTGTAAAAATAAAAGATCATACTCCATAAAACCTTCCTGTCTCTTCCTGAAACAGACTTTAAGCAATCTCAAAACTAGGTAAACAGATGGAGTTAATGTAGATTTTGATACCTGAGCATCATATCTGAAAAGTAATTGAAACTTTAGAGTCCCTTGAATATACTGGTTGAACAAAAACAAGAATAAGAAAACTAGTTTTCTTGTGAAATGTATCTTTGTTCAAAGAATTTCCTTTTTGTTTTTAGATTCAAGTGCAGAAATTGAACTTCTAGACATAGATTTGTTGCAATGATGTATCAAACCTTCCATCATCTTTCAGTAGAAGGAACAATGATAAATTATAAGTAAATTATAAATAGCACTATTCTGTCAGTAATGCTGGCCTTTATCCATTTCTGGCTGATTTTCAGTACATTTTCATCTTAATACCATTTACAGTAGTTTTTATTGTAAACCTTTAGCTATTATTTATATAATAGCCCCTATTATTAGCAATACTAACATTAATTCCTGACTGTTGGCACAACCTTTTTATTCCTGATTTCAATGTTTTTCTTTACTAAAATCATTTACTGGGATTTTTGTAGCATATATCAAACTATTTTCTTTTGGACAAGAATGAAACATCAGTTTTCTTTAAAAAAAAAGACAATAAAATCACTAAGACACATGCAATTACTGAGTGTGAAAAAATATGAGAAAAAGAAAAATTATTAATGAGAGAGGTCAATAAAAGAACAAGAATTAAGAAGGCAAAAGATAATTGACATTGCAGATAAATTTTTGAAGAACAAAGTTGACTGGAAAGTAGGAAGCTGGAAGAAAGTTCCACTGTACATAACATTCAATTTAAAAAAGGGCTCATTACAGAGTAGAGCTAAATATTATTTAATTTGGGATATTAAAATAAAAACAAGTTAAAAATCGCTACACGATTACAATCATGTTTCAACATCATAAATGTGGCCCCTCAGGTAATGTTAATACCATAAATGTGTCTTCTTGGGTGATATATGTTACAAATGAAAGTTATTTGTATTTGTTGATGATTTTAATTGGCTATATTAAAATGGTTGATAGATATATATATATATATATATATATATATATATATATATATATATATATATATAATGAATTAGTCAAATACAGATCAAATATGGATTTGAATCTGAAAGAACAGTAGGATAAACAAATATGAAACATCAATCTAAAATGTTTGACTTTTATTAAAGCTTCATCAGAGAATGAGATGAGAAAAAAGAAATTCTGTTATTTTTTTTGTTGTTTGATTTTCATTGGTTAATCAGGCTTCATGTGCACTTGACTTTTTAAGCTGCGTTAATATAATTTATGGCATTTCTAACTCAGAGAGAGATGACACAAACCTGCAAAAAATTGATGGATTCCAATTCTAACTTAAAAAAAGTAAATATTGCAATATTTATGTTTATATGTTTCCTCATTATATGTTCCAGTAATTTCATTAACCATTTTTAATACAGCCAATTAAAAATCATCAACAAATAAAATCTTTCATTTTTTATAATCCTATTATAATTCTGCTTGCTCCTCAGTAAATCAGTTTATACAGTGTTCCTTGCCATTGCCACAGATAAATAATGGACCCTTCCACACTGTAAGTAAAGATGGAAGAAAAAATATATTAGAGATGCTGTTAATAAGAAAAAGCAACTATACTTAATAAGAAGCAAAGGAAGATAGAAGTGATAATGCTGGCATGCATTTAACATCTGCTTCAGTGAAATGGAAAGTTTGTTAATTTTGAATCTTTTCATTTATGCTCTCTTACTTCTTTAAATAATGACTTGTATTCATATCTTTGTTATTTCAGTATTTTGTTAAAGTTGTTAATCTCAAATATTTAATGAGGCAATAGGTGGAATTTTCATGCATAACTTATTAAATCATTAAGTTAAGAATTTTTATTGACTAGTTTTAATCCATGAAAATTTCATGGTTTTTCTATTTGAAATTTCTGATGAATCTAAATAATTTCAGTTAATGATTGCATAAGCTCATGGTGAGTTCTATGACAATAAAATATCCAAAGAAATTCCCTGTTGCATTGTTAAATATTTGAGATTAAAAACTTTAACAAAATATTGCAATAACAATCATAAATATGAATAATGGTCATTATTTTTTAGAAGTAAGAGGGTACAAATGAAATCTGGAATTGACAATTTTTTCTATTTCTCTGAAACAGCCCATTAAATATTTCTATTTTCCTTCTTGTTTCTTTCTGACTGAAACCAAGTAGGGTCTTTTGATATGACTTTTGGTGATCAAAATGAATTAGTCCTTTGTTTCTGAGGTATTAGCAGGAGATGTTAAACACTTCTATCATTCTTTCTTTTTTTTATGGAAACCTAATAGCATCTCTGATATGTCTTTACTTTCTATGTGATCAAAATGGAATAATCCATTATGTATGAGTTATTGGCAGGACGTAATGGTGTGAACTAATGAAGGGAGGGACAAACAATTATATGTTCAGAAAATTCACATAGGAAAATCATCAAATTTTCACAAGTACTGCTAGTTTATATAAATTATATTAAATATATATGTATTCTATTTTTTTCTTTTTTGAAGACATTCTTTTTTTTAACTCAGCAATGGCCATTTCCTAAGATTGCAAAATAATTGTTTTTGAAACAGAATCTATGACTTGATATTCTTATAGCATTGAGTCAACTGTTTCACAATGGCAGCTTGTAAATAAGAATTATTTCAAGAGAACATTTATTTTAAAGATGTTTATCATCAGTTAATGTATATCAGTTCTTTTTATAATTTCAGTTTTAAGTATTACATTTTTTCAAATGATGATAATTGACATTTTCCTGCAGTATCTCCCACCGTAACCTATACATTACTGAAAGAAAAAGTGTGATGATAAACATCTTTAAGTCAGTGCATAAAACCATATTTCTTTTTTTTTTATTATGATGACAGTCTCTTTTCAATTTTAAACTTGGTTGTTCCTATAATAGAAATCAATTCTGAAGTTGTTTTTACCAGAGCAACCAACCATGAGAATGTTTTTTTTTCATGTCTATATAGTACATAATCTATATTCCTGTACACAATATTCAAAAGAAAAGTTCTTAGTAAAAAGTAGTTTAAGATAATTAGATGTCTGACATAAAATCACAGACATTTGATACATTTATCTTATTTTGTTTTATTTCTTTCTGTAGCAAATTACTTCTGTTCAATCTTATTATTGGTTATTGACTATATAATATCCAAATTATTCGACTTGACACTCACCTATGTTAATTGATGCAATTCTCTGACACTTTAGCACCTAAATGGATAAAATTTATATTTTCTTTTCTATCTGCTAACTTACCTTTCTTATATATAAATTTAAGAGATGTTTTCTGGTGCACCTGTTTCTTATTTTTAGTCAGTACACTTGTTTGAATTACTCTCCCTGATTTTTTTATTTTCCTAAACTGAAATTAATAACAACTGGCCTAGACCAAGAAGTCCTATTAAAGAAAAATTGTATCTACTGAGGAGGAATTGAACCTCTATCCCTTTTACCATCAGAGAAACCACTTCTATAGTCAAAACATGCTACAGCCAATTTGACTATGGGATAGATCAAAGCTTGAATTGCCTGCTTAAGAAAGGTACGCATCTTGGGACTTTTATGAATCTATATCTGCTAGCTACATTTGCCTGCCTGAAAAGTTAACAAAACAACAGTAATTTTTTATAAATGGATTTGTTGGGATCTGTCTATCCAGTTTTTTTGTTGCTATCTGACTGTTGGAATTCCAAACATTTAACAACAACACATCTTTTAAATGAAACATAAAAAAGGTTATTTTCTGAAGGAAAAGTAGAATCAAAATGTCAGTTGGAATAACATTTATAGATTCTTTTCAGAAATATAAAATAGCAATAAAATGTTCAATTTTCTTTGCAGTGAAGTTTATTTTATAAGAAATTAAGTGTTTGTAGTGCGGTGTGAAATGTGTGGACAGACTTACTTTATGGCAATCAGCCTAATGTCTTTGCGAGTTCATAGACAAATGTTTAGTTGATGGCTGCTGGTTAATCCCTTCTGTCATGTGCGTGAACAAGGCTTTAGTCAGCAGCTGCAGGCTGTTGTCTCTTCCACTGTGTGAATGTATGTGTATGCATGTGTAAATCAAACTGGCCTCCAAAATTGTTTTTGAGAGGTAGTAGGTTTCTATTTTTATATCCATAAGGGGATCTAAAATCTAATTTTACATAGAGATGTGTAATTTTTTAAATACTAGATTTTCATTAGTTAGAAAATAATTTCATACTGGTTCATGAAAATCTTTTTCTTGAATTTCCTGGAGTGGTGAAGGGAGTTATTGTTATTTTGTAAATGGTTAAAAATATTATGCATGGTAGGTCTACATGTCTTTTTTGCTATTTTTTATTTTTTTTAATTGGTATCACCCCAAGCAAGGCAATACAACCACTAGTATGCAAGGGGCTACAGGGTGTGGGGGAATTAGGAACAGAAATATTAGCAATGAGGAGAAAGAGAAAAGAGCAGTCAGGAGGATAGTAGAGAGTGATTGACATTGCATATAAATTTTTGCAGATTAATGTTGGCTGGAAAGCATGGAGCCAGGAGGGAGTTCCATAAGTGAGATGTGTGAGATAAACAACTGTTAGCATAGAAGTTACAACTACATCTAGCTAGAGTCTGTCTATATTTCTGAGATGAGGTATTATGTACACTATTTACATTAGTTGGACTATTGCAGGAGATAGCAGGAGATAACTGATAACTGACATCCATCAAACATGGCAGTCTACCCCAGTGATCGAAATAAAGGGTTCAGTTCGAAATTCCAACCACCTGAAGAAGGTCAGAGCGTACAACGGCCGAAACGTTGTGACAAATATGGCGACAAAGATGAGGACAATAGTCCGACTAATGTAAATACTGTACATCTAGCTAGTTCGACTGTAAATTGATGAGATTTCACCACCAGTCTAATATTGCACTTAAATTCATACAATCTAGGTACCATAGCAAAGACCTCATCCGAACAATTATTTATAAAAAGGCACAGAGAGACAACCTTATGGCAGTGGGTAAGTGACTGAAATTGAGCCACCAGATCAGTACCAGTAATATTGCTGATTCTTCTTTTGATCTTATCAAGTAGCTCAAGGTAAATAGCAAGAACATCAGACCATATATGGCAGCAGTATTCTAAGCATGGAGGAATAGTAAACTTATAGATATGCAAGATAGATACTGGAGAGAAAAATTGTCTTTCCCAACACAGTACTACATCTGCTAAGTATTTTGGCAGTATTTGCCTTTGTAATTATTGTTTATCAAACAAATCTTCTGATGAGTTTTTATTGGTTGAAAAATATTGATAACATTGATCTCCTATAGACATTTTTATTCAACATTATTTCTTATTTCTATAAACTTTATTTTTAGTGGGTACTCATATTTTAGTTGCTTTTTCTGTTTTTTTTTTTTTTTAATTTTCTTAAACAGTGAAATTAATAACAACCAGACTAGATTGAGAAGTCCTACAAAAGAAAAAATTGTGCTTCTTTGCGGATATCAATCCTGTAACCCTTTTTCCATCAGAGAAACTGCATCTGTAGTAAAAAATAATAATGAATTTGAAAAAAAATCAATATCTATGTAGATAATGTTGTACATTTTCTCTTCTATTGCTCTTGGTTTTCTTTATTCATGTCATTAGTTTCATTTTATATATCATATCCATGCAGGATGTAAGAAACTTGTTGTTATAAGTAACTATCAACACTTTATCATCGCTTTTTGTCTATGTCCTACTGCTTATCCATTTCTCTTACTTTCAATATATCCCTATGAGTATCAAACTCTTCAAGCCCTCTTTCCTTGTTATGTATCCCAGAAATTTCAACCATCTTATTCTGATTGTATATATGTTTGTTTCCTTCTAATTCCTATTTACCTTAATATTTTCTCATTGATCACATATTGTGTGCATGGTATTTTTATAACAAAAAAAGTGCATATGTTTTTTCTTTTTTTTTTTAATCAAGCTCACCCCATGTGAAGCAGTATAGCCACTAAGACACAAGGGGTTACTGGGTGTGGAAGAGTTTGAAACAGAAAACATTACTAAAGTGCGAGAACAAAGATTAATCAGGAGGACAGCAGATAGTGATAAACATTGCATTTAAATTTCTGAAAATTAAAGTTGGCTGGAAAGCATGGAGCTGGTAGGGAGTTCCACAAATGAGAAGTGTAAGAAAACAAACTGTTAGCATAGAATTTACAGTTACATCTAGCCAGCTCAACTGTAAAATGAGACCTCATCGCCAGTCTAGAGCTGCGCTTAAATTCAAAAGGTGTATGTACCATCACAAAGAGCTCCTCTGAACAATTACCATGAAAGTATTTATAAAAAAAAGAACAGGGAAGCAACCTTATGGCAGTAGGGAAAGTAACTGAAGCCGAGATGCCAAATCAGGACCAATAATATTGCTGATTCTTCTTGGATTTTATCAAGAAGCACTAGATAAATAGCAGGAACACTGGACCATATATGGAAGCAATATTCTAAGCATGGATGAATGGTAGACATTGATATATGTGAGATAGATTCTGAGGAGAAAAAATTGTCTAGGAAAGTACAGTGAACCAAATTTCGTAGCAGCTGACCTAGCAATGGATTCAATATAGCCTTCCACATCATGTCAGCCGAGAACCTTAGCCCAAGAAGGCACAAGAAGTCACTCTCCTGGAGGTCAGCATTAGCCATGATGATGGAAGGCAGAAAAAAGTCTCTCAGATAATTAATAGAGAGCAGTTTAATTTTGGAGGCATTAAAATTACCAAGCCATACTTTGCCCCAGTTAACAACAGACTGAATGTCATTTTGGATATCAACTGCCATTTTGACCTTATCAAACTGATCAGACTTGCTATCAAGACAGGAGTAAATGGTTGTGTCATGAACAAAGATACTAAGTTGAGAGCTGATGCCATTGCAAAGGTCATTAATGAAAATTAAAAACAAAGTAGGACCAAGCATCAAGCCCTGGGAGACAGCTGTATGTGTATGAATGGATCTGGAAGAGTGGCCATCCAGGATAAGTTTTAGATTTGATAGGAAAGATTAGATCAGTTCAAAGATTTGTCTGGAGACACTTTTCAGCTTTTGGAGAAGACCTGTATGTCAAACCCTGTCAGAAGTTTTTGAGATCTACAAAGCTACAGTCCTGGCTTCACTATTTTTATCTAGAGCTTGATAGACTCTTTCTGCAGCTATTTTTAGCTTTGCTTAAGCTTCCAAACAAGAGGAAGTTACTCTTGTTTGAATTTTGTTAAAGTGTTTTAATCTTTGTACGCCAGTTGATTCAGACTAACTCGTTTGTCTTTATAGTTTTTTTTTTTCTCTCCCATTTTTTGATCGTTGTAGTCAATTTATCAGGTGTCTGTTGTGTTCTCGAATGTCATCAAATCTTGCTTTGAGGGGCATGCACTTCCCTTTTCATATACATCATGTTCTAGGTCTGAATAGTGTGTTCTTGTGATTATCTTCTTGTGATCATTGCACTGAACCTTTGATCTACCAATGAACCCACTGAACTTGTCGTCTCTTGGGCAATGCCTCTGGAACTTTTTCTATGGAAGTTCTTTCTATGCTTGGTTTGTAAATCAGGTTTTTCGAGAATGTTTTGACTTTCTATTTCTACAATGCCGCTTCCTGTCTTTTATTTTGATTTGATTTCATAATTGCTCTACAAATGGTTAGTCATACAAAAAACATGGAAATTAATCTGAACTGCATACAAGAGGATATTGGAAAATTCTTGGTTTCAGCAAGAAAAGTTTTTAAAAAAGTGTACTGATGTTTGAGCAACTTTTTTTAAACTGGGCTGAGAATTTTTTCAGCACTCCCTTGTACACTGATTAAAAGACTATTGTATTCGTTGTTTCTTTTCAACTTTCTTTGTGAAATGGATAACTGACTGAAGTATATTCCATTCTGTATGAAGATATGAGCCCAAAATGCAAATTACAAATTGGATTAGTGTTTTTTACAGCGGATGGAAAGTGCAACACTGAAATCCAAAAGCACATTGGGATAGCTTCCAAAAATGCCTTCCAAAAGCTAAGCAAAGTATTAAGAAACAGAAAAACTTGTTCAGAAACAAAGAAAAGAGTACTCTGTTATGTGATATCAGTCATCCTATATGGCAGTGAATGCTGGACAGTCTCTTCAAAGATGAAGAAGAGACTTGAAGCAACAGAAATATGTTTCTACAGAATGATGCTGAGGATGCCATGGACCACATATGAGAACAACATTTAGAGGAAATGGAAACAAAAAGAACACATACTTAAAATCTAGTTGATAGTTCTAGGGCAGGACAGATTGAAGGCAAGAGGGACAGAGGAGAACAATGCATAACCCACCTAGGGAACTATTTACATTATTCGGACTATTGTTGCCATATTTAACATTTCAGCTGTTGCATGCTCCTTCTTCAGGTGGTTGGAATGTCGAACTGAACCCTTTATTTCGCTCACATGTGTCATGTCTAATGGATATCAGTTATCAGTTCTCTTGTTAATTCCCCTCTCCAAGTTCTCCACAGCCTTAACCAGGTATTGAACTCACACTCTTTGGGTCCTGTCACTTGATCCTAACTAACACCTTTATCCACTGTGCCATGTGTCCTTGAGGACATCTGTGTATGAATTTCAAGGGTATTATAAACCTAATGTCTTCAGCAACTATTTTTTACCAGTGCTCATATGTAATTTCTGCTGTTATCATTTCATGTTTTTACCAGACTCATATTGCAATTTTTGTTGTTATTATCGCTTTTTCTCTGGCATTCCTTATTACTGATTCCTGTATTGTATTCATTTCTATGCTTGGTTGGCTCAGGAAATTTTTGTGGCCTACCATATGTGTCAATTCCTTAAGTTTACAAATTTTTCAATGATGTTCTTTGTCTATGATCTCAACCTGATCCCACAGAGGGTGGTGATCTCCCTTTTCTCTCCATATGTGGTCAGCCAGGACTGATTTTTTTTCACTTCTCCTCATGTTACAGCTTTCTGGTGTTCTTGAAGCCTTACCTTAAGCGGGCAGCCTGTCTCCCCTTTATATTTCTTTCCACAGCTGCACGGGATGACGTACACACAGTCTTTGGTCATGTTCTCCTCTATGGAGGGGTCTTACTCTGGAGAGATATCTGTGAAGTGTTGTCCAGCTTTTGAAGGTAGTACTGGTGTTATATGGACCGCAAATCCTTTGTATTTTCTCTGATAACCCCTTCACAATAGGCAGGCAGACTGTTTTCTGAGTGTTGTTGTCCTCCTCTTGTACCCGCTTATCCCAGTTTATTTGTGCCGCCATGTACCCAGGGTAGTTGTTATGTTATAGGGTACTACTTATACTGACCAATTCTTTGTCTAATGTCTCTGGGTCGCCACTTATGACTTTTGCTCAGTGTTGTAAGCAGCGGACGATCCCTTTCTTTACGCTATATGGATGATGGGAGTTGAAATTGAGGTACTGTCTGGCGAATGTCAGTTTACAGTATACAGATGTCTTGAACCCATGCTCTGTTCGAGATATTAGAACATCCAGGAATGGGAGTGTGTTGTTACTCTCTTTCTCCATTGTGAACTGTATCGAAGGTCTTATTGAGTTCACATGGTCCAGAAGAACCTGAACATCTTCCTGGTGTGGCCAGAGTATGAAGGTGAACTTGAGTAAATGGATGGTGGAACAAGGTTTAGGATAAAAGACAAAATCTTTTAAGAGCTATGAAGGGCAGGAAAGCGTGGAGAGCCATGATCGCCTATGCCTTGAAGAGATATAGCACATAAAGAAGAAGAAAGTACATGTGAATGTTATTTTGGTTTGGAGGATTGATGAATAAAATGACTTAAATTGAAAATGTCAGTTCTATTTTACAGAGGTTGATCTATCTGGACTTGAGAATTAGCTTGGAAGGTGTTGTATCCTTAAAGAGTTTACAAACAGACAAAGGTGGTACTTGAATGAAGGAACAGCAACATGTACGTAGATGAAAGAAGAGAGGTTTATTGTAAAAGAGAATACACTACTGAAAGACAGGGAATCGGGTGGCAGGCTAGTAATTCCCAAAACAAAGTTATTTACCTTAAGCGAGGCAGGATGTGGCACAAGGCCATTTTTTAATGCGAGGTTAATCGTATGCTCGGGCAAAAATTCCCCATAGACCCCGTAAAAACGGAGTTGGGTAGCTGTCTACCACCCCAGATGAGACTCTGCTCTTTGGCATAGCCTCTTATGGGTTCCTCTCTGCCCAAAGGCAGAGAGTTCGACCAGCATAGCTGGAGACGAATCTCCAACTAATTGCCGAAGCAAGCCCCCAGGTATATCCTGTGCTTACTATATATATCTACTGATATAGTCTGTCCATATAAGCGATAGGGAGTGTGGGACATTCCATTACAACACCTCCCCTGAGCTAATTTTCCCATTAAATTTTGCTCAAAACCTCTTCTTTTTGGGGTCAAGACATAATTGTTTGACTTTTTTCTCTTTCTAGTACTTTTCCGTCTCACCAGAAGGCATAGCTCTTCTTTCAAAGAAAATTGCTGAAACGCAAAAGGTCCCATAAAGAACGTTAATGAGTTGAAAACATTTCTTAGGGTTTCGGATTATTACAGTCATTACATACCTAATTTGTCAGCTGTTATCATGCCACTGTTTTGTAAGTGATTTAAACTGGGTTGTAGAATCAACATGAAAGGTATAGCTTCCTTTCACAGAGAAACTTACTGTAATGCAAAAGGCCCCTATTCCATAGAACATTACTGAGTTAAAAGCTGTTGTTACAGCAGTTTTTAATTATTTTAATCATCATTTATTCAATTTATTAACTGTTATTGAGTCACTGTAATTTTTATTAAAAGAAAGATAAACTCTCAGTGTAGAAAGAAAATTAGAAAAAGATTTTCAAGGTAATGTGTTCTCACATCTGTTTAAACACTCTAACTTCTGTAGAATGAAATCCCTAGAGGATGCTTCCCCAATCACTATAATCTTAACCTCTTCAAGTCAACGATCAGCTGTTATCTATCCTATATGTCTTCATAGTATACACCTCTTGCTTCTCACTTGTATGGTCTTATAAACCTCTACACTGTGTGGCTCTTGTGTTGAATAAACAATAGTAAAAAAAACAAACAAACAAAAAACAATTCTAGTGCATGTAGATGCTTCTCTTTATGGAATAGGAAGAGTTGTGGTAACAAATGTGATTCTGAGGATACCATGGGCCAAACATGTGAATAACAAGGAAGGTTTATAGAAAATATTAACAAAAAGAACACTTATATTTAGAATTGGAAAGCAGTTGTTGAAATTTCTACATAATGATGAAAGAGGGCTTGGAAAATTTGATGCCTACAGGATATATTGAAAGAAAGAAGGGCAAAGGGAAACCTCAAGTAACCTAACTGCCATGCTTGTGAAAATGGGTGACAAAACAGGGAGTCTGAGGGATGGTGAAAAAGCAAACCTTACTAAGATTTACAAAGTATAGGAAGTTATGGAAGGTGATGATCATCCAGATCCTGAAGGAATACAACATGTTTTTGTTGTTGTGGTGGTGGTGATGGCGGTTGTTGTTGATGATTATTATTATTATTGGCTGCAGCTCATAAAATGGATACTTGGAATGAAAAGGTGTTACATTTCATGTATGTTGTCTTCTCTATGTTGGAAAAGGAGGACTAAAAACTTCATTATTATCTGTATGGCAATTTTTTTCACTCATTACTTCAGTGATAAGCTACTCTTAGGACCTTTTGCGTATTCCTCCTCTTGTTGTTGCCAGAGCACAACATTGTTCTTTAGTTGTAGCTGCCTAAAACTATAAATTCAAATTCAAGGTAGAAAGCTGTAGAGTAAGAGACACAGTTTATGTGGATATGTGGGGAAGATAATGGTTAACTCTAGAGTGGGAGATTGTAGCGATTGGGAAAGCATCCTCTTGGGAGTCGGTTCCACAAAATGGCAATTAATGGGAAGAAGCTGCTGAAGTGAAACTGCTATCTCACCAATGGAATACAAAGGGAATGAGGGTGGTTTGCTACAATGTGTGTAGCACGGCGAGTTAGATGTGAAGGTTAGAACTCATGGAAATGGCAATAGAGCAGTGAGGTCTGCGATGTTTCAACTGTCAGTGAGAGGTTGGAGAGTGGAAAATAATTTGTCAACCCCCAAGAATTTGGAGATCCTTTTGGACTCTATCTAGACGAGAGAGTGATGTCTGGGCAACTCCCACCCAAATATGTCAACAGTACTCAATTTTAGGCCTGATTGGGCTTTTGTAAAGGTAGATGATAGCACAGTGTACAAGTCCACTGAAGATTGTTATGGAAAATATTCTAGTGAGTTAGTTACATTATTTAGCTCCAAGTTAGCCTCAGGAACGAGTTAATGTCTTTAATCTACACATGGATCATCACAGCACACTTTAAAAGATATAGAAGAGGAATATTAACTTCCATATCAAGTTCAAGCTCTACAAATTGCTGGTCATATCCATCCTCCTCTATGGGTGCGATACTTGTACACTTGTGGTTGAGTCAGGAAAAGAATCCAGGCCTTCTAGAATAAATGCTTGAGAAAGCTCCTTTGTATCTCTTGCTGGGAGCACAAAACCAATGACTATGTACGAATCAAGGTAAAAAGTCTTGTGCACTGACAAGAATCTCTCCTCATTGCTATTAAGTGTTGGAAGATGATATAGTTTGGCTATGCGCATAGGACAACAACCTCTGCAAGGCCATCATGCAAGGTACTGTTGAAGATGGATGCAAGTGGGTACAGCAACTCAAATCAGACAATGTCAAAGAGTGAATGAACATGACAATGCTGGAAATTCTGAGTCACTGCCAACAGATCATCATGAATAAGGTCGTCTGTTCCTTCTGCCCTCAGGTCCCCCCAAACGATTGAAGCAGTCAAGTGACTGTTGATGATGAATGTCATTAAATCTACCTTTAGTATAGCAAAAGTGATCATTCAAAGCATTGTGAAAAGAATAATAATAAAAAAAAAATAGATATTTTTTTAAATTTGAAAATCTACTTAAAAAATCCTTATCTGTATACCCACTAAATAGTAGTCAGTGTGCTCTCTCTCTCTCTCTATATATATATATATATATATATAAGTCAACTCTCCCGTGGAGTTCGACGTATGAGGGTCAAGCAAATCAGTTCCCAGGAAACCGACAGCCCAACAATGGCACATGAGATTTGATTATAGTGGTGAAGGTTTCGTGCAGGACCAGCCACACTTTTTGAAGGGCCGAATATATATATAGTAAAGGTAAAATAAATTCCATGGGTGTATACTCCAAGTGGGCCCTAGTAATATAAAAATATTAGAATTGATCCTAAAAAGAGAGCTTGATGTATTTTATTTGTACATAGCAATATGATGAATAATCAAAAAAAAATTATTTTTACCTCATGTGAGGAATAGGCTATTTCAGCAGACATGATACAAATGGTCATCTGTCTCTTCGAATTCCAATATGGAGTAGAATTCGCATTCGTAGAGTTAGAGGAAACAAGAAGTAAAAGTTAACTGTAAGGAAGAAATGTGGGAAGGGGGTCAGCCGAAAATTTAACATGCCAACCATATCTAATACAGAGTTCACACTTTTCAATATATATGCCAAGTGATGGCACTGGACAGGGGTTAGGGAAGGTGGTCAGTATCTAAAAGGGGAGAAGTTGTATTAAATGATATCAGAAAATATTAAACCTATGAAGACAAGTTGGGGGTATTAGAAATAGGAACAAATAAAAATAAAAGTGTCTGATTAGCAAGGTTAAATTACTGGTTTTTGAACTACAAACTTCCCATGATTTCTCTCCTTTTAACCTAGCTAACCAGACGCTTCCTCTGTAGCTAAATGGTGCAGCACTTCAGGCTATATGGTGATTCCAGGTTCGATTCCTGTTAGAGTACACATATTTTCTTTGAGATTTCTTGGACATTCAGGCTGGTAAATGTTAATACTGTTTATTATAAACAGAACATTTATTTAAATATTTGTATCTATAAAAATTACATATAAACAAAAATATATTAAAATAATTGTTTGACTTAGTCCATTTCATAATATACACAGACATGACAGAATTGAATAGACGCTCACAGAAACCGTTTATTTTATTAAACAAGTAATTTATACAAATGAAGTAATTATAAATGGTCATAAATTTAATAACTAATACTTGGTTGACATGCCTTTTGCTTTTTTTTAATGCAAGGACCTTTCTAGGCATGCTAGTGATGAGTTCATGAATATCATCTTGAGGGATTTCTTGCCATGTTTGACGCAATAATCCTAAAAGTTCAGGCTTAGAAGATTGCTTCCTGTTTCTTTTGCAGAATTTTTGATCTAATATGCCCAAAGGTGTTCAATAGGGTTAATATCCGGGGACTGACTTGGCCATGGAAGTTTATTGATCCCATTTTGTCTCAACCAATGTTGCGTTGCTTGAGCAGTGTGACATGGTGCTCCATCTTCCATAAATAGGGAGTCAACTTTGCTCATTCTCCTACTTGAGAATATTGGAAGGAACCCTTTCTTTAATATAGAAACATATTTGGTTGAATTAATGTTTCCTTCCCACTCCACAAGCTCTGAGCGACCATCACTCCAAATTGCACCCCATACCATTACTGAAAGGCCCCCATGTGTCACCGTTGGCTGCAGTCTTTTTAAATCAAACTCTTGTTTACAGAGTCTCCATACCCATACTCTTCCACTGTCGGAAAATAATGCGAATCTTGACTCATCAGAGAAAATGACAGTGATCCAAAGGGTCACAGGTCTCTCCACCATCTCATGAGCCCAGTCCTTTTTGCATTTGATATTGGCTGGGCGGAGAAGTGGTTTCCTTCTCGCAGCTCTGCCATAGTAGCCCAGCTTGTGAAGATACCTGACAGCTGTTCTGGGACTGACATCAACTTGTGTTGCTATGTCAGAGGCCTTGCAACGTGGATCCTGTTCAACATTTCTTTCGACAAGACGCATGGTTCTTTCAGAGGGCCCAGGATGAGGTTTTGTGCACTTCTTGCCCTCTCTGGTGAATTGTACGATCACTCTATTAACAGTAGAAAGGGGTATTAAAAGATTTTCAGATATTTTTCTTTGATTAAGACCACCTTCATGTTGGCCTACGATACGTAATCACTGAAATTCATATAGGTCTGATGCTCTTTTGGTTCATGGCATGTTCCTGTATTGTAATCTGCAATTTTAACTAAAAAATCTAAGTTAATTTATCTTGGTTATTAAAAAATCTAAAATTTATCTTGGTTAAAAAAATAAAATTTATCTTGGTGTCTAAATCAAAATAAAATTTATCTTGGTGTCTATTCAATTCTGTCATGTCTGTGTATATATAAAGAATGCGTATTGATTTGTTCATTTATAATGTTAAAACGTTTATCTCAACAGTGTCTTTGGATAAAAGTAAACAAGCTTAGTGAACTTATATAAGTGTTATTCATTTACCAAATAGTAACTTTTCTTGTAAACCAGTGTTGATGATAAAAAAAAAAAAAACTATAACAGGAGGGAACTCTGAATCAGCGCACAAATAAGTTATTCTTTACCCAAGACATTTTTTTTTTTTTACTATTCTGTAGAGTTTGGTCAACTCTTTTTCTCTAACACATTCTTTTTAAAGTTTTGTCTGAGACATTAATAACAGCTTTCTATCAGCTTTCCTCTCAGCACATTTTTTCCCAGCTGGTAGCAGGTGTATTCTTTTATTTTTCTCTTGATATATATTTTTTGTACATCCTCTCTGTTTTGATCTTTTTAACATCAGTATCAAGAATGTCTTCTGTATTTTCTTTGTATGGCCAGCATCTGCTGTGTAGAACTAAGTGCTTGTTCAGCGCAAGAGTCAAGGACTTAGAGAAAAATTTTAATTATTTTTTGTTTCGCCTTAAAAAGAGCAAATAATTTTTTGTTGTTTTCTTTTTTGCTTTGTTTTTATCTATCAGTATTTTTTTTTTTGACAGCACTTTGATTTTTAGATAATTTATCTGTCTATTCACATGATGAACAATTCTAATCAACCAACTCTTTTCTTTTTTTTCTTGTCAGGCAATCAATCCTGGTCCAGGTTATGTTTATAATCTTTGTGTACCTCAGTTTATTTCGCTTGACTCATTTTGGTAGCTACGGCACTCATCTGACTTAATTTATCCATGTAATAATCACCTTTGTCAACGCCTTCTCACCTCAAACGATTTTATAACATCTCTTCTTCTTTATCTCTCTTGTATAAAATCTGATTTATTTTAAGCAAAAATACTCCCTATTCTCAAATCTCTAGAGATATCCAAGTTTGGTTACTTTTTAACTTTGATTACTTTTTTTAATAATCTCAAATAAACACTTGCTTGCCACTTTAATGCCAACGTATACTCGTTGTCACACTTTGTAGTAGAGACTTTGTAATTGCAGATACAACTATATCACACCATTGAATAATACTGTTGTCAGACGCCCTTTGAATGTACTCATACTAATAGTACTTTGTATAGTGAATAAAGCAGAGAAGAGATGGAGGTCCATATTGTAGAAGTCAAATGACTTAACTGCCAACATGGCTGCCTTCTTGTATCTATTCATTTATGTTGTAAAAATTACAAAATTTTGGCACAAGGCCAAAGGGGAAGTGGGTAGAGGCTGATCTTTCTCTAGCTATCCTTTTCCTAGTTAACCGCAATCATGACCCATTCATTCATTACAATTACACATTCACCACAAAAACTCATCCATCACCTCACAATCCTGTACATACCACAATATCACATATTCACAAGGGTCCTACAAAAACACCTCACATTGTAAAAATTTGTACTGTTCGTATATATATATATATATATATATATAATATAAAATATATATATATATAAACAAAATGAAAAGATGGGGAGGGGAGATGAACCCAGAAAATAAACTCAAGAATGTCAACCAAAGGAAAAACAAAATAATAAACAATGTTAGTAGGAACCATCCACCCCTTAAAACAATAAGAGTGGCCGCTGTATTCTATCGATAGATAGAATCAAGAAGCACACTCACTAATAAAATGGTGAGGGGAAAATAAATGATGGAATGGGAAAATCGAAAGCTGACTCAGCAGAGATGAAAAAAGGGGACAGAAACAAACTGGGGAGATTGGGAATCTCGATATGAATCATAACAGAAGAAAAAGCCGGAAACAACACTTATTCACATTAACTAGGGGCACAAAATAGTGTCTAACTTAACCAGAGGTGTGTGTGTGTGGGGGGGGTTCAACAGGAAACCACCCCGTTGCACTAAGGGGACTTAAAAAAAAGAAATCAAGGCTAGCCTCGTCCTCACGAACCAGGCTCACCTCAGTCACCCACCTTTCACTGAAATCTGTCAAAATCAAACGCTTTCGATCAGATCTGATTTTAACCATAAGCTGATGTTTAAAGAAAACAATCAGATCTAGATATGAATAACAATCATTTTGCAAGATTCCCTCCTTTTGCGACATCCACACGCCCATTCTAGCCATGGCTAGCAACGTGAAGAACACCATCTGTTTTACCCCAGAAAACTGGGGCAACACATTGTCACACATGTACGAGCGATCGATGGACACAAGCTGATCGGGAGCGATACAAGCCGTCAACTCGTTGACATAATTCCAGAAAGGGCGCACCTGAGGACAATGGTAGAAGGTGTGCAATGCCGTTTCCTCTAAACCAAGGTCACACTGTTGACAATCTGGCAAATCTGCCTGGCCCCATCTGAAGAGTACGTCACTGAGAGGTAGCACGTTCCGAAAGAATCGCCAGCTAAGCGAAAACTCAGGGTTGCTGAGATAATCTGCCGCTGGTGCCCAAGACCAAAAGGAGCACAACTCTGATGCCGACAAGACGAGCAGGTCACACAAAGGATCCTTCGCGACCCCCTCCACTAATTCATGATACAATAGTCTCCGATGCCGAGAAAGGTCACTAGACTGAGGAAAGACATTCAAGGCCTCCTTACACTCACTGAAGAAACTTGACAACCTTCCTCAACTGCAACAGTGCTTACCCCGAGATATGGGGGAGTGATAGTAAGGCTAGGGAAGGCATACATAACACTCGGTGCCAAAATTGAGTCCTCCATCAAACTCGACATAGGAAAGCCAACCTTAAGGCATGGCGATGACTCGCCAGGTGTTGCAATCGTGCCCCCCCCGACATGGATGCTGGTAACAGGCTTCTTTACAGACCCAATGCTTGTGACCACCCCACAAGAGGGTGATCAACAGACGCTCGATCGCCTTCATACATTTCCTGTAAAGAGGAAGTACAGCCAAGTGGTAAAGGGTGAGGGGCAAGACATAAGTGACACACGCCTCAGCCCTACCCTTTAAGGACAACCCCCTTCGAAGCCAAGTCCGGACCGACGCTCTGACCTTTGCCTGTACTTCTGACCAATTCTTCTTCAGTCGGAGTCCGGGCCCAAACCACAACCCAAGGATGCAGACGGGTCCATCAGTCCAGCCAAAGGGCCCTGGAAGGGCGACCCCCTTCCAGGCACCTAACCACAAGCCGGAAAACTTGTTGCGATTAATCTTGGCCCCTGTCACCTTCTCGTACCGTTCAAGCGCCTTCTGCACCACCTTAATGTCACTGCGGCATGACATGAAGATAGATATGTCATTGGTGTATGCAGAAACTCTAGCTCTGGCACTACCGGGGAAAATGGCTATTCTGCTTAGGGCCGGACTGCACACTCTGTCCCTTAGCTGGCGAAGGAAGGGCTCCAACATGAAAGCATAAAGTAAGGGTGACAGTGGGCATCCCTGTTGGACCGACTGAGTCAGCGTGTGGATCAGATGCAGGTTGCTTTGAATTGTTCGTCTCCTCACAGCGCAAGTCTGCTCAGGTCCCAACAAGCTTGCGACAACTGACTGCAACCTTTCTGTCAGGATCTTTGTGTTTAGCAGAGTTATGGGCCTGTAATCATCTAAGTCCTGCCCAACACCCTTCCCTTTTTTCAACAGCATGATCACACTCCTGGAAATCCAGTTGGGGGACGGACCCCTGCCGGAACCAGTTGTTGAACACCACTGTCAAAATTGGGACAAAGATGTGTGACAGCCACAAGTACATTTCGTAGGGCAGACCATCAAGTCCTGGAGACTTGCCACTGCTGACCTTCTTCAATGCCAAGTAGACTTTGCCTTCTGTTATCTCACCCTCGCAGCTATCTGCTTCAGTCGGTGAGAGCTGAGGAAAGTCATGAGACCAGGTCCCAAGTAAAGCAGCTCTCAAAATAGCGCCGAAACGCTTCGCACATATCCTTGGTCGACCTCAGAGAGCGCCCCTCTGGTGAATGACCTTGCGCTATGTATCGATCGGAACCATGACAGATCTCTTGCTTGCGCAATTCTGCACCCATGTTCACAGCCTCGTTAGACATCTTGTTTAACCTATGTCTAACTACCTGACCCTGATAGCTCTTGCTAGCCTCACACTTCAGGGCCTGCCTAGCTACGGCTATCTCTAGGGAATCCCCCCAGCCACCGCTCTGGACAGACTATCCTCTAAAGTCTTCACCTTTTTAGCCATCTGGAGCAAGTTGGCTCTATTCAATGGTGAAGAACCTAATCCTACCATTAAGCCTCTCCCACCACTTACTCCCTATAACCGCCCCCACTAATTCCCGCTGCACTAATCTAGTTACCTGTTGCTGAAAGTCCCACCTATCCAGTAAGGACAGATTGAACTTCCAGTGTTCAGCCATTCTAGGCCTAGTACCTAACACCATCCAGGCACAGACGAGTCTATGATCTGAATAGTCTACTCGGTGGAACAATCTAGTAAATCTAGATCAACTCTTCTCACTAATATTCTGTCCAACCAATTATGAACCCACGTCCACATCTCCTCCTTCAGATGATCGACCTGGTATCTATCGACGAGCCTAAAGTTGCCTATCAGATCAGCCAGGCTATAATCGCCCGATGCCTTCCCACTAGCTCCTCGCCTCCTATCTATCTTGGAGTCCAGGGCGGCATTCCAGTCCCCACTAAGACTAATCAACCAGGAACGGCCCCAACTGACGGAAAAAGTCGACATGCTCACTCTAGTCATTGGGCGCATAAACCACAACAACCCAAAATGAACCACTGCTCACGGCGATATCAGCCATGATTAACCTGTCCCCCCCGTGCCAACATGAACAAGGTCCACCCTTGCATCCAGGGAACATTTAACTAACAAGGAAACACCTCTAGCAAGCTGGTCCCCATATGCTGAATAGACAACAAAGTCGCTAGGCAGCACATGAGCATCAACCTCGCAAACAAAGTGTGTTTCTTGGATTGCAGCTACATCCACCCCAAATGACCTGAGATCACAAAGCAGGTGGGCAGCCTTACCCTGATCTCTCAGGCCCCTCACATTCAGACTGGCTAGTTTCATTGACATGATTTAAGTGAGAGTCTCTTCAGCGCAGACTGGCCGGAAATCTGCGGGTGTCAGGATCCCGACAGATTGTCCCAGGCTCCCAGTACTCAACTCTGTCGTCATCTGACCATCTGGGACAATCCCACCAATGTCCATAGGGTAGGTTAATTTAACTGCCCTATATACAAAGGGGTGGAGTAATACGGGGACCCTCCCTGCACAGAAATGGGAAAGCTTTTTAAGCTCTGATGTACCTATCTCAAAACCCCTAAGATCCAGGAATACATCCCTACATTCACGGAGATGGTACCAAACTTTCAAGTACCCCCCATGTCCCTAATGAAAGTAATGATACCAAGGGCCTGAGGGAAATTCCGGGGATCCTCTACTGATTTGCCATCTACGGAAATCAATTTAAAAAGTGGACCTAGTTGGGCTTTTCTATGCGCAGACAGGTCCCTTTCTAGTTCTCCTATCCACCTTGCAGATCAACTCAGGGCCAGGGAAATATTTCTTCTTTATCTTTTTTTGCGTTTCTTTATCGGAGTGGGGCAGATGTGAGAGGTGAGGTGGGGATGGATATAGAAACAAGGGAGGAGGTGGAAGGAGAGGGAGACTGAGCATGGGAAGGTGAGGAAGGGAGGCTCCTTGTTTTGGAGACTATAACTGCTTGTTTCAGGGATGCAGGGACAGATAGGGACCTGGGTTTGTCCATGTACCCATCCGCCCTACTTTGCTTGACATGTTGTTTGCTTAGCATGGCCTCTTCTTTTTCCTCCCTATTCCTCTTTAATGAAGAGGCATTGGGGGAGGCATTTGTTCCACCTCCATTTCTGCCTTGGATTGCTGGTACTTGTTCTTTTCTTCTTGTTGTTGTTGTAGATGCTACTGCTGTTTAGGGGCTGGTTTACTAGTTTTTTTTCTTTTTGTGCCCCCTTCTGACTTTGAGATTGTTTTCTGGGATTTCTCTGCTCCTGCACCTCCTGGGGTAGTTCCTGGGGCTGCCGTTGTTTCTTTGGGGCCGATACATCTTGTTTTGGAGGCGAGGGTACCCTTTCCTTTCTATGTCCCTCCACCGTCCTCCACTCACCATCTGGAGCCTTCTCCTTTGCAGCTACTTCAGGAACTGCTGTTGTTGCTGCTGGAGTTGTTACCAATGTTGCTGGTGGGGCTGGAGGCTGAGGATTCTTGGGGGGACATGCCTTTGCCATATGTCCCAAAATCCCACACGACCAACAATATGGTCTGCACCCCTCTATGACTACCAACATCCGTCTGTCATGACACATCAGAACATTTGGTATTTCATTAAAAGCCTGTCTATTTACAGTTACCTCCAACACCATGTCTCCAGTTGCAATGCCTGACTTATTGGTGATGGATGTCACCTCTTCTATTGGTCCATATTTGGAAAAAAATGCTCCCATCCAATCTTCGTTTATATTGACGGGCACTCCGTGTACAGTGATCTTAGTCTGTCTAGTTCCCATGTATTCAGTTTGAAGCCTTAGCGTTAATGTGATTAATGTATTCCCAGCAAGCCTTTTTGCTTCCTGTTCACTTCCAAGTAAAATCTCCCACATTGCATGAGATTTTCTCACCAACACCTTTGGGGCAATACTAAGTCTTTTCAAGGCTTCTTCAATTATTTCTCTGCTGACTCCAATCAGTTTCCGACTTTTCACACCAGAGGTCAGCAGGGAAATTATCTTTACATTAACTGCCTCCAGGGCCTCCAGAATCGTGAGAAATTCATTATACTGGACATATTTCTTGTATTTCGGTCTTAACTCATCATAATAAGATGAATCCTTTTTGGGCCTGTTTTCCGCCCAGGCCGTTTTTTTTCCTGGTGACTTATTTTGTATTGACACCATTGTTACATCCAAGTCTGCTATGGTGGAATTTCTCCACCACAGCTTAAAAATAAAGTTTTGCCTTAAATGGCTTGTTCTTAAAGAAAAACAAACGAAAATTTGAACGAAAGACAAAAAGAAACAAATAAAAACTAGAATGTGAAAAATAAATGTTAATATGCACAAAATAAGTAACAATTAAAATAATACGGAAAAGGAAAATAAAAACTGAAATAAAAACAACAAAAGGTTAAAGAAAGAAAAAGTAAACAAATAAAAACAAGTATGCACAAATACAAAGAAAAACTAAGAAATTGAAACTTTCAACAAAATAAAGTAAAAACTTAACAGTTGCTTAGTCTGGTAGACTTGGGCTGAAAAAAATGTAGCATGTTACACTTGAAGGAAACTGAGTCAAAGCTGTCTTCTTGTATCTCCATGTAAAGACAAGCCAGCTAATCTATCTCATTTATAGGAGAGTACCTAATGCAGCAGGTGGGTTAGTTCACTTTGCTGGAGTGGACCTGCCCAACACATTTGCATAAGTGGACTCTATTCACCTATATATCTCTCCATTAAGTGACTCAGGGCTGCATTTTAGCTTGAAGTGACTACACCAGTCTACTTGTGTGTCAGACCACTTCAAGCCAACTAATATTCTACACGTATAGTATAGAGGATAGAGAAGAGATAGCGAACCTATAAAACATCACGCAATTTCCTCTATATATGTGTTTCCACTATGGTCACATGATCTACTTAGCTCAATAAGATCACCTTTTGTTTGCTCACTGTTGAGTTATGTTCAAACACAAGTAGTGACACTTTATTCTTATATAACATTTTTGTATTGTCCAAAGAACATGTATGAGATGAAGATTAATGTTTGTGTATATTGGTATATAGTTTTTAATCCATTAATGCCTACCTTCCCATTTTTGCATCTGTGAGTATTAATGGATTATAGGAAGAAACCTATAATACTGGACTTTTCTCTTAATTATAATAGGATACTGAATTTTATAGAGTGTTAACTAATTAAAATTACAAGTAAACCAGAGACAGAATTTATATCCTTGTTTCTTACAATTCTCTGCCTACATTAGTCCAGGTTATGATGATAAAGTACATCTGGCAGTAAGGCCTCTCAGTGAGAAGTTGGAGGTTTTGGGGTAGTGTGGAATCACCTCTTAATTGCTGTTGTTCCCAGGTCCACCCTGACCTGGGGCAGAGAGTAGCATCTGTTAGCTATTGACAAACAGTGAACCCCCTAACAAAAATCAAAACATTAAGAAAGTATAAAAATATAAGCAATACATTTTTATAAAACAATTACCAAAAATATATTTTTGTAGTAAAATTACCAAAAATACATTTTTATTGTAAAATTACCAAAAATACATTTTTATTGTAAAATTACTAAAAATACATTTTCATAGTAAAATTTCTAACAATATATTTTTATAGGACAATGACAATCAGTACATTTTATAGTAAGATTGAAAACAACATATATTGTTAAAAAAAAAATCAATTTGCTCTGATTAATCTCGTTTCTTGTAAGGAGAATTAAGTTTTCACTCCTTGTTTAATTTTGTAATATTATTTAGGATGCACAGTGGAGTAATGGATAGTGGCTTGGATTGAGGAATGTGAGAGCTGAGTTCAAATTCCAGTCGAATCCATTTCATTCACTTATATGCTAATACCCTTGGGAAAGGTATGAATCTTCTTCTCCCCCAGGTATGGGTAAATAGCAGGACAGACCGGGTTCTATAGCCTTGGATGGCAAGTTTTACTGCTGAAAGAAATGGCAACCTTCTATGGGAAAAAATCTGCCTCATCAGTCATGTATCAAAAGATGCAGGATCGCCCTAGCGTGTATCACGCATGACACATAACTGCAGATTATTTGGTTAAAAAAATGCAGCTAAGTTTGAATCTTCATGTTTAGATTGTGGATTTAAGTAACCCAGACAATTTGGTATACTGCTAAACAAAAACAACCAACAGTCTGTCTCCTTACTGATTTTCTTCACCTCTTCCCAGGTGTAGATGTGTATATAAGTTTTTACTGAAAGTGTCTTTTTCAGACATGGACGAATAAATACATCCAAAACATAGCTTTCAAAAACCAGTGACAGACATAGTTATACATCAATCTTGATTCTTTTTATGCCCTTCTGAGCTTGAAACAAGTCCAATTGTCAACTCATATGTCTGGTAGAGGTGTTAGCTGCTGCTCGGGTACTTAGAGGTGCCTCAGTTTCTTAGTTATTATATTAAAATCAAATAAAAATTTTGTCTGAAAATGAAATGTTTTTCCTAAAATGATTGGTGAGGAAGGAGTCAAATGCTATCTGTGCAAAAAGACACTGTCTTCTTTTTACAGAGAAGCATTGTTTACTGGAACTTTGAACTATTCTGTTATACTGAAGCTTCAAAAGAGATGTTAATTACATGGTAAAATATTTCTTCTTTATGTACCATGTCCTTTCAGGATATGGGTGATCATGGCTCGCCACAATTTCTTGCCCTTTGTAGCTCTTAATAAATTTTGTCTCTTTTTTTTTTTTTTTTTTTTTTTTATTATTTCTCCTAAACCTTGTTCCACTATCCATTTACTCAAGTTCACTAAGTATGCCATGCATTGTTTTCCTCTGTCTCTCTGGCTGAGGATACCATGGACTGAATATATATATTACAGTTGCATCTAGTCATTTCAACTGGAAAATGATGAGACTTAGTTGCCAATTTAGTACTGCAGTTAAATTTGTAAAGCCAACGTAGCAAAGAAGAAGCTCATCAGAATAATTATCATGAAAATATTTATAGAAAAGGCACAGAGAAGCTATGTAATGGCAGTGGGAAATGGGAAACTGAAATGCCAGGTCAGGACTGATAACATTGCAGATTCTTTAGATTTTATCAAGAATCTTTAGATAAATAACAGAAGCATCAGACCAGAACTGGTAGAAATATTAAATTAATATCTTTCCCAAGAAGTCGTAGCAATTCAAAGATAATGAGGAAAAGGAATCTGTGGAAAGCCATGACTGCATATGATTTGAAGAGAGAAAGACTATGAATTGAAAAGTGTGGAGAAGGTAATGGAAAACCATTCTACTTTCTTTCCCAAGAAGTAATGGCAATTCACAGATAAAGAAAAGGAATTTGTGGAGAGCCATGACTGCCTATGTCCTGAAGAGACAAAGAGTGAAAGGAACAGAGAAGTGGACAATAAATAGACAGGATTCAAGGAGACAGATGATGATGATTGACATTGCATTTGAATTTTTTGAAGATTGTAGTTGATAGGAAAGCAGGAAGCTGAAAGTGAGTTCCACTTGCGAGAAATGTAGAAGAAACTATTAGCATAAAACTTAGAGAAGTCAATCTTCATATTGTCCTCGGTCCATTTCAAGCGATTTTGAATGTGATTTCTCGTCAACGGAGGCTTTGATACAAATTTGACTGTTGTTGCTATTTCCCTCAGATACTGACACCGAGTACTTTTAGACACAGTAGGATCCCCATGCAACTGAAAAGCTCATGATTGGTAAGTCCAGGGTTCTTCGTGACCTCTCGTTTAATTCATGACATGAGACGACGTGAAATAACACTCGGCTTACCTTTATCTGCTCTTTTGCGTACTTGTGTACCCCTATCATTTTAGAAATTTCTAGAGTAGATTTACCTTTTGAGAGTTCTGAGGTGATAGTTTTCTTTTCAGCATCACTTAAACTGCTTTTATGGCCCATCTTTTCACTAAATTCTTACACTTTTCTAATAATTTGACACACTCAAATCACAGTGCTGATAACAAATATGGCACCAGATTGTTTACATTGCGCAGATCAGTACAAAAATTTCAGTGATTGCTCAAGTCAGTGTTGCCAACATTGTGTGAAAATTTTGTATGAATTGATTGGACAGTATTTGAAATATTAGAAAAAATGTTATCTTGATAATAATTTGGCACGCAGTGTATAGTTCACTGTTGTCTTAATAGAATAAATCTGCTTTCTTTATATTACAGTTGGCAATCATTTTGTTATTTCTGCATTCACTATAGCAATTTATTAATGGTTGACAGAAATTATCATCTGCCTGAGCCCCAACTGTTCAACGATACTTGACTTACCAACTCCAAGTAATTTTGAGGTTCAATCTTCTCCTTTGTCACTTTTCATTGATTATTCTTATCTTTTTGGCTATGATTTTTGTTAAGGGTAAGCATTTTATTTATTTAATTATTTTTTTTTTTACCCCAGATAATTCAGTAAAGAAATGTGTTTATCAAGTCAGAAGTAAGTTGCAGCTGTTCATCTCTTGTTAATGATTTGTTTCCAATCACACATGAACCTGATTTTCAATTTCTACCATTATTTTGAATGATGACAGCATCATTAAATCATCTTTATCTTTTCACTATCTGCATCTCAAAGATGCCCAGGTGTCTTCTTTAGATTTCTCTGAGTATTTTTTATTGATTCTGATTAGGTATCCAGAAAGGTGTTTTTGTCCTTTTTTTCAAATTGTCCATCTTGGGAACATTAGAACAGTTTTTGCTTTCATGTCATTTTTATCTTGAACTTCACTGACTTTAAGTATTGCTGCCACATCTGCTCTGGTGTTTCTGCTATATATTTAGAGATTCTTGATGAAATACAAATAAAGAATCTGCAGTGTTATTTATCCTCACCTGGCATCTCGGTTTCATTCACTTTCCTACCACTGTAACGTAGCTTCCCTGTGCCTTTTCTATAAATATTTTCATGGTAATTGTTCTGATGACCTTTCCTTTGGTACGTAGACTTTTTGAATTTAAGCACACGACTAGAGAGGTAGCAAGGTCTCATCATTTTTACAATTGAAATAACTAGATGTAACTACGTTTTATGCTGACATTTTCTTCTATTGCATTTCTTGCTTGTGAAACTCTTTTCCGGACGCTTGTTTTCCAGTCAACGTTGACCTTCAAAAATTTAAATGCAATGTCAGTCATTATCTTCTGTCTTCTTAATTCCTTTTCTTTTACTGTTCTCTCTCCTTAATAATTTTTTTCTCATATTCTCTTTTACACTCAGTAACCCCTTGCATCCTTCTTACCTTGCTTGGTGTGAAATGATTAAAAAGAAAAATGAAAAACTTTCAACCTTGATTCAGTTCTTTTTTCTTGAATCAGAAACAAAATGTAGAATATAAAGAAGGATTATTTAGTCTGTACACTCATATTCATTTTTTTTACAATTCTTTTATAATTACCAAAGCTTAGCTTTAAGAATCTTGATTCCTTGGGAAACATAGGGCCACAACGACGCCTCTCCAATGGACATGGTTTCCGGGCAATCCTCTTCAATTTGGCCCATATCGTGCTGGCTGCCTTCACCTCTGTGTCAACACTTCTGTACAAAGTCTGTTTTGGTTGACCCACTTTTTGCTTCCCTAGTGGATTCCAGTCAAGGGCCTGCCTGGTGACACTAGAAGCATGTTTGCAGAGTATGTGGCCAATCCATCCCCATTTCTGTTTCTTGATGTCAATCTTGATTGGGGCTTGTCTGGTCATGTCCCACAGTTGGTCATTGGAGATGACTTCCGGCCATCTGATATTGAGGATGTTCCTGAGATATCAGTTGTTAAATGTCTGAAGTTTCTCGGTGTTGGTCTTGGTTACCTGCCAAGTTTCTGAGCCTAAAGTAGGATCGACTTGATGTTGGTGTTGAAAATTCGGATCTTGTTGTAAAGTGAGAGGGCTGCTGATCTCCAGATTGTCCACAGAGTGTTGAAACCATGTCAGGCTTTCAATGTAATTACTAAAGACACAGTTGTAAAACTGAAGCCATTTGCTATAAGATTCAGTCTTCCAATCATAATCACTGACAACTTCTGCTCTTGATAAATCAATAACATAACAAGAAATATCTGATCCTCAATTTTAAGTGTAATGGAATTGAAGGATTAAATATCATTATCAAATTGACTGTAGTTTTCTCCCTGTATTATGATCCTTAACCAGTTGGTATCTTCTATCAATAGATCAATGAAGGTACATGCTGGTCTCTCACAGTTTCCGTGGAGTAGATTCCTTGAGTAAAACTTTGTGAATTCCTGCTTCACCAATAATGACTCTCCTCCCATAAATTGTAGTTATCATCTTTGAAAAGTTGCCAAAGAGCATTTGCTTAGTCACATTTGCTGCTGATATTTTTCACCACTTAGCACCTTAGTATCAAGTTCCTTGTTCAAGGCCTTCATTAGAGTCCATACTAGAAATACCTATGATAATTTCATGGTTTACAGATGTTTCTACTTTAAACAGGAATACTTAGGACATTTTGTTCATCAAAGGAAGAAGGATAACAAGCACACTAAACAAACAAGCTTTTTATCAATAAAAGTATGTAAAGTGTTTGTTCTGAAATTGGTCATGCAAATGTCTTTTAAGGTATTGACAAGAACCTTTTTATTTTTTTATTTTTTTATTTTTTTTTTTTTAATCGGTATAACCCCAAGCAAGACAGTAATGCTACTAAGACATGAAGTGTTACAGAATGTGGAAGAATTAGGAACAGAAACAATAATAATGAACAGAAAGAGAGGAAAGTAATCAGGAGGGCAGTAGATAGTGATTGACATTGCATTTAAATTTTTGCAGATCAAAGTTGGCTGGAATGCATGGAGCTGGAAGGGTGTTCCACAAGTGAGAAGTGCGAGAGAAGAAATTGTTAGCATAAAATTTATGGCTACATCTAGCCAGCTCAACTGCAAATTAATGAGATCTTGATGCCAGTCTAGTA
This sequence comes from Acanthosepion pharaonis, assembly GCA_903632075.3. NCBI lineage: Eukaryota > Metazoa > Mollusca > Cephalopoda > Sepiida > Sepiidae > Acanthosepion > Acanthosepion pharaonis. Next base: position 1,285,043 of record CAHIKZ030004360.1, on the reverse strand, counting down.
CTGCCCTTAAATTCAAAAACTTTAGGTACCCAAGCGAAGAGCCCATCTGAACAATTACCATGAAAGTCTTTATAGAAAAGGCCTAGGGAGACAACTTTATGGTGGTGGGCAAGTGACTGGAGCCGAGCCACCAGACCAAGACCAATAATATTGATTTTTCTTTGGATCTTATGAAGGAGTTCAAAGTAAATAGCAGGGGTACCGGACCATATGTGGCAGCAATATTCTAAGCATGGACAAATGGTAGACTTATAGATATAGATTTTGGAGAGAAAAACTGTCTCGCCTGACACAAACCAACTTTTTTAGCCGCTGACATTGCAGTGGATTTAATATAGTCTCCACTTCATGTCAGCAGAGAATGTAAGCCTGAGAGGGTGCAACGTCACTTTTCTGAGGGTTAGCATCTGCCATGCTGATGGAAAGCAGTAAGGGGTCTCTTAGATAATTAATGGAGAAAAGTTTAGTTTTGGAAATGTTAAAATTAACAAGCCATCTTTTGCCCCAGTTAACAATGGACTTGAGGTTGTTTTGGGCATTGGCTGCCATTTTGACCTTGTCAGACTGATAAGCCTTACTATTGAGGTAGAAGTAAATTGTATAATCAAATTATGCAATTATAAATTGTATTTTATCTAGAGCATGATAGTCTCTTTCCGCAGTTATTGTCAGTACATCAGCAGTTGACCTTGAGAAATGAAAACCATATTGCCCGGCGATGAAAGATGATGAACCAGTACAACATTGATTAGGGCCTCTAGGATCTTCCCAAAAAGAGGTAGAAATCTAATAGGCCAATAGTTGGAAGGGTCAGACAACTCACCAGAATTCTTAAAAACTGGAACAACAAATGATGACTTGCAGCAGGCATGAAATCAGGAGGCAGCAAAGCATTTATCATACAGTTTGGAGAGAACAGGAGCCAGTTCGAGAGCACACTTCCTAGTGACTACTACAGGAATACCATCAGGTCCACATGCTTTGTGGGGATCTAGGTTAGTGAAGATTGCAGAAACCATGGAAGGTGTTATATGTATATCACTCAACAGAGACTCAGTTTTAGGCTGGGATATTCTGGATGAGTCAGCAGTAGAGTTTGAGGAGTATTTCTGGGCAAAACATTCAGCTTTATCAGCTGAGGATGATAACACCTCAAATTGTTTGAAGAGGGGAGGAATAGAGATTTTACACTTATTTAATGCCCTATTACAGAGCCACCAGTAATCACGAGAGCCAAAGTTGTTAGAGGCTATGCCATGCCTCATTCTCTTGGCAAACAAGGACTTTACTCCTTTGAGAACTCTCTTACATTTATTGTGATCAGCAACAAATAGGTGACTGCTGTGATGAGAGCCATTATGCTGGTATAGCCGAAAATAGTGGTTCCTGTGTGCTATGGCAGCTGAGCATGCTGGTGTGAACTGTGGAGAGGATTGAGGTTTCACCTGGTATTTCTGAGAAGGGATGAAAATGTCCATGCTAGCTTTGACCCAAGAAGAAATTTTCAATTTTGCAATTTTCCATTAGGAGGTTAAAGATTGGTAACAGAAAGAGGTCTTGTGGATAGGGGTTCCTGTTTAATAGAAGAGTGGAATGAAATATCACAGAATGGTCAGAATAACCAAGAGAGCAATGTTGCGAAGCTGGGTACGAGTGATGAGAGGATGTAAGAATTAAATCAAGTAGAGAAGCATATTGCTCAGTTTTGCTTGAGAAACAAGTAGTTCACGATATGAGTAAAGGATTGGTCAATGCAAAATTTTAATGTCTGGACACTGGCAACATCAGTACCTTTAGAATGTATGAGCCATGTGTCATGGTGAATATTAAAGTCATTGAAGATGAACATGTTCACAGATAGATTGAGAGAAAGTACCTTTACTATAACTGTCGGCAATTATGTCTAATATACAGCAGTCCTGAGAAGAGGCGGAGCAATAAAGGAAAAAGGCCATGCATGTGAATGATAGAATATTTTCAGCAAAGGTTAAGATAGCCTGGAACCAAGAATTCGCTGGTAGCAATGAAAGAATTTAAGTTAGTTTCACAGGGGGCAAAGATATCTGGTGACTATTCCAAGAGGAAAGATACTATGCTGCAGAAGTTGGAACGGATACCACAAATATTAGTGAAAGAAAAGCTGAAGGGGATAGGTGGTGTTTTGTTTACTGGTTTAGTTGTATTTCTTTTTGTTGTTTGCCATGAGATTGGTTTTGAGGAGAGAGAGAGAGAGAAAAGACCACTGTAATTGTCCCTGTCATCAGTGTTAATACAAACTAGCCAGAGCATGGCTGAGTATAGAGCATAGGGTGGCCTCAGAGTTGCCGCTGGAAATACATGTTAAGACACCTACCCATGCATGTCATGGTATTACAAATACCCCGATATTATGTGACTGTTGATCAGACCACCTCTCTGAGCACTACCAAAGTGTTCAGGCTCCTAAACCCTTTTTCTGCAGGTACTTGATAGCACCACAATGCTAAATTTTGTTTATTTTCAAGAGAAGTCGTTTCTAGTTTCTTTTGAAGTTGTCTTTGAACAGTCAGATGTCTGCTTACCTGGAAAGGAACAATGCAGTTATTAATAAGAAGAGTTGAAATTAATGCATGCAATATTGAAAATCATTCATCAGTCAGCCTCTGAAATTTTCAGCCCACATATATATATATATATATATATATATATATATATATATATATATATATATATATAAAAATATTTTTAACTATAACAGACATTGAATGTCTGTTATGTTTGGTCATGACCCATTCTAAACTTCATATATTTGCTTTAATTTCATGTGAAAATAAAGACAAAATTGTCCAATATTTGGATATTTTTTTATTAAGCTGTTATTTGATCTAAGCTTTTGGCTCACATGAGCCATCTTCAGAGTGGTTATACGGACATTTAAACAAAAATATTCACCATCAAAGATGATATTCTGTTATGCTGATGTAGAAGATTGTTATGTGACGATAATGGTCGTGGAATAGCTGATGCAGGTCGTAAATTATATATATATTTAATAGATAATAAAAATTATATATAAAAGGCAGGATGTGTGTGTGTGTGTGTGTGTAACGAATGCATGGCTGCAATTTTCGACGGATTTGCACCAAAATTTACATGCTCCAAGTTAGCAGGAAGGCCAAGACCAACTTTGCATTTCCCAACTCCCATTGATAGTGGAAATAATCGATTTTTTTCATGCTTCTATGGCAGTTTTCATGTAATTTGCGGCCATTTTCTCATGGCCAGAGTGAGAGCCAATAGCTGGCTGCCACGAATAGGCAGGAAGATTCTATTGGCCAGTGTGAGAGCCAACAGCTGACTGACACAAATGTTAACTAGCATGCTAGCATGCAAAAAAAATCTATAGCTACATTCGTCACATGTGGGAAAAATTTAAATCTGCATGGCACTTTACTCCAATTGGCTCATTCGCTTGCTTAAACTCAACGTTGATTTTGATTCCGCAGAACTGGGTTGGATGTGAAAAAAAGTATTTGTTGTTAACATTCTTTTTCATTTGGTTTTTTTCAGTTACGAGTCCTTTTTAAAGCTGATCGTTTTGTGTTCATTTTGTTTAGTTCTTTTTTTCGTAACAGATTTAATGTTTAGTATAGAGCTTAGAAAAAATGTGCAGCATGAGATAGGCAAGAAGTAAGGCATGTAATAACATCAGCACGGCAAAGGGCACTCCTTTAAAGGCAAGAAAGGGCAAAAATATTTTAAGTCAAGTGATAGCGATTGTTGTATGAGTCATACGATTTTTAAATCAAGCACGAGCAACGCCGGGCCATGCTGCTAGTATATATATATTTAGTAGATAATAAATTAATTCTGGCATTTGATCATTTGGTCAGATTTTAGTAGGTTGACTTAGCCAAGAACTTTTCAGCACACCCACTGCACTGTAATTCTGTATGATTTATTTCTATACAGAAATAATATATTTGAAGAGTGTCTTTAGGTGCTTGTAAAGCTATGCCTGTTTTATCCTGTTTTAACTCAATTCATTTTGCACTCAACTCACTATATTTGATCTGAATCTCCTTCTTATTTTGGCATTTTCATCTTGTCATTGTTTGGCATTTCAGATACGGCTTTCACTTTTGTATCTAAGCTGCCACATACTGGCACTCCTTTACATCTTGCCGAAAAATCAAACTGTCTGACAGCCTTTGATTGGCTTAACTTCTCATGTTTCACTGGCACCAGTAAACCAAGTTCTTTTCTTCACTCGTGGGTCCTTTGCTTCAGCCCTGCATTTCTTATACAAGCATCGATACTGTCATGTCAATTGGAGAGGAAGCAAAAACGTGTATATATCCTATGAATATGAACAAGATGACTATAAAGGCTTGTGTCTGATCTCCTTAGGAATATTTTGTTCAAAGCACAGGGAGATGCTAGATAGAAATTACTATCTCATTTTTCTATCTGAATTTCTGGGATAAGTAATTATTTCTATTATTTACAATCAAATGAATATCTTCATCTTTGTTGTTATTATCACAGTTTTGTTTTTTGAGGATGAGGAGTTATTTTTTACAGTCAAACTAAGATCCTGATCTTTGTTGTTATTATCACTGTTTCAGCAGTTGTACCCTTCAGCCTTCTTCAAGTACTTGCTAATCTCAGTAACCTTCAGGAAATTCCAAACTGAACCCTTTATTCAGTCTTTAATTCTCTAGGCCATTGTCTCATGGATATTTGGTTAGTGAATTTCATGACATAATAATTGCAAGGTCAATCCCTTGGCCAATTAGTATGAATGCAGAAATACCATGAGCAATAACTGAACAATTAACCAAGATGAAGTATCTCTAGACTTGTTTGGGAACAGTTTACTCCCATTCTTCTTCTATGTGTCCTGTCCCGTCCAGACATGAGCAGTCACGGTTCTCCACTATTTCCTGTTGTAGCTCTTACTAAATTTACACCCATACATTAAATAAACATTAAACAAGTAATCATCTCTATTTTGATTTCAGTTCAAAGCAGTTTACTTTTGAACTTGACATTTTAAGTTGGATACAGTCTAACTGGTCCTTCTTTTAAATATCTGTACTAACTTGAGTTTAAATTGGCTGGAAATTCTTACGAATACTTAGTCATATTGTTGCAAAGGTTACTGTCATTTAAGAAGTGATATTTTAAAAAGTTATATTTTTGAAAAGTGGATTAAATATATTATGACAAAATACTTTTTATGAAATGCACAAATATTCCAGAGTCTCTCTTGATAAATTATCAACTTTATGTTGTTCTTAAGAGACTAAGAAACCTTCTAATACAAACATTATGTATGTATATTAATGTATAGCTGTTTTTTTCTCAAGTTCTGAGATAAAAAGTATTTTCTTTATTCTCTATATGTCAGTGATTCCAAAACTTTTTTCCTCTGTGACGCATTTTCAGAATTCTATGCGATCAAAAGTACATTTAAAAATAGATTCAGAGAGAGGGTTAAAAAGTGAAATAACCAAGGATTTGAAATCAGAACATTAACATTGATAACTCTCTCCTCCAATTTACTGACCCTAGTTACTATATTCTTAATACTCGATATAATGCAAAAATATCACAATAATAAAATTGGTCAGTAATTATAACTATTTATATAGGGACTTATGCATGCAATTACAAGTAATCTATTTTAAATTTTTGTAATCATATTTATTTTTGGCATATGAATATTTTAAAACTGTTTCTAAATCTTTGATTGTCTTTCAATTATTCTGCCTCACCTTCTATCCTCTTCTGTCATACCATTTGGGGACCATTGCTTTATATTCTTTACACTACAGTAATGCCTTGTGACACGTGCATACCAACATACAAGTTTTTTTGAGATACGAACTGGAGTTCATCCAATTTTTGCCTTGAGATATAAAAATGCCAAGCTTTGAGAGTATTTCTACTCAAAGTATACGTGTTCACTTCACTCTGGAAGGATCACTGTTGTGTTGTGTCTTTTTTTTTTGCTGTTATTTTGCAAAATTCCTTTAGTGACACAGTGTGTCCAAAGAAATTAAGTGTAAAGAGCTGTGGTAAAAAGCTGAAACATTTTTTTGCTTGAGGTGAAAAATTATTAAAAAAAACATGAGGAAGACGTATGAGTAATGGATTTGGTGAGACAGTATGAGTTTTCTACTTTGACGAGAAATAAAAAAATTATAAAATTTAAAAAAATTAGTTACAGTAATGGATAAAATATGTTTTCAAAAATTTAAAAATTAAGTAATAAAGTTAATCTTTGGTATCATAGATTAGGCTAGCGGTTGTTGTCCCTCCCACCCTCTATCTCTCTATCCTCCACCAGTTGGCCTATGACTCGTCCAAACTTCATAGTTTAGTACAGTTTATTTCTTTTTGTTTTTTCTCTTTTATTTTATTGTATATAAACTACATTTCTTGTTTATTTACACATTTTTGCCTGTAAGAAATTCACAAATACAAAAATAGGGGTGATTTTTAGGAAAATAAGGGTGATTTTTAGGACCCTGGAATGGATCTGAAATATTCCCGTTAATTTCAGTGGGGAAAACTGATTTGAAATACAAGTCTTTTGAGTTACAAGCTTCTCAAGGTATTACTGTATTTTCTTTAACTTTATTGTTTTTAAAAAAATGTCTTTCACCGATACATTCTTTTTTATTCATTTTATTTAGGTGAATATTGCATCTGTGCTTTCGAATTGAATGTAATTTAAAAATACCAGATAAAATATACACTTGAGAAAGGCTGAAGAATGCAACTGACATTGCATTTAAATTTTTGAAGATCAAAATTGGCTGGAAAACAAGAATCTCGAAAAGAGTTCCCCAGTTGTGAAGTGTGAGAAAATAAAATGTGTAACAGAGAATTGAGTCAGCCCGAGAAAAGACTCCAAATTGGTTGTATGTGGTGCTGTAAGCACCAAGAATTGCATCCTCTTTCACAACAAACTGATGAGAGAAGGCCTTCTACTTAGAGTAGGTGGCACTGACTATTTGCATATGAACAATACTAGGCAGGTATTAGCCAAAAGTCAGCGTAGGTCTGGGACTGGGAGAGCTATATAACATCAGTATTTTTCTCAGTTGAGAGCGCTGCTCCCGACATGTGGATGAGTGAATACCAGACAAGACAAACACAAAATGTTAGCAAATAACTTACAGTTACATCTAACCGATTCAACTATAAAATGATGAGACCTTGTTGCCATTCTGGTACTGCACTTAAATTCATAAAATGTAGGTATCGTCAAACAAAGGTTATCAGAACAATTATTACAAAAGTATTTATAGAAAAGGCAAAGGAAAGCTACATTACTAAGGTGGGAAAGTGACTGAAGCTGGGGTGCCAGTATAATGATTGATATGCCTTCAAATTTTTGAAAACCAAAGTTGACCAGAAAGTGAGAACTGGTAAGAACTGGGAGAAAAGTAACTGTGTGCATAGAACTTATGTTTACATCTAGCCAATTCAACTGTAAAATGATGAGACCTAGCTGCCAATCTAGTACTGTACTTAAATTCATAAAGTCTAGGTACCATAGAACAAAGCTCACCAGAACATTTACACAGTGAAATTACAAAATCACAAATTACAAATCACCGTGCTGATAACAAATATGGCGCCAGTTTGTTTACATTGCGCAGATCAGTACGAAAATTTCAGTGATTGCGCAAGTCAGTGTTGCCAACATTGTGTGAAAATTTTGTGTGAATTGATTGGACTGTTTTTGAAATATTAGAAAAAAGGTTATCTCGATAATAATTTGGCACGCAGTGTAGAAAAGGCATAGGGAATCAAAATTATGGCAGTGGGAAAGTGGTGCAACTGAATAGAAATTTCTGCTACAGTTAATGGCTTTATCATAAAAAATGGTTCTATTTGAGTTACATTTTTATGCTTCTTTAATTTCTTCATTGGTTGCACTTTTCCTAATTTTGTGCTTATAGTCACCAAGTTTGGAGGCTGTAGAAATTAGAACATTACACTGATTTATTTGCTTCAGAAATTATTAACTTAGAAGCTTTTACTTTTACTTTTAGGCTTGATCTGGCTCTTGAAAAGGTTGAGGACAGTATGTGGAGTCAGGTCGTTACTGAAGTGGTACAGGTAGCTGACCATTTTTCTTACATCTTTTGCGATGGATTGTATGTATGAGTTTCAGTTGAGGTTAGGTGTGAGTTTAAAGCCCAATAGTCTCTCAAGGCATGGATCCTCCCCAAGGGGACATCCATTCATCAAGACTAGTGGTTTGATTGCTGATGATGGAATGGAAATTGTTTGGCTTTTGAGACATTGCATGTAACCAGCCAGTTTTTCTCCCACTAAGAAGTTAGTGCTGGATGAGAGATCAGCTGCCACTTTCAGATCATCAAGAGTTTTCAACATGCAACTTTATATCGTCATATCATTGGCATAGATGTTCTGAGTATATATATCATTTATGTAAAGCAAAAAGGGGGTTGGTCCAAGAAGTGACCCCTGGAAGACGCCTGTGTTGACTGCCAGGGTCCCAGAGGAATGCCTGTTAATAACTACCTTCAGTGACCTACCTATTAGGAAGGACTTTAAACATAAGCTTTTGAAATTTTAATTTTTTTTTGTTTGGCAAGGTGCAATGGATAAATTGTCGTCTAAATGATGCAAAAATGGAAATAACACTGACATTTCATTTTAACATATATATTTGCCAAAATTACAAAAATATCTTTAAGTACTAAAGAGCAAATCTATTCAATAAAATCACCATTGGCTTCAACCACAGCCTTCAAATGAGTTTGGAATCTCCTACATCTCTTCTGGACAGTCTTCTTGTTTAATTTGGTGAATGCTGCCATAATCCTTACCATCAGTTCATCTTTGGCATTACAAGGAGGTTTGTTGTCCTCTCACTCAACTGCATCCCACATATAATAATCAAGGGAGTTGCAGTCTGGGGAGTTAGGTAGCCTGATGTAACTGGTGATGTGGTCACAGAAATTGTCTGACAGCCATGACTGGGTTCTCCTGTTTGTGTGGCATGGTGCAGAGTCTTGTTGCTAGATATAGGCTCTTCCAGCAGCCACCCTCTTGACTCAGGGCAGCACTATCTCTTCAAGGCATTTGATGTAGGCGTTCATATTGAGTGTGAGGCCCTCACCAACAAATTCGGGAGTTCTTTTCTTGTCAGAACGATGAGTGAGTTTTCCAAGCTGCTGTATCTTCATAATCACCATTAAACTCATCCAACTCTTTCTGTCTCCTCAGTTTGATGCCCAAACACTCTGAAATGTTCATATTGGAGTTTCCAGGGTTAATGCCAAGTAGTACAGGATGCTGTTTCAAAATTTCTGGTGGAGTGAATTATGTCATGATGCACTTTTTCTCACAGATGGTGCCCAACTGACCCTACTATACAAAATCAAAAACAAACAATGCGTATTTGCAAAACTAAAAATATAAAATGGTGACAATTTATTCATTGCACTCTGTGTAAGAGTTAATATATAGTCACATCTTATTTACAATAACTGTTAAAGAGATTTATTATATTTTTAAGTATCATAATTGATCATAAAACATAAAAAAATAAAAAATCTATAAGAAATAAAAAAAATCATATTAACTATGAAAATTAGTTGCTGCTCTTTTAATCATACTGAGAAATATTGTATGAAATAATCAGGGGTCTATATTTTGAAATCATAATCTCCATTCGTGTTGATTTTTTTTTTACATACATTGTGAAGCCTTACTTTGTATGGAAGCTTTTAGTCACTGTAATTTTAAATTGCAGCTTTTGAATTGAAACTGTTAAATCTCTGATATAATTTTACACTCTGTTGAATCACCATCTTGTTCTGTAGCTAAATCATTGAAAATGTTTTATTGTCATTGGAAATGTGATATTATTTGTTCCTTTGATTTGTATCTTGACATGAAACATTTTCATTTTATTGTTTGACAGAAATTGCTTTTGATTTAATATCAAAAATTTCTTAAAAAAAATTTAATCTAAGTCTTCATTTGTCTTTTGATTCTCAAGTATCTCTTTAGAATTGAGCTGACCTGTGTTGCGTTTCTTTGTTAAATTTAGTAAGCTGAGAAATGACAAGAATTAATCTGGAATCAAAATGTTTCTCTGGGTTTCTCTTCTATTTTATTTTTTTATCTTCTTATTCTTTAGAAATTATCGCCAACATTTTTACTTTTACTTCCCCCCACCCTTTTCCTCTTTTACTGAGTTTCACTTTCACTGATTGTTTAAATTCCAATATTCTAAATGTCAATTTAGTGCATAAAGTGTTGGAAAATGAAAAATATTTTTGCCAACACAATACATTAACAATTATTAATTTTCGACTCATATTACATTCATTTTAATATCATAGTTGCTTTATTTACATTGTTAATGAATTGTAGTTACATTATTTTGAGCTTTAATTAGATGAAGTCAACCATTGTTTAAGTGTTGAAACACTGTCAATCATTATTAATTTTTGATTAGCATTTCTTTCATCTTAATTTCACTTGCATGACACCATGACTAGTATTAAAGGTTGATTGGCAATCTAATTTTTATTTCTAAAGAAAGAAAAGTATCTTTCATCTTATAACAATGCAATACCATGAATTATCAGGTTTGTGTCACTTATGGATTATAGTATGAGAGGTGAAATTGTAAGCTTGAGTGGGATTGGTCGTTAGGGACCCTCTTAGATCTTAGGTCTGTTGAACTAGAGTGTTGTTTTCATTGATAAAAGAAATTATTCATTGAAATGAATGACACAAAGTAAATCAGGTTTGTTTTCATCAAGGATATTACACATTTTCAGACAGAGGTAACAATGACACCTGTGATAATCAAGTCAAATGAGGATGAGATTCCAGAACATAAAAAATGTTCCATTGAAGGTGGATATGAGCGATGCAAGGCCACAATTTTGATGGCCTACCAATGAGAGAAGGGCTAGGATGGAGCATCTTGACTCCCCCTCCGATACTTAGGATACTGGGACTTTATTTTGATTGGACAGCCAATCATGTTGGGTTTTGGGGGGCTTTCCTCCCTCCCCTTCGAGGCATATGACACAAGACTATTAGTTAAGCATTATTATTGGCTAGCCAACTTCATTTTTTTTTTTTTTTTTTTAAGCATTTCACCCCAAGCAAGGCGGGAAGCCACTAGGACGCAAGGGGTTACAGAAAATTTAGAGCAAGATCAGATAGGAGTGATAGAAGAAAGGATGAGGGTAGTGGATAGATCAAGGCAACTGGAGATGTTGATTGACATTACACTTGAATAGCTGGAGATTATAGCTCACAGGGAAACAGGTTAAGCATTATTATTGATTAGCCAATCAAAACAGTGCAATTGGGGTTTGCACCCCTATAAATAAAGAGCAGAAGTAAGATCAAACTGGTCTAGTAGACCAACACTCTCCCTGCCAGATGACCATGGTGCCTCCAATCAGCTAAAGACCTATTTGCTATGCTGCTTTCTGAACTCCCTTGATCAGCTGCCTTCATTTAAATAGTTGAACGACTCTGGGTTGTTTAACCATAACTGCATTCTCCAGTCAACTTCTTCCTCTCAACTTAAGAATTCTTTATATGAGGAAACTGCTTCAAATTCTTTTTGTTTATGCATTAATGATCTTATTCATAGTACTATAAATAAAAAGTTATTTTTACACTTGTTAATAAGTGTTGTTGAAGTTATTTAAGTTTACTGGCAACACCAGTGACTTTAGTCTTTCACAAGCATAGCCAGGATGGAGAGGATTCAAGCAAGATCTTCGACAGTTCTTTACTGATATTCCTGTGGATACTGGAGATGTGGGATTTGTGCAGAACAGGCTCACTGGAGACAGGCCAATGGACACTGATCAAAGTAAGTGTGGCATTCAACAAAGTGTGCAGCAACAGGACCACAATATTAACTACCCTGACTATCATTCTGCAGCAGCAAGTAAACATAGACATAAAAATAAGTTCCAGGTGAGACTTGAACTTGCATCTCTTTTACAAAGAGATAAAGAGAAGCCTGTCTATGTACAGCACCTTTTCCACTGGCCAAGTTTTCTTCTTCTGTGTGCCGTGTCTCTTCAGAACATGGGTGGTCTTGATTCTCCACAACTTCCTCTTCTTTGTAGTCCTTCTTAGTCTTTTTGCTATATCTCCTAAACCCTGTTGTTAACTATTTACACAAGCTCATTAAATAGGTTATTTGTTGCTTTCCTCTACTGACCCTTTTGCCTTCAATATGTCCTGTGACAAAAAAATTTATATATTTAAATAGTAATGTTGAAATTAACCATTTTCATATAATAAACATTTGGCACTCATTGACAAAACAGTTTTACTGTCATTTGAAATTTATAAAACTCTTTTTCTTAAAACAGTTTTTTACAAATTAAAATTCTCAAGTCTACTAAACTCTTTCTAATATTGATAGGAGTTTCCTTTCCAACCTTTTGTTTACAGTAGTGTGGACTGTTAACATCTTGATTGTATCATATTTTCTTTTCTAGCTACATGTGCTATCTATTTTGTTGCTGGTGAAAGTGTTCAACGGATTTGATTTTTGGAAATTGGTAAAGATTTTTATGATTTTGTGGCACCCGTTTATAGGGTCTGATATAGGATCATAAACTTAGTAAATTTATTTTGAATGCATTTTCATAGTAAAATAATTTCTAATGTATTTTTATCTATATATATAAAACAGAAGATGTCTGTCCTTTTCACTCGAGATCCATCCAACCGATTTTGACCAAATTTGGCACATACATTGTACAATTTAAGAGATAGGTCCTTAGCATAAAAAAGTGATAATTTAAAAAAAAAAAAATCAGTAATCAATAAAGCCAATCAAAAATTGATAAATTCAACTTTTTTCCTCCAATTTTGTTCAAACTCAGTATGCAGGTTACTTACATCATGACAAGCTCAACGATACCTCATTTTTATTTCTATGCCACTGTGTTTAATGAAAAACTGCGAAAAACGAAAAATTGATTTCAACAAAAATTTTAAACTAAAAACTCCCTCAATTTTCAAGTAATCTAATACAAACTTCACTCGTTTGTAGCCAACAATAATTCTGATCGACCAGCTAGGCATGGCTGCTAGTAGTAAAATAACTTCCAGTGCATTATATTCTTACTTTGTCTTTGAGTTACATGTACAATCCATTTTTGTTATTACTGTTGGAAGTGTTCAAGGGATTTTGTTTTGATTATTTGCTAAACCTCTTACTTATTTTGTGGCTCCCATTTATAGGGATTAATAATGGATTGTGTTCTTTAAGATCTAAGGGTTTCATTCTCTTGGTCATTTATATATTACTCAGTTTAAAAACTTGATAAAAAATCATTATTAATCGTCAGTAACTTAATACAAAGAAAATATTCTGGTTTTCTTCTATACTTCTCTATTGATTAAATTTCTATATTTTCTAATGTTATACTGGAGAAAAGCCTGTAAAAGGTATTTGAATTGCATGAATTGAACTAGAATATTAGTTTGATACAAAAGTTTCCAAAACTTTTTGCACAATGTTAGGGAAATCTTAGAAGTGTATTTGAACATCTGTTTCCAGAGAAAGTTGACATCTTGATTATATCATTATTTTTCTTTCTAGTTACATGTGCCATCTATTTTTGCTGTTGCTGTAGAAAGTCCTCAAGGGATTTTTGTTTTTGTTATTTGGTAAAGCTCTTTATGTCTCGTCAGGAGAGGCTGTCTTGGTAAGCAAGCTTTGAATTGCATGAATTGAGTTAGAATATCAAATTGATACAGTTTTTGATCAATGTTAGGGAAATCTTAGAAGTGTATTTGAACATTTGTTGCCAGCCAAATATTTATAAACTTTCCAAATCTTTTTATTATTTCTTTTGGAAAATCTACTCTCTAAGATAGGTTTATATGTCTGAAAAATTCATTCACATGGTCCAGTGTTGGTTGTAGTAATCCAGTGATTTGATCCAAAGAGTTGTGAGTTCAATACCTGACCACAACAAAGGTGAACTGGAAAGTTGAGTTACTAAAAAGGAATTGACTGAAACTGAGATATACAGAAAAGCATGGCACATGGAACTAGAACAATCCACCCTAGTGGACTAAATAAAGGAAATTCCAACTTATATGACCTGAAAAAGGCAGGAGCGTACAATGGCTGAAATGTTGTGAATATGAAAATAAAGATGAGGGCAACAGTCTAAACAATGTAAATAGCATAGTTATAATACCTCATCTCACAAATATAGACAGATAGCAATTCTCTTTAAAATTATTGATTAGTCTGAAATTAAATTTGGCACAAACATTCTTTCTGACCATATGAGTACAATAGTTATTAGATCAATGCAAAAATTTCCAGTTTTATTTTTTCAATTCTAGAGAAATGTTAGAAACGCCTTTTAATTTCTACTGAGACGTTTATTGCTTAAATAGCTTTGTGTTGAAAAGTGATAATATTTCTTTACTTTGGTAAAAATTATGGTTGAATTTAAAATGTTCATTCAACACTGTTTACTCATTGTTTAATCTGTGAAAAAGTGCGGCAGAAGTGAGGCAGTCGGTGCTAGCATGTGTTAGAAAAAAGATATTGATCTTGATGACAAAAAGAATACTCTGGAAAGATTGATGTATTGGAGTGGTTCTTGAAGAAAGATACAACACTATTTGTGCACTTGCATTAAAATTAGAATGATGCATTTGAAGAAAAAAAAAATTTTTTTTATCTGAGCAAGGTAGTTAACTAGTCATTTTGCTGCATGATAGTGCCCATCATCATGTTACAAATGTGACACAGCAAATAATCATGGAGCTGGTATGGGAAGTTCTTCATAAGACATGTTTCTGATCTGTCAACTTCAGACTTGATTCAATGCTCATTTGTCTTGTCAACAATTCCAACAAATAAATGGTAATTAATAGAATCAATGTGTAGAATCTGTTCTCATCTCTATTGGTAATATCAGCCGTTTCCTTATAAGGAAACATTTGGTATTCATTGACCAAGCAGTCAGTGCTACAGTCAATTGAAATTTATAAAACCTTTCTATTTAAAAAGTTTTTTCTGGAAAATATTGCTTCACTTCACTCCCTGGCCATTAGGCTTAAATCAAATTGTAGTATCTGTTCACTTCATCTCTAATGGTAATATTAGTTGTTTCTTTATAAGGAAACATTTGACATTCATTGACCTTAAAGCCACTGCTACAATTGGTTGAAATTTATAAAACCTATTTAAACAATTTTTCAGGAAAATAGGTTTCTCAAGTCCACTAGTTGTTATCACCCTTTCCTGTACTGATAGAGCTTCCTAACATTTTGTTTGAAGTAGTGTAGAATGTTATCTTTTCCCAGTTTAATTACTCAAGCCATTTCTCCATTCAAGCAATTAATCCTTCAAATAAAAGTCGAATCAGAAAGCAAACTTTTGAAAGAGATTTTAATTCATTAAAATTTCATGCGTTTCTGTCATCACTTCTCTCATCAATGCTTAGCACTTATTAAATACACTTTAAACAAATAATGCTTTTACTCCCCTCCTTTTAAGATAACAATCTGACATCGGTTAACCAATGAGTAGAGCCTAAGCAAACGGAAACATGGTAGATCTAAAAAAATATATTTTACATATTCTAAGTTGCGAAGCTCAACAAGAGGTGCTGAGAAGTTTTGAGTTCAACCTGTTCACTAAATTTTGACTAATTGATCAAACATTAGATTTTATCTGGTAGGGTTTCTTGGTTGGGTCAAGAAATTTTCAGCACCTCATCATAATGATTGTTCAATATCCATCTAGTTTTATTTACACTAATTATATTGTCCTCATCTTTGTTGTTGTTGTTGTTATCACAACATTTTGGCTGTTGTACCCTGTGGCCTTTCTCAAGTGTATATACATTTGGGTACACTACAGGCAATTCTGAACTGAACACTTTATGTAATCACTGGGGGTAGACTGTTCTTGTTCTACTACACATATTTCAGCACCTCATGATAATGATTGTTCAGTATTCAGTTAGTTTTATTTACACTATTTATATTCAAACTATTGTCCTCATCTTTGTTGTTGTTATCACAACTTTTTGGCTGTTGTGCCCTGTGGTCTTCCACTAGAATAGACTGTTCTAGTTCCACATGCCATGCCTTTTCTTAGTTTCAGTTATTTTTTTTTTTTTTTAGTAACTTAACTCAAGTTTTTATTCTCTTCTGCTATGGCCAGGTATTGTTGGAAAAAACATCTCTTTGGTTGAAGTCACTGGATTACTTCAACCAATGCTTTTATCCATTGGGCCATGTCTTTGGGAACATCAGTAAATGGATTTTTGAGACTTATAAAACTAATGTCTCTGTATCTTTTTTAGCATAGCTCATATTACAATATTTTGTTATGGATGTTTTTCTCTAGCACTCTGTATTACTGGTTTTCATATTGTATTCATGTCTATGCTTGGCCAGCTTAGGAGATTTTTGTAGCCTAGCATATGCACTGATTCCTTAAGTTTTCGTATTTTCCAGTGATGTTCTCTGTCTATTATTTCAACCTCATCCCACAGGGGCTGGTGATCTTCCTTTTCACCCCATATATTGTGAACCACACCTGATTTTCCCTCATGTTATGTCTTTACAGTGTTCCTGCAATTTTATCTTAAGTGGGCAGACTGTTTCTCCTTTATATTGCTTGCCACAGCTACATGGAATGGTATACACACAGTCCTTAATTATGTTCTCATCTATGGGGGGGGTCTTATTAGAAGAGATGTCTGTGAATTGTTGAACCATGTGAATATAACAATAAAGATGAGGGCAACAATCTGAGCTAATCTAAATTGTGTAAATAGTTACAATATCTCCTCTCAGAAATATAGACAGATATTGAAGGATCTGTAATGTAATTGATTTTGACATGGCATCTCAACTTCAGTTACTTTCACACTGATGTGACATGGCTTCCCTCTGTCTTTTCTACAAATATTTTCATGACAACTGCTCTGACAAACTTTTTTCCATGGTGACTCGACTGCATGAATTTAATTCTGCTACTAGATTGGCATCTAGGTCCCGATTAAAATAGCTGAATGCAGTTTCTTTTCACGTACTTCCCACCTGTGGAACTCCCTTTTACTTATTTACTTACTTCCTGATAACTACAATCTTGAAAAATTTAAATGCAACATTGCTGTGGCCTGTTTAGGGTCCAGAAAGAAAGACACAGAAGACAAAGGTAGGTTGAACAAATGTATTGAAATAACAGCTATATACAAAGCAAGAGTGTTAGTAATAAGCAGACAGAAGTGTCCATCCAAATAATCAGGTTACACAGTGTCTCCCGTTGCTCAGAGTTAGTATTTATGAAAGGAGGAAGAGTTCATTCTACTGTAGGTGGGTTACTACAACAAACATCAATTGCCATCTTCTGGTTTCTTGAAACCTGTTCATCTTTTGTCCTTTCTTCAATCCTCCCTGTTCTCAGTCTTTTATCTCACTTTCACTCCCTCTAACCTCCTGCATACTAATGGCATTTCTGCCTTGCTTTGGATAAAATGATTAAAAAAAGATATTAGAGTATTAAAGGTTAAGTATTGCAAAATGTCTATTACTTTTAGGCATACACATGAGTGTAAAAAAAAAAAAAATGTTTAATTTCCAAATTTAAATTTGCATACTAATAAAAAAAAGATCCTCTAATACTTTGATGCATATGACACAAATTTATAATCAATGTTTTTTTCTTCGTTTAAATGTTAGCCATTTATCATGCATAAAGCGGAGTTTTAGATTTTTGGAATGCACACACTAAGATCTGTAACAGCTGTTTTTGCTACTGAAAGGCAAATTAATAAATTAAGTGCTTTTCTTTTAATTTTTTGCTTGTTATTACTTTAAAAAGCAGCTTTTAAATTTGTTAATCTTGTCTAAAGTAAAGGAAAAGCAAGATCTCATTTTCTTCTGCTCTCTCAGACCTTGTTCATCATCACTTAAAATCCATTCTTTGTATGAAATTTGATTTTCAGTGCCAAACACCTAAATCCATAGTGAATGTGGTTGTAAATGATTGCTCATGAAATTGTCCATTAATCTTACTTTCATTTAATTGATTTATTCAATGATAAAAAATTAATATATCTTAAAATTAATGTCGCACATTAAAGCTCCGTGCTTTGATAAGCATGTTAACTTGAAAATCTGGAATGCTTTTCAAGTTAACATGAAATACTAAATTAAAAAAAACAAATTTTTAATCCTTTCACCTTAAGCAAGACGGTTACTAAATGTTAGGCTATATAAGATTACTAATAGTTACTAAATGTTAGGGTATATAAGAAAAACTATTATTAAGGAGAGAGGAAAATAAAAGAATAAGAATTAAGAAGACAGAATATAATGGACATTACATTTAAAATTTTGAAGATTACTATAGTTGACTGGGAAGCAAGAAGTCGGAAGAGAGCTCTGCAAGTGAGAAGTGCAATAGAAGAAACTGTTAGCATAGAACTTACAGTTACATTTAGTAATTTCAACTATAAATTGATGAGACCTTGCCGCCAATCAAGTACTGCACTTAAATTCATAATGTCTAGGTACCATAGAGGAAAGTTAATCAGAACAATTAGCATGAAAGTATTTATAGAAAAGGCACAGGGAAGCTACATTTTGGCAGTGGGAAAGGGAATGAAGATGAGATACCAGGTCAAGACCAATAGCATTGCAGATTCTTCTTTGGATTCTATCAAGAATCTCTAAATATATAGCAGGGACACCAGACCAGATATGGCAGCAATATTCAAAGCAAGGATGAATGGTAGACTTATAAATATGTAAGATAGATTCTGGTGAGAAAAATTGTCTAGCATGACAAAGTGAACTTTCATAGCTGCAGACTTAGTAATATATTCTTTCCACTTCATGCCAATTGAAAACATTAGTCCAGGAAGGCACAATATGTAATTCACTTGGAGGTTAGCATCAGCCATGCTGATGGATGGTAAAAAAGTTCTCTCAGATGATTAAAAGAGTGCAGTCTCATTTTTGAGGCATTAAAATTAACAAGCCACACCTTGCTGACTTACTATTAAGACAAGAGTAAATATTTGTAACATTAGAATAGATACTGATTTGAGAACTGATGACATCAGGTCATTTATGAAAATTAGAAACAATGTAGATTTAAGGTTAGAGCCCTGGGGAACACCTGCATTTATGCAAAAAGATCTAGAAGAGTGGCCATTCAAGACAACTTTCACTTCATAATTTGATAAACCATAACCTTTCAACTTGTGAAAAAGACCAGTATGCCAAACCCTGTCAAATGCCTTTGAGATATCCAAATAACAACTTTGGAAGCCAGAAGATGGCAGTTGATGTTGCATTTAAATTTTTGAATATTGTAAGTGGCAGGAAAGCAAGAAACTGAAAGTTACATAGGTGAGAAGTGCGAGAAAAGAAATTTATTAGAATATGACTTACAGTTACATCGAGCTATTTCAATATTAAAACTGTGAGACCTAGTTGCCAAACTAGTAGTACACTTAAAGCCCCGTAGTCAAGGTACCAAGAAGGAAAGCTTATGAAAACAATTGCCATGAAAATATTTCTTTCTAGTTATGGATGATCAGAAATGTAATAATTATTTCAAAAAATTTTTTTCTGAAACTCTTTTTCATTTTTTTTTTTTTTTAACTAACTGATCGCCCAATACAAGGCCCAAGAGCCACTCAATGTAGAGGGTTACGTATTGATGTATGAACGTAAGAAGAGGTGGTAAGAAGTGTAGTTTATGAGGATATGTAGTAAAGATAACAGTTGACGTTAGACTTGAAACTGTTAAGTTTGTAGTGATCAGGGAAGCATCCACTCAGGAGTCTGTTCCACAAAGTAGTGAATATTAATAAAGACTGTAATGAACAGGCTCAATTAAGAAACTCAAGGCAGAGCAACAGTGCACATGCCAAGAATTTTACCAAAGAATTTTTCTTTTCTCTTTGAAATATGAGTTTTGTGTTCATTCTTCTAGCATTTGGCTAGCACTACTACTTTTATTAATAGGGTCCTGGCATTTTACATCTCCGTTCTTAGGGTACCAGACAGGAGTATTGAAAATTTGCCCACAGCAGGTTATCCTGGTAGTCTCAGTTGTTGGGATTGTAAGACTGACTTGTTGATCCTGAGAATTCATTGGAAACAGGAAGTTGTTCTGGAATACTTCGGCTGGCAGGATCCTTGGGAATATTTAGATGGGATATTTGAAGCCTGTCAACTGAAGATTGGATTCACCACAGTGTTTCATGTTTTAGGTCTTGACAAAAAACCTATTAACTTTTGATAAGCATTCCTTCTGCTGGTTCCAAATCCTAATAAGGAATGACTGCAAAATGCTGAATGAAAGTAATGCTGAACCAGCAAACGGAAAATGTTACCAAGAAATAGTTGGCAGCCTGATATACATTATGACTGCCACTTGTCCAGATATAAGTTATGTGATAACAAAATTATCACAATATTCCATGAGTCCAACCATAGACCACTTGATAAGATCCAAACAAAATCTTATGCTGTTTGAAAGACAGAAAATCACCCTGTTTAGTGTTTAATAAATCTTAACGTTGACAGGCTTTTGTGACACTGACTGGGGACATTCAAAAGACTGTCCAAGTATTACAGGGTAAGGTTTCCACTTATCACCAAACAGTTCAATGATTTGGAAAACAAGAAAACAACTTACAGTAGCATTGTTAACATGCGAAATTGAGTACATGACATTGTTAGAGACAATACAAGAAGCAAAATTCCCTATTCTATTATTAAACAGATTAATTCAACTGAAAATGTGCAAGCCACTATCTATTGCGCTAATTAAGGTACCATAGCTCTTGCTAAGAACCCTATCTATTATCAACATTTAAAACATGTAGATATAAAGTATCGCTTTAAAGAATGGAAATTCAAAATAGTGCAATAAAATTGGACTATATTCCATCAGATGAAAATATTGCTGATTTATTTATTAAACTAGTCAGCAGAGTAAAATTAAATAAATTTTTTTATTGATCTAAATAGAGTGCAATACTGAATATTTTTTTGTTTACCACTTTTTTATTTCCTCATATGCTTTACCCCCTTTAATATATATATATATATAAAAAAAAAAAAAAAAAAATTAAAAAAATATATGTAGTAATAATAATAATAATGATATATAAAAAAAGTTTTGAAATATATAAAAAAAAATATAATTTAAAAAGATGATAATGATGTAATGAAAAGAATAATTAAAAAAGGTTTGAAATATTAAAAGTTGAAAATGAATATAAAAAAAATATACAAAACAATTGTAAATGTTTCCGTGTATCTTGTTTGTATTTAATGGCCCCATAGAAAGTGGGGGAAAAGGGAAGGAAAATGAGTGCATACATCCATTAGATTGAGTGAAGGGGGTGTTGGTTCCAGTCCTCGATAGGAATGACTTCAAAACACTTTCCCCTCCCCAATTTATAAGCAGAAGCACTCAAATGTATGCTAGGATTTCTTCCTAGCCAATGAAATAGGCTGGTTCTCAGTTTCATACAACTCGGTCCCAATCTGTCTTGTCTTGAAGTCAGAACACTATGTTCAATTATCTGAATTTGATCTTGTGTGTCAATCCCAATTTTTAGTTTGCAAACTTTTTGCCTTATTATTGTTAATTTGCCTTGCATATATTTTTTGCTTGCTTTATATTATTTTTTTTGCTCTGTTCTTTTCTTTTTCTTATTGCAAACTTTGTCAATTCCGTTTGTTTGGCAGTTTTGCCATTTGTTTACATTTAACTTTGGCCACTCCCTATACACCTTCATATATACACATCTTTTTTTTTATTCATTCTTATAGTGTTTGGCCAGCACTACTATTACAAATAAAGGTGCAGCCATTGCATGGGGTAAACTACTAAACTACTACTCCCTCCTTTAGTTATTAGAGTACTGGACAGAATTCCAGAGACTGTTACTTTCCACTTATGACAATCGTTCACAAAGAAAAATATTTTAATAAAAAAAAGACTCAGAGAGGAATCAAATACTTAAAAGCACTCTTCTTTTATATGTCGCATCCCTTCAGGTCATTGGTGATCATGGCTCTCCATAATTATCTTGTCCTTTCTAGCTCTTAATAAATTTTGTCTTTTAGTTTTCTCTCCTTGTTCTCCCTACTTAAACACGCTATGTAGGTTATATGTTGTTTTCCTATGACCTTCTTGCCTTCAATGTATCCTGTGAGTATCAAAAACTTTGTTGTTGCTCAGATATTTGGTCTGTGGTATTCCCAGCATCCTTCTGTAGAACTACATCTCTATTGCTCCAAGTCTCTTCTTCATCTTTGAGGAGATTTTCCAGCATTCACTGTCATATAGGAGGACTGATATTAGTACTAGTTTTTTTTGTTTGCAATGTAAGTTTTCTGTTTCATAATACTTTGCTTAACATTTCAAAGGCATCTTTTGCTATCTCAATGTGCTTTCAGATTTGACTGTTGCATTTTCTGTCCTCTGTTAAAATACTTCCCAAATATTTAGATTTTTGTACTTTTTTGGTATCTCCAATTCGTAGTTTGAATGTTGGGCTGTTCCTTTTGCTAATAACCATGCATTTTCTATCTTCTTGCAATTGGGGTTTAGTCCTTTCTTCTCTCTTTCCTTCACTACCCTCTGTAAGAGTTCTTGTAATTTTCTTTCTGTGTCTGCTGTCAACAATGTGTCACCTGCATATCTTATACTAAGATTGTGGCTGCCAATAAAGAATCCTGGTAGGACTTCTAATTCTCTTAGAATCACGTCATTGTATAGGTGTTTACTAAGTCCTTGTCTCAAACCCATTTCTATTGTATATTTACTGAATTCATATTTATATAAATATACTACCAATAATAAGAACAAATAATATGAAATTGTTATATCAAATATAAAAAAAAGAAAACCTGCCAAATATAAATATATTTTTACTGATTTACCAGATGTTGTTGTGTTCATAGAAAGAATGACTTTGTACAAATTAATGACAAAGTGGAAAATTTTTTGTTTGGCATGTTTTGTCTGTTCATTGGACTA
Source organism: Acanthosepion pharaonis (assembly GCA_903632075.3). Taxonomy (NCBI): domain Eukaryota; kingdom Metazoa; phylum Mollusca; class Cephalopoda; order Sepiida; family Sepiidae; genus Acanthosepion; species Acanthosepion pharaonis. The sequence goes on along the minus strand of CAHIKZ030004360.1, from coordinate 1,261,957 downwards.
ATGGGATGTTTCTATTGATGTAATTACACATGTGCATAAAGGGAAGGTGATGCTAAAATTTTAAACTTTCAAATTTAATTAACAAATAACACTATATTTCTTAGATATTATACTACACCATACTGACAATGACCTAAAGCTCAGTGTTCATCACAAATCAACCAATAAAAATGATCTCATAAATTTCTATTCTCAGCATAACAACATAATAAAATCCAGAATTATCAGATTCTATTTAAGAGCACTCAGAATTTGTAGTCCTCAATATTTATATGAATAGGAGAAGTACCTATATCCTAATTATTTCACATTCAACATAAAAGAAAAGGCTCATAGAATATTTCAAAATAGAAGTGTGGACTCTTCTGACAAACCCAACAAATCAAAATATACTACCCACCAACTCTCTCACAACTACAATTAAATAGAATTCATCTAAGCTTAACATAAAATTTGTTACAGCTATTTCTAAAACAATAAAAGTGTTAATTAATACAAAACAAAATAAGCTAAATCTGGAAGGAATAATTTACTCTGTCACCAAGAAATACATAGGAGAAACCTCAAGGAATTTAAACAAGATTATAGTAACACAAAAGGAATCATTTACAAAACAACACACTCAGTGCATTAGTTGTTGAACATAATGAGTCTGGCAATAGTTTTGATTTAAAAAATGTTACTTTAATTAAAAGGGAAAGCCATTTACTAATATGAAAATGTATAAAAAAAAAGGTGCTTTAATCACTAGCTCCTCCCTAGTAAATTTTTGTGCAGGTACTATTAGGTTGGCATCTCAGTCCCACCCATTTCACTGTTGAAACAGTTAAATGTAACTGCCTTTTATACTCCAACAGCTTCTTCTCTTGCACTTCCCAACAGTGGAACACCTTTCCTCCTACTTGCTTCCCTAATAGCAATAATCTTCAAATATTCAAATGTAATGCCAATCGACATCTTCTGATACCTTGATCCTGATCCCCATCCTTCTCTGAATCCTTTTCTCAAACAACCCTCTTTACTCTTATTCTCACTCTCTGTAACCCCTTGCATGCTCATGGCACTCCCGCCTTGCTTGGGGTGAAATGCTTAAAAAAAAAAAAAAAAAAAAAAAGTTCTTATATTTCACCTTTCTTAGTAGATCTATTATCACAATGTGGGGTATTTAATAACAAAAGTAATAAAAAAAGAAAGAAAAAGAAACTGAATGAAATTGGATAGCCTATTTAATTTAGATTCTACCCAAACACATCTAAAAATAAAAATTTAAATTTAGAAGTTTAAAATTTTAGTGACCCAACATTTTTGGCATTTCCTATCTGTGCATAATTATAACCAAAATTTGCATATTTATATTCCCCCTCCCCTTTGTGCACATATGTAGTTATATCAATGGAAACATCACTTTAGTTCAAGGAAGTCTTAAAGGATGAAATGTGTCACACAAAAAATGTTTCCACTTTGTCATTAACAGTACAAAGAAATCAAAAAAACATTCAAAAACATGATAGAGAATTTATTCTTCTGTTCGTTGATAAATACAGACCTTAAGGAAATTATTTTATTGAAGCAATAAACAAACGAAAACAAAATACAACTAAAAAAGATCATTCTATTTCTAGGGGCTTTGTTTTTTCTTTTTCTTTTTGTTGGTTTCTCACAATTTGACAAAAAAGCAAAAAGCAGTAATTATCTTAGAAAATGGATGCAGAGCATTCTAAAATTTTCTGTATTTGTTTGTCAAAAAATAAAATGGTTAAAAAAATGATCACAATTCTTGTTTGTAAACTCTTTGATCTTTTTTGCATTATAATTATTTTGTTTTTGTAGAAATTCAATACAGTGATTTATTTAAAAGAAAAAATGTTTATTTTCCAGTGAATGTTCTCTTTAATTTTCCTTGTAATTGTGTCTCTTGATATAACCTGGGGAAAATTCATTGGCTCTGATATGTGTGTTTATTCAAAATGTCGAATAAACCAGTTGCTGCTTGGCATTTCAGAGAAATCTGCTTCTCATTCGCTTTCATCTTTCCATTGCAATAATTCAGTCTGAAGCTTCGTAACAAATCCAACCCTCCTCTGTAATCACTGTTTTAAAAATTTCAGCACTTTGTTAGCAGCTGTTTCACTTGTCAAACAAAATTAGATGTCAGTTTTGAAATGCTGTTTAGTTAAAACACCATCAATCAATGAGATTGTCTTGTCAGGTTGGAATTATTTCAGTCTAATTTTCTAAGCTTAGATTAGTATGGCACAAGGCCACAAATGTTAAGCACTTAAGGAAAATCAAACTCGCTACAATAGTTACAATCAGTGAGCCTAGTTTGGTAATGACGTGCCCTCAGCTTAGTTTGGCTTTGTTTTTAACAGCATATCAACTTCAATGGGTTATTTGATGCCAACAACATTTTTAGGATAGATTCGTATGAATAAAGTATGTATTCTTTGGTTTAGATTGGTTTGGTTTATTTTGTTTTATGGCATATCAACCTCAATGGATTATTTCGTGCTGACAAAAATTTTTATTGCTGGTAATATTTTGTTTTGTCAAAAATCTGTTTCTGGTAATATATTTCCTTCAAAATTGTATTGCTGGTAATAATTTTTTTCAAAAATGTATTGCTGGTAATAGTTAACTATTTGCCCATAGCTGGGACCCTAACAGGTGCTACCACCTCAGGTCAGGGTGGACCTGCCCTCAGCTTAGATTAGTATGGTACAAGGCCACAAATGTTACGCACTTGAGGAAAACCAAACTTGCTACAATAGTTACAATCAGTGAGCCTAGTTTTGGAATCTTTGCTCCAGGATGACATGCCCTCAGCTTAGGTTAGTATGGTACAAGGCCACAAATATTAGGTTAGTATGGTACAAAGCCAACCAATGATGATTGAACTTCCCATGGTAGCAATAACCCAGAAGATACACATACCAACCATTACAATGATAAATGTAACCATTTTTCCTTTTCATATTTCTTTTGGAGGCAATTCTTTCTTAGAACCGTATTGGCAGTATTATGTCTTTTCTGGTACTTTTGCTTTCATTTCCTCTGCGTTCATTCATTTTTGTGTTTTCAGAGTTTTGTACAATATTCTTTTTTTATGCTTTTCACATGATGTAGTTTCTGTTCTGAACGTATTGATTCAGCATCTAATTCAGTTTTGATTCCGTTAATGTTACTCTATTTTTGCTTTAACTGAAAATAACTCAGCTGTCAGTTCAATGGCCTAGAGCCTCTGAGGGCTGTTCTGTGTCAGAAACATGAAACTCATTAAGTTTCAAAGAACTGTACTTGAAAGTATAAACTGAGGCTTAATTATTAATTTTAATCAACAGGGCTGATAAAAATTTCAACTGAAGTTTTGGAATATAGATAAGGAGAGGTGTGAATAAATTCTTTACCCCAAATAGGACTAAATGACCAACTGCCGGAATTGTTTTATTTTTGAAAACTGTCTTGGTCAGCTTAATCACTTTTAGTGTGCAATTAACTTTATTTTAATAATGAAGTAATATATATTATTTAAAGTTTTAAATTAGTGACTTATTAAGTAGTAGACTTTTATAAACACTTGACAGATAGACAAAAATAAAACTTTTGTCTTACATTTTCCAGACATTGATAAAAGAATATCCCATATGTAAGATTAACTTTTTACAATGTCCTGACTATAAAAAGAAAAGAAATCAACATGAAGTTGTATGTGGCTAAATACAGGTTATGGTCAGAATATTCCAGACTTGTCAAAAGTTTATCTCCAAACTTTATTTGTTGTCATTACATTATGTAGATAATGTTTTTGCTTTAACAATCACTTGTCAACATAGATTTAAGGTCTATAAAGTTAATTCAGACTATTTATAAAAATGAGTATGTTGAAGTCGTTAGAATGCTAGCGGACTGACAATGAAACTCAGATTCAAATCTCACTGTGGTTGATTTATCAAGAGGGTAACTACCTGAACATACTGGCTTGAGGAGACATTCCCAGCATGATGTGCTATTAGGAAGTATCTGAAAACCATTCCACAGGTTGACCCATGCATTGTAAGTGTAAATTGAATAGACAAAACTGTTTGGAAGATGTTGGTGGTTGTGCTAACAAAAGTCAATGTGATTAAGGGTTTGAGTATACTGGCTTTGATCACATCAGATTATGCGCCCTCTCTGGGAAACTGTAATTAAGGTCTGCTCGGCATTGTTACAATATAAACCAAAGGTTGGCTCTGTGAGTGTTGAAGAAACACAAAATGTGCCAGAGCAGGTGTCTGAAACAGGGATTATTAGAGATATTAGTTGAAACATGTGTACTGAAGTTGAATTCATGTCATTTCCCAAAATGTAAATTTTCTTTCCATTATAATTTGGGTAATTTTTTTTCTTTTTTATGTCAGTACAGCACCAATTTGTAGCTTCTTTTTTTTCTTTTTTATTATTTACTCCAATACAAGGGACAACAGCTACTCAAAGTAGGGGATTACATAATGAGCTTATTCAAAGTAAATAACAATTAACTCTAGATTTGGAAAGGCTAACATTGAGGTGACAAGGGAAGCACCATCTCGGGAGTCTGTTCTATATAGATATTTTTTGGGGGAAAAATCTGTCTAAATGGAACTTCTTTCTTACCAATGGAATACGAAGGGAATGAGGTTGATACATTTTATGTGGCAAGAAGGGTCTTAGCTATATTGGTCTAAACTGGTAGAATTAAGGAATGTAACTTCTCAGAACATTTATCATGGAAATAATAGCTGACTTTTTTAAAAAAATTTTTTTTTTTTAAAAATGAGATTTCTTTTAAATAAAGACCAAATGGATATATGCATTTTTAATTAAAGAACAATCATTTAAATAAGTAAATAAAAGTATATATACATTTATTCTTCATTTAAGATAATTATTATTCTCCAATGTTTGCACATGTACTTCTGAGAATATCCCCCACCACGCCCCAGAAAAAAAATTATTATGAAAATTTTTCTTTTTAAATTCAGAAAATTAAAAGAATAAATAAATAGGCAGACGTCTTTGATATAAGCACAGTTTCAAACTTGACATTTTGTAAATAACAACCAAGTGAAAGATTTCATAAGCAGTATCAAGAAGAGAATGTTGAAATGGTATAAACATATTAGAAGAATCAACAATCATTCCACTGCCTGTCTATATTTCTGAGATGAGGCATTATGCACATTATTTACATTATTCAGACTATTGTCGCCATATTTATTATTACATATTATGGTCGAAACGTAACAAATATGGCAACAAAGATGAGGACAATAATCTGAATAATATAAATAATGTACATTCCACTGCCATTCTACAAGATACCACCTTGAAAGAAAAGAAGAAGATATATATATATATATATATATGTATATAAATAAAAGAAAGAACAGTATATAAAATCGGTGTTCTTATAGATATTTTATTTTTACAAAATAGTGCTCAATGTAAATTTACAGGCATTAATATTATAAATTAATTGATTTAAAATATGGTTATTTTCGCTACACAGTTCAACCATGTTTCAAAAATAGAAGCTAAAAACCCCTAATTTTATTTTTTTTGCAAATAAATTAAAAGCATTAGTTCATTTCATCTTCAAGCGAATTTTGGAGTAACTTTTAAAATTTACCGGGTTTTAAATACACAGCTAAAATCACGTTTCCATGGTTACAGAATATTCTACTCAAATTGAACACGGGGTGTCTAGATTTTTCCTTATGACAGTATCATTGTATCAGTTATTAGCTACATTTTGGTAAGGGTGAGGATGTATTTTACACTGAAACCTGACGTCGGTTGAATGGATGTCGTCTGAATTTAAAAAAAAAAAAAAATTGTTAACGGTAAAAATTTTCAACGCCATCTTTTTAAAATTAAAGATTTTTTTTTTACAATACTTTTTATTTAACTACGATTTGAAATATTTTCCTTTTTAATTTTTATTTTACTATATTCTTTTTTAAGAACAGTTAAATGTATTAGAATCCATTATATTATGTAGGATTATTTTAACATTAAGTTTAAGTATGTATATGAGGTTACATTTTTTTTTTTTTTTTTTTATATATGGTTATTATTTCACTGATTCAGTAAACTTTTCTATATATAAACCTATTATTAAATAAAAGAAAAAACATGTTATGGTATTCATATTAATTTTAACTATAGGTGTTATTTTGATTCTTTTAATGCGTGTAGTATTATTTAAAAAGAAATTTAGGTTAGAATTCATTCAATTTAACTAATTATAAATTTTAATTTAAAATTTTAAAAATATTTTCATTGTTTAGTTTTAATTTATTACATAACATTAATATTAAGTAAGATTATTTTTCCATATCAAAGTATATGTGATTTTTTTTTTTTTTTTTTAAATTTAAATATTATTTATTTTAATGGCACTTACTACAAAACTAGCTAAGTTTTCTCAGATTTAGTAAACTTTATTTATTTATTAATTAATTAATTTATTTATTTCAAATATATGTAACCTAATTAATAAAGTTTCATATGTATGTATAAATAACATGTTAGAATTCATTTTATTTTACTCAATTTTAATTTCAATTTAAAATTATAACTTTAAAATTTTAAAATATTTTCATTGTTAGTTTTAATATTACTTTATAACAGAAGGATAATTACTCATAGTAAGTAAAAAATTTTTTTTTCCTATCAAAGTATATGTAAATTACAATTTTTAAACTTTTAATTTAGATATTATTTAAATATTAATGGCCCAACTACAAAACTATCTAAGTCATTTCTCAGAATTAGTAAACTTTATGTATTAATTCAAGTTTAAGTATGTATATGAGGTTACATTTTTTTTTTTTTTTTTTTTTATATATATATAAAACCTAGTGATATAATGTTTCTCATGTAAGTAAAAAGGACATGGGTCATTCAAAAGCTTACATCTTATGGCATTTCATATTAATTTTATTTTTACTATATTTGCTTTTTTTTGGGATTCTTTTTTATATTTATTTAAAAGAAATTTTTTCAATTTAACTTTAATTTTAGTTTCAATTTTAAAATTACAAACTTTAAACTTTTGAAATATTTTTTCATTGTTAGTTATATTAGACTATATTACTTTTATAACAGAAGGAATATTACTCATAGTAAGTAAAATTATTTTCAATATCCAAGTATATGTAAATTACAATTTTAAACCTTTATATTTTAAAATATTATTTTAGTAATATTAATGGAACTTACTACAAAATTAGCCAAGTCATTTCTCAGATTTAGTAAACTTTATTTATTACTTAATTTATTTATTTATTTTAAATATATGTAACCTAAGTAGTAAAAGTTTCATATGTATGTACCAAGAACAGGTTAGAATTCATTTTATTTAACTACAATTTTAATTACAATTTTAAAATTACCACATTAAAATTTTAAAATATTTTCATTGTTAGTTTTAATTGACTATATTTTTTTTAACAGAAGGATAATTACTTATAAGTTAATTATTTTCCATAACAAAGTATATATAAATTACAATTTTTAAACTATTATATTTAAATATTTAAGTAATATAAATGGCATAGACTACAAAAACTATCTAAGTCATTTCTCAGATTTAGTAAACTTTATGTATTAATTAATTAAATTATTTATTTTAAATATATGTAACCTGTTGAAAGTTTCAATGTATAAAAAAAATTGGGTCATTACCTTACATCATCTAGCTTTAGTTATAATTTCATTTTTCAGGAGGTGTTTTTATCGATTCATTCAAGTGTTTGTAATTTATTATAGAAAAAAAAAAAAAATTTTTAACCACAATTTTAAATTTTAAATAACAGTTTACAGTTCCAACTCATATATTATTTAAAAAATTTTTGACAATGACGGCATATTTTTTTTTTCATTTTTTTATTTTTTATAAACTTAGTAATATATAGTTTCTCTTGTATACATTTTACAAATTCTATTTTCTTATTAACTTCCATTTTACTGTAGGTGTTTTAATTTTTTTAGATGCCAGAAAATATTTTTTTACTTACTATGAGTAATTATCCTTCTGTTATAAAGTAATATAGTCTAAAATTAAAACTAACAATGAAAAATTTTAAAATTTTAAATTATAATTTTAAAATTGAAATTAAATTGGAGTAAAATAAAAATGAATTCTAACATGTTATTTATACATACATATGAAACTTATTAATTATTATTTTAATTAATTAATAAATAAATAAAGTTTACTAAATCTGACTTTAGTTTTGTATGTAATATTACTAAATAATATTTAAATTTAAAAAAAAAAAAAAAAAAAAAATTTAAATATACTTTGATATGGAAAAATAATCTTACTTAATATGAGTAATTTTTTTTCTGTTATTAATATAGTCTATTAAAACTAAACAATGAAAATATTTTAAAATTTTAAAGTAGTAATTTTGAATTTGTAATTAAAATTGTAGTTAAATTGAATGAATTCTAACCTAAATTTCTTTAAATAATACTACACGCATTAAAAAAGAATCCAAAATAACACCTATAGTAAAATAAAATTAATATGAAATACCATTTCATGTCCTCAGTACTTACATGTGAAATATTATAATAATAGGTTTATATAAAAAAAAAAAATCAGTGAAATTAAGTAACCATTTTAAAATTTTCAACCTCATATACATACTTAAACTTAATGTTAAAATAATCCTACATAATATAATGGATTCTAATACATTTAACTGTTCTTAAAAAGAATATAGTAAATAAAAATTAAAAAGGAAAATATTTCAAATCGTAGTTAAATAAAAAATATTGTTTGAAAATTTTTACAACAATTTTTTTTTTTTTTTAATTCAGACGACATCCATTCAACCGACGTCAGGTTTCATTAAAAAAATTAGCTAATAATTGATACAATTTACTGTCATAAGGAAAATCTAGAATGTATTGTTCATTTGAGAAATATTCTGTAACCATGAAACGTGATTTTAGCTGTATTTAAAACCCGGTAAATTTTAAAAAGTTACTCCAAAATTCGCTTGAAGATGAAATGGAACTAATGCTTTTAATTTATTTGCAAAAAAATAAAATTATTTTAGCTAAAATAACCATATTTTAAATCAATTAATTTATATATATATATATATATATATATATATATATATATATATGGTCAGGTTCTCAGGTTCACAGGCAACCTATGATTGCATTATGATGATTTTGTAAATAACAGCCCAATGGAAAATTCATAACCAGTATCAAGAAGAGAATGTTGAAATGGTATGGACAATCATTCCACTGCCATCCTACAAGATATCAGCTTGATAAAAGAAATATATATATATATATATATATATATATATATAATAGAGAGAGAGAGAGAGGTTGAAAGATTTGTAAAACCAGAAACTTCTTTTTTTCACCACTATCAGATGGAGAAAAAATGGCATGGTTTGGACAACAGTCTGCATGACCATCATACAAGGCACTATTGAAGATGGATGTTAGAGAGGATTCCAGCATAAAAACTTGTTGGACAATGTTAAACAATGGACAGGTATGACTCTACCAGACCTCCTGATGGCTGCTGTTGATAGACCGTTGTGGTGAAGATTCAATATGACTTCTGCATTCCCCCCCAAAGGAGATGATGGTATATATATATATATATATATATAAGACAGGGAATACGTGTTGGTAAATTTGTATATATGCACAAACATACAAATACATCAAGTGTCAACAGCCTAATTTATGCTTGAATGCAACATTCAGGTCATCACTGTTCACTTTTATATCTACATATGCTCTATCCCTGATATTAGACACTTTTACCATAAATATAGCATACCTTAAAACTGTATTCTATCATATATATATATATATATATATATATAACAAAAAAGTGTATTAGCTCTAATTTACAATAGTGTTCTGATGACTTTTACACATGCCTAATATATCTATATAACTGCCTGTACATAGAAATTCATATTTAGCCATATATATATAATATATATATATATATATATATGTCTTATTCACACATACATAGTGATAAATAGATGTGTTTTCACGTAAATGCAGTCATATTAGTTAAAGCATTGTCAGAAAAGTGATAAGTGTGGTTAATAGTTTCAGAGGCACAATATATCCCCAGCAACCACACAATTCTCCCCTCCAATCCTTATAAATAAATAAGTATAGGTAAAATAAATATTATTCAAGTCTCTTATATTGTGCACCACAATTGAATATATGTCTTTCTTATCTACTGAGCACTGTTGTTTGAAGCTTTCGCATATTTCTCTGCAATTGATTAAAAATACTTCTCTGTAAAAAGGTGTTTTTGCTGCACTCGGCTTTCTCTCTGAATGTTGGCACACATCAACAGAACCAATCTTTGCTGTAAACACCTTCAATAAGAGTCTTTCCTATTTTATTAGGTTGAATTGGGCAGAAAAGATTATTGGCATTAATCCGAGGCTGTCTCTTGCATAAATTCATGCAATTTAAGCGACAAAACCAAACTTGCCACTTCAGAAGTAGGAGAGAAAGAGTAAAAATAAAATAAAAATAACTTAGTTTGAACTGAATTATTATTCAGTACAAAGAATGAAATACCAAAACACATGTGAAAAATTAAATTTTATTAATTTTATTACCTGATATTTAATTCTCGTTTATTTTATCTTTCTGGTATTTGTTGCTTTTTCTTGTCAGCTTCTGCTCTGTTTATACATGAAGTGCTTTAAAAATACCTCATGCAATCCAGGATCTATTTTTCAAAGTTGGATATGAGTTGATCTTTCTTCCGCAGTAGCTTTGAATCCTGTATATTAAAAAAAAATTATACATATACATACATATATATATATATATATATATATATATATATATATATATATATATATAAAAGTGAACAGTCTTAGTTCTGTTTCATGCTATATGCAATCGTCAGGCCATGATTTCATCTAGCATGAAACAGACTGTCGCCTCTAAGTGTTGACTTCTATGTTCACTTTTATATTTACACACGCCTATCTCTGATATTGAGCACTTTATCCTATAAATATAGCACACCTTAAGACTATATTTCTTCATATATATATATATATATATATCTATCTATATATATATATATACTTGACTCTCCTGTCGAATTCGACGTATGAGGATCAAGCTGATCAGTTCCTAGGAAACTGACAGCCCGACACCAGCACATGAGATTTGATTATAGTGGTGAAGGTTTTGTGCAGAACCAACCATACTTTTTGAAGGGCCGAATACAGAGACTTGGTGCACTACGACCCACCACAGATTTTGAATTCAGAGTTGTCCTTCTCCTAGACCAGTTGCCATCCAAGGCCATAGAACCCAGTCTGTCCTGATATTTACCCTTAGCTGGAGGGAGAAGAGGATTCATACCTTTCCCAAGGGTATTAGCACATAAATGAATGTAATGGATTCGACTGGAATTCAACTCAGCTCTCAATTCCTCAATCCAAGCTGCTATCCATTACTCCACCATACCTCCTATATATATATATATATATATATATATATATATATATATATATATAAATATATAATATATATATATATATATATATATATATATAAAATAAAAAAAAAAAAAAGATCAGAAACATGTTGGCATTAGATAACTTCTGCTGGAATTGTCATTGATCTTTTGGCCTCAAGTCTGATAGAAATTCTATTGCTGAACAAAGATTAAAGTTATACAAAAGGAAATTTAAGAAATATGTTAAAAAAGAAAAAAAATTCACCCGTTTGGAAAGTTCAAATAATTCATAGATTTTATTCTCAATCATTTGTATAAAGATAAGTAAAAATGATACTGGAAAATAAACATGTCATTTTTTGATTTTATTTTACTTCTATGGATTAGACATTTCTTTTTGAAAATTCTAACAGCCTCATTGTAATTTGCTAAGTGAGATCTTTTTTGAAAATTCTAATAGCATCATTGTAATTCTCTTGATGTGCCCTTTCTTTTTGACAATTCTAATAGCATCAAGCACTTGTTTTTTTGATAATTCTAATAACATCATTGTAATTCTTTTACATTTTGTATTTTTTTAATTCCTTGTTCATTTAATTTTCTTTCATCAATGTTTTTATGTTAATTTGTTCACTTCTGACTTTTTTTCTGTTTAACAAGTAAATGAAAACTGTTAATTTTCTTCTTTCATTCATCTGTAGGGCAATAAACCTGAATGAAATATGGTAAATATTTATTTTCTTTAGGGTTTATCTATATAGATCAAATTCTTCTCACTAGATCGTGAGGATTATAATTTAATTTCTTGAAAGTAAACTTTGACTTTTGAATAAGACAGCAAAATTTGTTGAAATATGTGCAAAATGAAACTTAGTGTTAAGGAATTTCTTTATTTTCAATTAATATCTGAGATGGTATTTTGTTATCAGGATTATTTTTTTGTAATTCAAATATTGTTATAAAAGTGAACAAATGTAAATGTTTATGCTAAATTGTTTCTTTAGAAATTAAAATTGACTACATAAATTGTTTTACAATGTTAAGGCATAGAGCTTCACAAAGAAACACAAAGTTTGTTGGTAGTTTATTGAAGATGCCTCTGTAACAATTAAACCAAGAATGGTAAGAACTGTGTGTCGAATTCTTAGTTGTCTGTAATTATAGTGTTTATTTTTTTTTTAATCCTGTATAATGTTATATAGACATTTATAGTTTGATTATTAAAATCTAAACTGTCTGAATGTCTGTTATCAATCAAGAAAAAAAATTGCTTTCTCAATTATGCTGCTGTAGTGGAAACAAAATGCAGATTGAACAGCCTATCACTCCCGATAATGGTACCCACTCCTGTCGGTCAAAGAGAGAACATTTCGTGTACTCTCTCTACAGAAAGATCACTCATGGTTGCCGTACTGGTGTGAATTGCAGAATGTCTGTTTATGAAGAAAAAAAGTGTCTACTAGAGTTCCCATAAGATAGTCAGGACAGCAAGTTGAGCAGTGTTAGTTATGCAAATGCTTCCTTTACAAACTGACCGCTAAAGTTTTAGGCTCCATAAAAACAGGCACAATTTCTGGGAAGATGTAGAACTTGGCAGTATGCTTCATTGATTGCACCACAGGGTTGCCGTGTTGTTTGTGTTAACCAGCATTATTATTACTTTATTAGTTCGAACTTGTTTATGTTTCTGGTGTCTTGGTTGCCGTCATCTCATACATCTGGTGTTCCTATGTGGAAGTCTTGTCTGTGCCTGGCTCGTTATGATCCAATGTTTGATTACACTGCTATTGAGTTTTCTGTCCCTCGTTATTGGCAGATACCCAACCAATAAGAAGAAAATCCATTCAAACTATTTCACCAGCGGAGTCATCTGAATCTGCAATTATACCACAATGAAGGCAAATGCAGCACAAGAGACCAGCCCCAGGTTGCCATGTATCTGATCATGAGATCAGTGGGGAGTGTAGCAGAAACAAAATGCAGATGGAGCCACCAGTTGCTACTGATAATGGTACCCATTGCCATCAGTCAACAATAAAAGTTGAGAATGAAAGGAAAATGGTTTAAGAACTTGTATCCTCAAAGGAAACAAACTAAAATGAATTATAGTGAAACAGCCACTTTTGATCAGTGCTCAGATCTTTGAACAAGCTGGAATTAAGGGAGTCAAGAAGTGCGAAAGGTGTAGAATACTTCACAAATTGGGATTTGTCAAAGGGCCTCCTCAGCAAAGCCCTCTCAATAAAGCAAATATTTTAAAGCATCAAAAATGAGCCAAGAAATACATGAAAATTGACTTTTTTTAAAGTAATTTTCATAGATGAATGTCAGGTGATAGTTGATGGACTTGATGGGCCAAAGGATAGATTTTATCTGATGCAGATGTAGCTGTGACTAAAAGAAGGCAGCAGTGTGATGATATGGGCTGGAATTGTTGCCCAAACTATTATTGGACCATTCAAAGTCAATGAAGGAGTTAAACTGAACATTGCTAACTATTGTGATTCCATGGACAAAACTTTGTTGAATGGTATAAGTTTCAGCCTCACAGGTTCAAAGTGATGTGTATATTTATGTACAATAATGCACCTTCTCATGTATCTAAGGTTACCCATGAATATTTTGAGCATAAAAGATTTACAGGAGAGAAGATAATAGAATGGCCACCATCAAGTCCTGATCTGAATCCAATTGAAAATCTATGGTCAGTTATGAAGATGAAATTATATGAAGGTGGCAAAGAGTATGACAGCAAAGCAGACCTATGAGAATCAGTTTAAACCACTGTCGGAAATTGAACCTGCTGGAGTAAAAAGTCAATGGATAATAGATTACTGATTGTTATTGAGAAGAAGGTATATTAAGATGTAAATGCTTCAAGGACTTTTTTTTTTAAGCATTTCACCCCAAGCAAGGCAGGGGTGCCACTTGCACAGCAGGGGTTAAAGAGAGTGAAAGTAAGACTAAAGAGGAGTGTTTGAGGAAAGGATAAAGAGAAGGATGGTGGTCAAGATCAAGAAATCAGAAGATGTTAGTTGACATTACATTTAAATTTTTGAAGATTATTGTGATCAGGGAAGCAAGTAAGAGGAAGGGAGTTCCACTGTTGAGATGTGTGAGAGAAGAAAAAGCTGTTGGAATAGAAGAGGTGGTTACATTTAACTGTTTTGACAATAAAAGGGTGGGACCGAGATGCCAACCTAGTAGCACGCTTAAATTCATGCAGTTGGGGCACCAGTGAAAATAGCTTGTCAGAGCAGTTGCCATGAAAATATTTATAGTAAAGACAGAGGAAAGCCACATCATGTCTTTGAGAAAGTGACTGGAGTCAAGATGCCAGGTCAGGACCTATCACATTGTATATATGTCTTTGGATTTTGTCGAGAAACTAGAGATGAACAGCATGAGCACCAGACGTCATATGACAACAGTATTCAATGCAAGGACGGATGATTGTTATTTTTTTCTATTATAGGAGTTGATCAATTATTGATGATTTTATTACCTTGTTATTGAAGTAAAAAGTGATTTTCTGGATTTGCATAACTTCAGATGGTGTTTTTTTTTTTTATAATAAACCCAATAACTTTAATAAAACAGGTTGAACAACATAAAAATTTAACTCAAGCGTTTCAACATCTGAATTAATCCTTTAAAGTTTGACAAAGATTTTTCAAAGCAAATTTGAGTTATTGAAGTTTATGTGATTTGCATAATTTCAGATGGACTGTAAATAACAACGTGATATTTATATTCTGAAAATTATTATCTTGGCTAGAAAATATTTCCCAGTAAATTGAATTTCTCATATTTCTATCTCTATAATATGTCTAAGCATATATATATATATATATATATATATACACACACACACACTAGATGTATCTGAGCAGTGATTTCTTAATTATGGATGTTTGCTTGAAGAATATAAAAGTTCCTTGTTTAATATTATTCTTATCTATTTTTTCTTTATTTTGTACTGGTTTTGAACAGCAGATTCATTTTATGCATCTTATCAGCCTTAGCAGGTTATTTAAAGCTAGGAAATATATTTAGATTGTACAATTTTTTTGTTTTTGGACATAATAAGTCTTACTAATTAACCCATAGCTGGGGAAGAAGTCTTTTTTTTAGTCTTTTTATTTTTAGTCTTCCAAAAAATACTAAAAGTAATGGAAGCTTTAATAATAAAAAAGAAAAAGCCAACTCTTAACAATATTAACTACAAACAAAGCCACAATGTGCTAACCGTATTCGGAAATTAAAAACATCCCTACCACACACTAAGATATACACAGAACGCACACACTCAATTAAGCTGAAAAATCGAATCATCCTTGATAATGGCTAAAGGTATAGCTGAATGTGCTCGGAAATATAAAACATTTGGACAGTTCTTACACACCCTTTGTCCAGAAAAGAAAGCTCTTGTTAGAACACAAGAAAAAATTAAATAAAAAGCTTAACCATAGTACCTTGTCTGTCGTTTTTAATGAAACATGCATATATATATATATATATATATATATATATATATATATATATATATATATATATACACACACACAAATCAAATCAAATACATTATACATGCACACACAAGGAAATAGCACATCTCTTTTGTTTCAGTAAAATATTTATTTCAGCAAGTTTTTAATACTTGCCTCATCAGACTGAAATTACAAAATGGTTTAAATTTATCCAAACAGTATGTTAATAAATTATTTTAAAAATAAATCATAATTTAAGAATAATTTTATTTTAAAAATAAATCTTTATTATCTCTCTCTTTTCTCTTTATATATATATATATATATATATATATATATATAAAAAAAAACACTAATATTCCATGGTCATAATTTATTCCATTGGAATTGTAAATACGATCCAATCGTATTTATGATTCCAATGGAATAAATTATGACCATGGAATATTAGTGTTTAAGCCTTTTTATTATATCCTTACTCTGTCCTGGACATTGAGTTCTACCTGGATTCTATCCTCTTGGAATTTTTATTCAAAAAATATACATGTATGTGTATGCACCTATGTATATATATTTATATATTTTACATATGTATGTGTATATTTACCACTAATATTATCTATCTATCTATCTATCTATATATATATATATATATATATATATATATTTTAAATGTTTATTTTCCGTTTTACTAGCTGATGTCATGAGTGCTAAGAATTTTCTTCAAAAATATTTTATAAACATTAGTTTATATATGCTTGCTTCAAAAACATTTGAAGAATATTTATTATCTCCTTAATGTCCTTTCCTTGTCCAGTGCCGACTTTATTGTTTATACTACAGAACATTTGTAATAAATATGAAAACCTAAGATTTTTGTTTTATATCTAAAACAAAATTGGATATTAGGCATGAAGAAATTTAAGGTTCTTTTCATGATAAAATTCAGGCAGTAAATATCTAGAGTTATATTGAGTTTCCACTGATTTATCTGTAAAAAAAAATATCTTTCTTGATAAAATGAACTCTGCCATAAATGACAGTAAATATATCCACTATTGTTACTTTTTCCAAGACATTGAAGAGAAGAAATTGCTCAGTCTCATCTAATGTTTCCCAATATTCCATTATTTGTAATTAACAAGACAAGGCCAAGATGGCTTACAATGATATTTCATTATTCTAAGTCCAGATTTTGAAATTAGATTTTTACATATGTTCATATATAAATTTTGTGTTGTATAGCTTTCAAAAAGACATTCGTCCTAAGATGCTCTAATCACTAATGGCTGGAAATGAAAAAGTATTCAGCTATTTAATGTATCTAAAGATATATTACCTAGAGAAATGGCACGTTAGTCCCTTTCCAAGTACTCCTTTTGTGATCTTACACCTTTGTCTCACCGTTCTTTCCATTATCATTGTGTCCTCTTTAATCTTATTCATAAGCATTTTAATAGTACTTTTTTTACCTTTGAAAACATACTGATATCACAATGTACTCAATCTGGACTGAACGTAAGCTAATAAACCTGGCTGATGTGATATTTTATCAAAAAACCCTGCATGAGATGTGAAGATTCAATTTGTGAATGTTATGGTCACACAGTAGACAAACTCAGTCAGTTGTGTTTCACTGCCAACCGAATAACTCTGCAAGAGAGTTATCGCCTCTCACACATATGCAAAAAATTTTCTAATGTTTGGATGATCTCTATTCTTCATTATCACCAGTTCAGATGTTTACAGTTAGGACACACCATTTTAATTCCATGGATATCACCTACATTTTCTGCATATTTCTCATTTAAAGAGGAAATTCCACTTAAGCAGCTTTTTTTCCCCCAAGAACTGCTACTTTATGGAACAAACTCTTGCATAGATATTTCCCTGAACATTTGCAAAAGGACAAATAAAAGTTCTTGAAAATCCATCAAGTTTCTCTCCACTGACTCGCATCTATTCAAGGGAAGTTTACTACTAACCTGTGACAGAAAAATTATCAGTTTTTAAAGCAGTCTACTCAACTTGCAACAGAGAATATGAGGTGATGTAAGATTTGATATGTGGGTGGTGCAGTGGATAAATACTTGGAATTGTTAATCAGGGAGCCAAGTTCAAATTCCAGTTAGGTTTATTATATTCATTTATGTGCAAATCCCCTTTGGGAAAGGTATGAATCCAACTCTTCTATTCAAACTATGTGTTAAGTAATAAGATTTTTATCACTAAAATCATTATTATCGCCAAAAAATTCTTACACTATAAAAATATTTTCTGGCTTTAAATAACCTGCAAAGTCATAGAAAACAATGCAATTAAATTTAATCAACTTGCAACACTTACAATTGGCTAGACTGAAATGGTTTTGCATGTTAAAAAAAAATAACAGTTTGCAACACAGGATCTTTTACAAGTTAGGTCCTTGTTTTCTTCTCTTCAACACTACAATCTCAAGTCAGGGATAAATTGTTATCTATCCTACTTATCCTCATAATCTTCTCTTCCTGCCACCACCTCTTCCATTTATATCTCACATCTCATTCAACCTTGATTGGCCTTTGAGCCTTGTATAAATAAACCATTCCTCTGATAGATTTTCCCATTAGATCAAGATTGTACAACCAGTCCATGAGATGCTCAAAATGGCAGGATATATTCCAGACAGACTTTTTACTTGCTCCATGTCTCTCTAAAATTTACTATTTGATTGTCAAACTTTTTATTTATAACTAGAAAAGAAAATTATAACCTAAGCTTTATGCAAGTTTCTCATTCTATTTACAAGTGCTAAATATATATCTTGAATAATAATAATTAAAATTTGAAGAGTTATCTCACATATCTCTTTATGACTTCTTAGGAATTCTTTCATATCAATTCTATTGAGACCTTTCATTTCCCTGTTTATCTTTTAGTGATGGCAATTTGTTTTGTAATCTTACAGATATTTAATGCTGTTGTATACCTTATGGAATCTAAAACTTAAAATGCTGTGGGCTTAAAAGAATAAAATTATTATATGTATATATTAGAACAAAGAAATTTTGTAATGAGCCATCAACTCTTATCAAAAAATTATTTTTGAATAATTAGCTGAACCTTTTTTTGTTTTTTTAAATGATAACTCCAGAAATAATTAGTAAACTTATTTGAAGCAAAAATAAAAACATTATCTTGCTTGTTCTTACATTGTTGATTTTTTTGTAGCTGTTTTAACGGTTTTTTTTTTCCCTTATGTCTTAAAAGACACATAATTGCTTTATTAATGGTGTAGAACACCTCAATAAGCCTGTCAGCTAATTCTCAAGTAGAGAAGTATTCAAACTCTTGTGACATTCTTTTTTGTTTTTCTATATCATTAACCAGCAGACATGGTAGTTCAGCTATACTTAATCATCAAATAACCATTTTGAATGCAACATGTTTGCAAGGAGGAACTACCATATTTAATAGCATTGAAATTTTTTTTTTTTTATTATAGGAAGTGGCCAAACAAATCCTGCATAGATTGAGGTTGCTTTTAGGTTAATGTTCTCCACTAAATTCTGTTGACTTTCAGTACTTCTACTTAACCCGGCTTAAAAACTTTTACCAAATTGCTAATAGTATTAGTACTAGTCATTCAGTTAAAAAGTAATTACAAATCTGCCTCATATGTGGCAAACATTATTCATGTAAATCAGAGCAAAAAGATTGAATAAAACTAAAAGTCATTATACATTTTCTGTCATCTGTGCATTTTATCAGTGATGCCAAAGACTAACTATTCATGTTCAAAGTCAATTGCCTCTCCTCTAATGCTCGGTTCATCTAAAGTTAGTAGCAAATAAAACAATTCTGAGTGAAGTTTCCTTTAGTTTTTACCCTCAGTAATATACAGTGGTATATTGAAAAGTTCTCAACCTGATCAAAATCTCAAAAATGACCTACAATCTGTTGTTAACTGGAGCAAAAAATGGCTTT
This sequence comes from Acanthosepion pharaonis, assembly GCA_903632075.3. Taxonomy (NCBI): domain Eukaryota; kingdom Metazoa; phylum Mollusca; class Cephalopoda; order Sepiida; family Sepiidae; genus Acanthosepion; species Acanthosepion pharaonis. The sequence continues at coordinate 1,241,980 of CAHIKZ030004360.1, read as the reverse complement.
GTTAATTTTAACTGCTCTCTTGCCCTCCATCAGTATGGTTGATACTAACCTCCAGAAGAGTGTCTCATTGACCTTTCTCAGGTTAACATTTTCTGCATACATGAAGTGGAGTGATTATATTAAATCAATTACTAGGTCTTCTGCTAGGAGAGTTGGTTCATTGTGTCATGCAAGGCATTTTTTCTCTTATCTCTTATTCATCTATGCATTGAATATTTCTGTCATATCTGGTCTGGTGCTTCTGCTATGTATTTAGCAATTCTTGATGAAATCCAAAGAAAAATCTGCAATGTTATCAGACCTGATCTGCCATCTCGGCTTCAGCCACGTTCCCATTGCCATAACATAACTTCCCTACGCTTTTTCTATAAAGTTTTTAATGGTAATTGTTCTAATAAGCTTTTCTCTTTAGAACTCTGACTTTGCGAATTTAAGTGCAATACTAGATTAGCAGCTAAGTTTCATCATTTTACTGTTGAAATGGGCAGAGTAAGTATAAGTTTTATGCTAACAGTTTCTTTTCTCACACTTATTGCTTGTGGAAATATCTTCCATCCTCTTGCTTTCCATTCAACTTTGATCTTCAAAAACTTGAATGCAATGTCAATTGTTATCTTTTATTTTTTTAATTTCTGTTCTTTTATTGTTCTCTCTCCTTAACATGGCTTACAGCCACATCATGTTGGAACACCAGTACTTGTACAATGACCATAGTTAAGCAACATTGAGTCTGGTCATGATGGTTAACCACTTGGGAATACCAGGTGCTGTAAGCTTGGATGTGCAGTTGGTTTTGTTATATTGATTTACATGCAAATACCCTTGGGAATGGTATAAATCTACCTCTTCTACCCCCAGCTATGAGTTAATAAGTATGACTGGTATCACTAAATCATTATTATCTTTAAAAAAATATATCTGATTTTTTCTAAATTTTTGGTTGGGTCCATAACTTTTCAGCATTCCCTTTTGACTCTTGAAGCCAAAAGACTGCAAACTATGGAATACAAACTGAATCTTATTAGAATACATTAGACAATAATGATAAAAAAGCAGAATGAAAGTTTTAGTGGTTTTCACTAACAGACAAAATTAGACATTTGGTGACAAAAATTAAAATTGATAGAAAGTTAAGTTAAACCAAACTGTCATAACTCACACAGCTGTCATAAAACTAATCACAGGCATATATATATATATATATATATATATATATATATATATATATATATATATATATATATATATATAGGCATCAACAATCCTTCTTTCATGCACATTTCATTGAAAACAACAGACAAGGTGTTTTTTATTTAGTTTTTTATACAATTTTTCATGCGATCTAATAATTTTTTTTCTTTTCAGAAGATAAATTATATAAGAACTGTCTGAATGTTCTTTTTATCCAAGCGCTTTCGGCTATACATTTAGCCATTTTCAAGGATTATATTTTAACTGTTAAAATAAGAAATATTTTATTGTATGTATGTTTTATAAAATGTTTTCATTTTTTAAAACACGGTCAAGATATTATGTCCATGTTCAAAGTTAATATTATTAAGTGTTGTTTTTTTAGTTTTTCTTAATACGGTTTCCATTATCTTCAGCCTTTTTTTGCATGTAGATGATGCTATTATATTAGTGTTGTCAACAAGTATGTTACAAATAGTGTCCAGTAGGTCTCCATGAATATTTAAATGAGATCTAATTGAGCTATGGTCAGAAAGGTGTAGAGTGAGTCTGCATGTCAAACATGTTGTAGTGTGGCCTATATAATTATTTATGAATTTTGATTGATCAGGAATACAATTGCTTAGTGGGCATTTAAATTTGTAAATAATATTTGCCCTATTTAATTTTGTTCTAGGAGATGAATTATTATTTCTAACTATAAGGTTAGAGCTTTTAAATTTTTTGTAATAAATAATTAATCTAATTTTTTTGCTATTGTCAATTGGTGTTATGCATTTTTTTATAATGTTCTTAATTCTGCATTCATCCTGTTTATAATTTTCGTTCATGTGATTTTTATAAAAAATATTAATGTTATTGTTTATGTTTGTATTCTCGCCATTGCTATTAGCTACCTTAGACAGAAAACACCTACTGTGGAAATCCAACAATTGATTAGGAAATCCATTATTAATCAGTGTTTGTTTTACATCGTTTAATTCTTTAAAGAAAAGGGTGCGAGAGGATGAGTTTTCATGCACTCTCATGAGGAAATTTTTAATAACACCTATTTTATATCTAAGAGGGCATTCACTAGAGAAATTAAGATGGCAAGAGTCTTTACTAGTTGTTTTTTTATAAACTGAAGTTTTAAAAGTATTATTACTAAAATTGACAAGAACATCTAAGAAAATAAGTTTATTTTTTTTACATAAAGTTCATAAGTAAAATTTAGGACAGAATTTTGTGAAAATGTAGCTTTCAGATTTTCTATTTCTTTCTTTTATTTTTGAATTGTTATCCTTTTTAGGCGAAATAATTTAGCTAACACTTACCTACTTTTGCTAGTTTTATTTATTTATTTTTTTAAATGGTATATGAAATATTGATTTTTAGAATATCTTCAAAAAGCTATCAAAATACAAGGATCTTGAAGTGAAAATCTCAAAAATATATTACGTGAGGACATCAATAATTCCAGTTGTATTTGAAGCCTTTGGATTGATTGGAAAAGATTCCAGTAGACTTGTTAAAGGGATTCCTAGTAGCCCAAACCTTTCTTTAAAATACTAAAAATTGTACTCATAAGTACAGCTTACACATGAAGAGCTTTATCTATATAAAAAGTGTGTAGTATTAGTTTTTTTTCTTTTTAAATGATCAGTGGAAAATGTTATGAAGCCATTTCTGACCTTAGGTCTCTGGTTAGGACCTGTAAGGAAATATGTATACAACAGAAATGAAAGGAAATAAGGTAATAATAAACACATTAAAAATAATATGCCATTTTACTGAATTGACTGACATTGTTAATTGAAAGAATGTGTTTGATGGGCAGTAGCAAGAGCATTGATATTTAGTGAGTTTTAGCTGTAATTCCTCAAAATTTATTCATTGAACCCCAAGGCATTTATTAACCCTCTTTTGACCCCTGTCATTTATCAGTCCCCTGGATAGCCCCATCACCGCCAGGTGTCCCCTCATATCAGTGCTGTATAATTAAGAGTTGTTGTCAGAGTTTTGGAAAAGGAGACACGGATTTCTAGCAGAGCCTAAATCAAAAATAGTTCTTGAATTATGTAAACTTTAGCCATTTTTGTCATTTACCAGTCACTTGCTCCAAATAATACTAGTCAAATCATAAAACATTCCTGTTTTGAATTCAGTAAGTTTACAAAGAACGGTTTCCATGTGGTCATGATAAAATGAGAATTCGTAAGACCAACTCTTTATAAACACTCCTGGGTAATGAAAGATTTTCCCATGCAATATTTCATCATTCCAAACAAGGAAAAAAGATTTACTTGAAAGGTTGGATACCTGTTGATAAAGCAATTCTTGACAAACAATGTAAAGTTGATATTTACTGAGCCTAGTTGAGTGGCACCCAATGAGGATTGAAATCAGACTAATTATCAGCCCATCCTGGGTATGATGATGAACTACATCCAGCAGCAGGGCCTCTGATCAGGAGGTTTTGAGGAGTGTGGAACCATCTCTTAGTTGCTGGTGTTCCTGGGTCCACTCTGACCCGGGGTGGTAGCACCTGTTGTGGTCCCTGCTGTGTGAAGGTGGTTGACCCTCGGACTTGGTTTGGGATGCTATAGAAGTGTAAAAATAGGTTTACCAGCAATTCATTTTTGTAAAAATATTACCAGCAATGAATTTTTGAAGAAAAAAAATATTACCTGCAATAAATTTTCAAAGAAAAAAATATTACCAGCAATACATTTTTTGAAAAAAAATATAATAGCAATACATTTTTGAAAAAAATATTACCAGCAATAAAAATCTTGTCAGCATTAAATAATTGTTATGGGACCTACCTTTATGGACTAAATGGACTCATCCTATTACTATATATATGGGGAGATTATGCCTCTCAAGAGAGCTGTCTACAGTTGACGAGTTGACTCCTGTACTTTGCCGTCAGTTGGACATGCAACACTTTTGTATTCATTCTTTTTGTTAATATGTTTTCACTAAATTGCTGAGTTTGAGTTTTCTTTTGGACCTATTCTGGGTCCACAACAATAATCCATTGAAGTTGATATGCCATAAAATAAACCAAACTAATTATCAGCCAGACAAGTATGGTATTCATTACCCTATACCAAAGCACCTTAAAAATACTAAGGGTAGCTTAGCTTTGACACATGAACACAGATAAGTTGCCAGTGAGGATTGAAGTCACCATTCAGTCACCAGTTAGCTTGTTAACCATTACCCCACACTGGGATTTCTTGAAAAATAAAACAGCTTGAATACAAAAAATTCCCATTTATATTGTAATTCTTTAATTTCCAGACATTATTTTTGCCCAGTGTTAGGTGAAATATCTCCACTGTTATCTACTAACAGGAATCCCTCAATTAGTGCAGCCAATGTGTACCTTGGTAACTATAAAAAAAAACAATTTTCAATTACTATGGTTAAAATGAAGAATGTTTTACCACACTAATCAAGTATTATATATACATTAATTGAATTTTGGTATATAAAAATTTTAGCACACTAATTGTAAATGCATTGAACGAGGGATGCCTGTAGTTGTAAACTTTGATTTCATCCTTACTTCTAGACTTACTTTCAAATCAAAGTCTGGCACAGAGCTGAATTTCTGGAATAAGGTTCAACCTTTTTTTATATTAATGGATTGCAATGTCACATTCACTCCATTATTTTTAGCTGCTTTTGTTTTTTAATTTACCTTTGGTAAGATTGGTCTGGCACAAGGCTTAATTTCTGAAATTCTTTGTTACACTTAAGTTTTATATCAGTAATTTACAAGCTCAGAGCATATGTCTACTTTTTTCTCACAAAATACTCTCAAAAGATTGATAATATTTTTTATTTACTTAGACATAAACAAAGTTTTGCACAAGGACAATACTCTGGAATACTGTTTATGATCAAACTTATATTAATGATTTTTTAAATACTCAATTTTTTTTTTTTTAGTCATTTCACTCCAAGCAAGACAGGAATACCGCTAGTACACAGAGGTTTACAGGGTGTGAAACTGAGAGAAAAGATTTGAGGAAAGGACAAAAGATGAATGGGATTCAAGAAGATAGTAGATGGTAATTAAGATTGCATTTACATTTTTAAAGATTGTAGTTATCAGGGAAACAAGTAAACAGAAGGGTGTTCAACAGGCGAGAAGTGTGAGAAAAGAAACTGTTAGAAGTGATGTTTGTATTTTGCTATTTCAACCGTAAACAGGTGGGACCTAGATGCCAATCTAGTAGCACATTTAAATTCATGCAGTCAGGGCACCAGGGGGTAAAAGAGCAGTTGCTATGAAAATTTTTGTAGAAAAGATGGAGGGAAGCCATGTCACATGAGTGTGAAAGTGACTGAAGTCAAGCTGCCAAAAAGTCTTCATTACAATCAGCAGCTTGTAAGTACTTCCCCTACTTTCATATAAGTAAATATTTTAAACTCATTACTTTCATGAGAGTTAACAATTATTCTGTATTTGACTAGCTTTTTCCCTTTGTTGATATTGTTTTTAGTCCCTTGATTACTTTGTAATATGATATCAGATGCCCAGCTGTTGGTACTTCTACTAATCAGATTCTTATATTGTTTACTTGGCACCTTGCACACTGTACTCAGTAGACTTGGCTTGAGATTTAAAAGATGAAAGTTACTAAAACTTATTGCATTTCTTTCAGCACTCAGCAACCCTTGTGTTATATATATATATATATATATATATATATATATATATAAATATGTTGTAGTGGTTCCAACGAGAGAAAAGTATGTATATTAAAAAGAGAGGGGTGCCACAAACGTTTTTTGTTGTAATGTGGATTTATTGAGAAAAAATATTATACTTTGTTTTACATAATTTCACGACACGTGTTTCTGGTCTGGTCTCATAAACCGTCTTCAGGTGAAAGTGGAGATTTTTTATATTATTAAAAATAATTAATTTTTCTTCATGTTCAATGTGGAATATTCTCGATATGAGACATTCTGTTTGTGTGTTGGCAATCCGAATTTTCTTTCTAGAATTGTCAATGAAGAGTTCTGCGTGAAGGGTCATAAAACAATTAAGGTTTGTCCAGCGAGTAGTTATCGGCATTTAATCTTTTAATGTTTTAGTGACCTCTATGTGCTCTTGGATCTGTTTCTATTTTGGCGTGTTCCTGTCAGCATGCGTGTATATATGCGTGCGTATATTTCCTTACTACATTTATGTATGTATATGCGGATGTTGACAACTTAAGAAGTACGTGTGTGTGTGTGTGTGTGTATGTATGTGTGTGTGTGTGTGTGTGTACTGGTTCCATGTAGCTTGGGAAATATGTGTGTATATGTGTGTGTACTGACTACTTGTGGTGGGATAGTGTGTATGTGTGTGTATGCGTGTATAGGTACAAATAAGTTTACGAATTCCTCGTAGTAAGGAAATATACACACGCATATATATACACGCATGCTGACAGGAACAAGCCAAAATAGAAACAGATCCAAGAGCATTATAGAGGTCACTAAAACATTAAAAGATTAAATGCCGATAACTACTCGCTGGACAAACCTTAATTGTTTTATGACCCTTCACGCAGAACTCTTCATTGACAATTCTAGAAAGAAAATTCGGATTGCCAACACACAAACAGAATGTCTCATATCGAGAATATTCCACATTGAACATGAAGAAAAAATTAATTATTTTAATAATATGTAAAATCTCCACTTTCACCTGAAGACGGTTGGTGAGACCAGACCAGAAACACGTGTCGTGAAATTATGTAAAACAAAGTATAATATTTTTTTCTCAATAAATCCACATTACAACCAAAAACGTTTATGCACCCCCTCTTTTTTTTAATATATATATATATATATATATATATATATATATATATATATATATAGGGGTTTCAAGTTAATTAAAATTTATTTTTTTTCTATGTAAAATTACTTTTATTTACTTTTTATTTTATATACATACACACATACACATACATATATAAGTTATAGAGATTATTGAATGGAAAATTCTTTAGTTAAAATTGTATATCTAAATTTATAATTTCCCTCTAAAACTGAACCATATCATAGCATAAATTTCTCTTATGTATTCTTATTTAATATTCTCCTATTATCTATTCTCATATAACTTTATCTTATCATCTAATCTTAGATAACTTTCTTTTGTTATCTATTATATAAATTCCTAATTTTATATAACTTTCTCTTATCTGTTCTTATACAAGTTTTTCTCATCTATTCTTGTATAACTTTCTCTTATCTGTTCTTTATTCAAGTTTTTCTTATTGATTCTTATATACTTTTTTCTTATCTATTATATAAATTTCTTTTATCTGTTTTTATATAAATTTCTCTGATCTGTTTTTATATAAATTTCTCTGATCTGTTTTTATGTAAATTTCTCTGATCTGTTTTTATATAAATTTCTCTGATCTGTTTTTATATAAATTTCTTTCATATGTTCTTTTACAAGTTTTTCTCATCTATTCTTATATACATTTTTCTTATCTATTATATAACTTTCTTTTATCTATTTTTATATAAATTTCCCTTAAATTTTGCTCATCTATTCTTAAATAACTTTCTCTTGTCATATAATTTTGAATAAATTTATATTATTTTATAAATTGATAGAAATCATCAAATGCAGGTATGCATGAAAGAAACAGTAAAAATTTAAATTAAATAACACATTAGGAATCTATTTTGGTACCAATTCCTTCCCCATTAAATCCATTAAATACTTTTACCGATTACGGTATAGAGTAGAAATTATAAACAAAATCTTCCTTAAGTCATTTTCGGTAAGTCTCTTAATTGCTACATTATGCACTCATATTTATAATGTATGGATTACTATAAATGAAGCAAAATATAATACATTCTAATTTAATTTCATACTAAATAGTACATGGGCTCAAGTTACTTCCTGCTATTTATAGTGGTGTTCATTAAGTATTTGTATGATATAAAAGATTGAACATTTCATCCAATAATTTTCTTCATTCGTTAAGCTTGAATTATGCTACAACTAAGATTCAACACTGGCAATGATGTACATGGAATATAAAATAAATATAAAGAATAAGTCTGTGATTCAGTCTAATCATTCTATTCCTTTCTTTAATTTATATGTCAGTCTCCAAGCGTCACTTAATCTTAAGTGAATAGATAGCAAGACATGGATAAAATAGGATAAAAGGTGAAAAGTTACTTAGTGCAGCAATAGGACAAGAAATCATGTGGAATGTGCTGTTCATGTTGTGTAACTAAATATGACAACACCGACACCTCATGGTATATAGTTGTTATAGTGGAACACACCTATTCTATAGTTAATAGACTCTCCCACCTATAATAAGTAGGAGTAGTAAGAGTAACGAGGAAGTCGCTCAGTGAGTTGGTCAGTCTGTCGATGCCGGACGACCGTTAGTCGGATACTAAAGTATCAGCGACCACAACTAGATTTCTCTGCGTCATTACCTATTATATCAAGTTCCTAACATTTTGTACATCAAACCTATTTTAGGACCGACTTAGAACAAATACAAGCCTCCACTGTGAAACCACTCCACAACAATAGTGTTTTGTACAGTCTATAAATTTATGAAGCAGGTTTTATCTAACCTAAAGATTGATCCCATGGTTGATTAAATTACACTTGCTATATACAGGTTGTTTAAAAAATGTATCCTCTCATCAATAAATAGTCTTTCATAATTATTGTATCTTTTTTTTTCTTTGATATTAGTGTGCACAATCTTAATGGTGTAGGATATACAGATGACACTGTGTTGATGGCAGACAGAAAGAAAAGTCAGTTACTTTTAAGGTAGTGAAGGAAAGTGAGAAGAAAGGACTGTCAACTGTGAGAAGACAGAATTTATGGCTATTATTAAGAGAGACATCCCAAGATGCAAGCTATGAATTGAAAATAGAGAAATATTTTAACAGACGACAGATAATGTGTTACAGAAATCTGAAGGTGCATTGGAATAGCAAAAGATGTCTTCCAAAACCTAAACAAAATATTAAGAAAAAGGAAAATTTCATTCGAAACAAAGGTCTGTAAAAAATGAAAATACTTTTGATACACCCTAATATATGATAATAGTAATAATGGAATCATAGTCTGTACATGAAATAGACATTAGAATAAAGGTATGCAAAAATATCTTCCAGTAATATGTAAAACTGACAATGCAGGCCTATATGAGTCTGCTCACTCATCTATTCAAATATTGGATAAAAGGCTGAGAATTGGAACTGCAATTATTTGTGGAATGCTTGAACAAAAGGTAATACATAAACTTAAATGGATTTTCGGCTGAAGCCAAGTTGCAGATTGCCTCAGAGAGGTGTTTCCTCTAACAAGATTCTGGATCATGTATGTGAGCCTAGAATATCTCTTCCTTAGAAATAGAAAAAAATTGTACATTAAAACATGCGTAATAAATAAGCTGTCACTATGGTTTACATGAAAAAGTGAAAAGGGGGAGAGCTGTTAACTATGCTGACTACTACCTAGGATTGAACTCACCATTCTTGGCTAAGAAATTAGACTCTTACTCTTCAGCTTAATGGATATGTTTTAAGCAGTGGCAGTAGCTTATTTCCTTTCCTGCCAAAGTGGATTTAACCATTAGGCAGTATTTAAGTTTTTTGAAATTTCTCCTCAGAGAACATTTTTCTGTTATTAGATGTCACTCTGTTGATTGAGCAAGAGCCTGTTTTAACACATTTGATACACCCTAATATATAATAATAGTAATAATAGAATTATAGTTTGTAGATATGTACATGAAATAGGCTTTGGATTAAATGTCTGTAAAAAAAATGAAAATATTCGATGTATTCAAAGCAAATATTGTACTTATGAATCACAATAATTGTTGGAATAGTACACCCCCTATGACAAACTATTGGTGCCATGATTTTGGACTTAGTTTGCTCCAGGTCAGTGTGTGGTTTGATTTGATATAATTATTATCTAGATACTTTGCTAGAGAAAGTTAAAAGAAACATGAAAGCAGAGGAGAAGTTAGGTTACATTTAAATTTGGATATGGCCAACATTTGAAATCCATGTTCAAAGTGAAGTTACCCTGTATATTAGCAAGAGAAAATGTTGAAATTCTTGCTCATGTAGTAGAGTGTGAAATATCTCTTTTATTCAGCAAAGATGCTATGAAGAAAACTAAGACTTTTCTGCATTTTAAAAATGTATTTCTGGTATTAAAACCTATTTTTACACTTCCATCGTGTTTTGACCCCAGTTTGGGGGTTAACTATTTGCCTGTAGCTACCACCCCAGGTCAGGGTGGACCTGGGAACACCAGCAATTAAAAGGTGGTTCCATGCTCGTCAAAACATCCTGATCAGAGGCCTAGATGTAGTTTACTGTCTTACTCAGTACGCGGATGTAGTTTATCGCCATACCCAGGAGGGGATAGAGTGGAAAGACTTTCTTAACTATAAAAAAGGAAATCTACAGGAAAACCCTCAAAAAAGTGACCCCTTGAAAAGGAATTTTCAGACAATGAGGAAATTAGCTTACTTTCAACTGTTGATAGATATTTTAGGATATGCTGAAACTTAAAAGATGAAATTGCATAATTGGACTGAAAACAAAGTGTATTCTGTTGTATCAAACTCAGGCCAAAATACAGTTACAACAAGATGGATTTGCACCAAAAAAAGAGACAAAAGATGGAATTAAAATAAAGACCAGACTGGTTGCAAATGATTTCAAGATGAAGACTCAGGATATGTTAGAAGTGACTCATCTATTTGCTCAAAGGAGAGCCTACGAATTATCCTGACCATCATTATGACTTTGAGGTGGATATGCCATTCTATGGATATTAAGACAGTATTTTTGCAAGAGAAGCAATTTGAAAAGACAGTCTTTCTAAAACCTCCTCCAGAAGCTGAAATTCCTGAATATTATTTATGGAAGTTAAATAAACACATATATGAACTGAATGATGCTTCTCAAGAATGGTATTTAACAGTTAGAGAAGAGCTAATGAAACTGGGAAACTGCCCATCTAAGTATGACCAAGCTGTCTTTACATGGTACTATAAAAATAAGATGTGGATGACTTCTTCTAGGCAGCCACCGAAAAATTTGTAGAAAATGTGATAAACAAAATCAAGCAAGTTTTTTATGGTCAGATCAGAGGAAACTTCAAGTTAGCTAGTGAAAGTACTCTATAATAATTAGTCGAAATGAGTTTGTCAAATCATCCCAATGATACCTACAAAGACTGACTATAATTGAAATTTGGCAAATGATGAGCACAAATTATGTGGAAGCTCAATAGGAAAGCTAAATTGGCTAGCTACATCGACAAGGCTTGGTTAAAGTTATAAGATAAGTGATGTGGCATCTTTAAAAGATAGGAAAGTGGAGAGTATGTCAACTGGTAAATAGAAAAGCTAAAAAAATTTCCTCCAGACTGTTAATACCTTAACTTAGGCAGTCATGCAAGAATGAAACTGGTAGTGTATAATGATGTTGTATTTGCTGGATTTAACAATGAAGGATCTCAAGTAGAATACATTGTCTTTATTGTGGGTGACAATGACAGTTATGTTCCTATTTCTTGGCAATCTCATGGAATCAAGATAGTTGTAAAAAGTACACAGGCAACAGAGACACTTGCTATGGTTGATACTATGGAAGCCTGCACTTTTTATAGAAAATATCTTCTAGAACTTTTATGCATTGAAGACAAGCTGGGAAATCTTCCAGTAATATCTAAAATTGACAATGCAGGCCTATATGAGTCTGCTCACTCATCTATTCAAATATTGGATATAAGGCTGAGAATTGGAACTGCAATTATTTGTGGAATGCTTGAACAAAAGGTAATACATAAACTTAAATGGATTTTTGGCTCAATCAAAGTTGCTGATTGCCTCAGAGAGGTGTTTCCTCTAACAAGATTCTGAATCTTGTATGTGAGCCTAGAATATCTCTTCCTTAAAAATAGAAAAAAATTGTACATTAAAACATGCGTAATAAATAAGCTGTCACTATGGTTTACATGAAAAAGTGAAAAGGGGGAGAGCTGTTAACTATGCTGACTACTACCTAGGATTGAACTCACCATTCTTGGCTAAGAAATTAGACTCTTACTCTTCAGCTTAATGGATATGTTTTAAGCAGTGGCAGTAGCTTATTTCCTTTCCTGCCAAAGTGGATTTAACCATTAGGTAGTATTTAAGTTTTTTGAAATTTCTCCTCGAGGAACATTTTTCTGTTGTTTGGTGAAGCAGTGTCACTCTGTTGATTGAGCAAGAGCCTGTTTTAACACATTTGATACACCCTAATATATAATAATAGTAATAATAGTCATAATCTGTAGATGTGTATATGAAATAAGCTTTGGAGGAAAGATCCTTAAAAAATGAAAATACTTTTGATACAACCTAATATGACATTGAAACACCAATTCCCATATGATCACCAAAGTTAAAGAATGTCTAGCCTGGTCAGTACCTAGATAGATGACCGATTAGGAATACAAGGTGTTGTCAGCTTAGACATGTTGGTGCTGTAATGGATAAGAATTGTTAATCAGAGAGATGAATTCCATTTCTCGTTGGATTCATTATATTCACTTACATGCAAATCTCCTTGGGAAGCGTATGAATCTATCTCTTTTTCCCCAAGCTAATGGTTAATTAGTAAGATTTGTATCACTAAACCATTATTATCTCAAAAAAATATTCTTACATTCTAAAAATATATTCTGTCTTTAAATAACCTCCAAAGAGTTGATAAGCCATAGAAAACGAATCAATCAATCCTTTTATTTTATCTTCTCTATTTCTTCTCTGGAAGTGGTAAACATTTATGAGTTTTGATCTGGGATGATGACTGATGTCTTAGCCATTGAGAAAAATAGTTGTAATCTTAACACTAACGTCAGTCATTTATTTTTAAATTTGGATTTTGAAGATAATCTCTTGAGTTAGCAGTTCCTTCTTTTTTGTTGACAGTTGGTATATTTGTATATGTTTAAGATTTGTTTATAAATAAAAATCCACTTACTTGCAAAATCTCTTTTCTAGAGTGATAGTTTTTTTTTAGGCTGTTAAGTACTAATGATGAATTCATTGAGGCAAAGAAAGAAATCATTTAAAAATAGTTCTTGGATAGTTTTATGCTTGTAAAATCCATTTAAAACCCAATATTCTTTGCTATTTCATGTTTATATCATTCCTCTATTGTGCAGTGCATTAACCAAAGTGTATTGAACTAGCTGACCTTGGATTTGCAGGCATGCATGATCAAAACTAAGACAGTTAAAGAACTGTTCTCTGAATTAAATACCTTTCTCATATTTCTGATAGCTATTTACAAACAACCGACCAGTCATCAATCAGTCATTGATATGAAATGACTTAACAACACCTAAGATGGATGAATAGGAAATTATGTTATAATGATTTCTTTAGAAATCAGAAAGAAAAGAGATTTTAATTTTGGAAATCTATTTTGTTCAAAGAACCAAAGAGGGTGGCTATGGAATTGTCCACATATTCACTTCTTGGAGATTGTATTGAAGCTACAGTTTTGATGTATCTGTAGCTAAGAATAGCTGCATCCAAAATGAAAAGGTTTTCTATTAGCGATTTGGCCGATGGATGGATAAATAGAAGGTCCTTAAATTGTAGTAGATTTTAGGATACCTCCACTGACCTAATAATTTGGTTGTTCATCATAAACTATTTCAAGGTTTATTGAGTAAGCCGATAACAATAATACTAAGAAGATAATCTTAAATCCTGTTGAATCTATTAAAGTATGATAAGGATTTTGAAATAAATGAACTAGTATTTAAAAATTAATTCTTTCTTGGTTAAACAAAAATTGTTTGATGGTTAAAATTCTCACAATGTCTTCCTTTCTCTTCTGATTTGAGAACTAAATATTTTATCTGGATTAAGACAACTTTGGCATAATGTCAAAGCAAATCATACCCAGTTAGTATTATGCTCATTATCAATAGCATTTGAGAAACAACACTATGAACTGCACTGTAAAACGTAGCCATATAATAGCACATGTCAAGGTTGATAATCCAAATAGTAGTTTTGTGTGTTTTATAAACAACCTGCACAATTTTTCATGTGATTTCTTTTACTTTATTTTAGATCCACTAACCCAGACTTATTCATTTCTGTGCATGATTAAGTATTGCACAATTTTAATCTAGTTTACACACACACACACACACATCTATATATATATATATATATATATATATATATATGCAACTGATAATAACATATCTGTATCTCACTCATTTAAACTGTTATTTAACTTCTCTCTTTTAAATTTTATTCCTCACCCTCACCTTTAGGCCTTTCCTCCTCTTCTTCTTCTTCAGTTACACCTCTCTCTAGAACTTTCATACATTTCCCTCTCGCCATTGTTTCTCACTACCGCACATACACTTTCACTGAAATTTGTTTTTTTATACCTGGAGATATATTTTCTGTTTTCTTTTGAATTTGTAGGGTATTGAACTCACACTCTTTGGGTCCTGTCACTGGATCTAACCAACGCCTTTATCCACTGTGCCATGTGTCCTTGAGGACATCTGGGTATGAATTTCTGGGTATTATAAACCTAATGTCTTCAGCAATCATTTTTTACCAGAGCTCATATTGCAAGTTTTTGCTGTTATCATTGCATGTTTTTACCAGAGCTCATATTGCAACTTTGTTGTTATCATTGCTTTTCTCTGGCACTCCTTATTACTGGTTCCCATATTGTATTTATTTCTATGCTTGGTCGGCTCAGGAGATTTTTGTGGCCTAGCATATGTGCTGATTCCTTAAGTTTACGAATTTTCCAATGGTGTTCCTTGTCTATGATCTCAACATGATCCCACAGAGGGTGGTGATCTCCCTTCTCTCTCCATATGTGGTCAGCCACACCTGATTTTTCTACTTCCACTCGTGTTACAACTTTCTGGTGTTCTTGAAGCCTTACCTTGAGGGGGCGGCCTGTCTCTCCATTATATTCCTTTCTGCAGCTGCACGGGATAGCGTACACACAGTCTTTAGTCATGTTCTCCTCTATGGGGAGTCTTACTCAGGGGAGATATCTGCGAAGTGTCATCAAGCTTTTGAAGGTTGTCCTGATGTTATATGGACCGCAGATCCTTTGTATTTTCTCTGATAACTCCTTCATATAAGGCAGGCAGACTGTTTTCTGAGTGTTGTTGTCACACTTATAGACTTATAAACTAGGTATGACATGTATGAGAGTGGATTCAAATTATTCCCCCAGAACAAGATTCAACAACATTTCATAACACAACAGGCACCTAATGAAGACTGGAGAATATGAAGTCAAACAACAAAAATGAGGAAATTAATCCAAAGAAACCATATACTGTCACTTTAGAAAATGTTTTTGATATAGCTCTTGTCAAGGTTAGTTGGAATGGTTGTTTTATTGTTTTGTCATCAATAAACCGTTGTGGCATGCCAGTGACAAGTCATTATTTTTTCAAGATATCTGGCAGTAGATCAGAGTGCAGGGGTGTGGGTTTATGTCATTCTGAAAAGCATTTTTGTACAAAGTTAAAATAAAAAATGACTTCAGCTGCAACTTGAAGATGGTTTCTTGATTCTGTTTCCCATACTGTTAATAATTATATTTTCTTGTACCTCCAATCATAATATAGTATCTTATTTTCATCAATATCAGTGGGACTTTTTAATACCTTCAATGTTAGGGTTTCTTTTTTTATGTATATAGGCCAAAAATAGATCAGTAGGAAATTGCCAGAAACTGAATAATATAATAGAAAAGTAGTATGCAGTGAACAAAATGAAAATAAAGTGCCAATTTCACAAAAGAGAGATGCTAACATCATCAAAAGGGCCTCTATAAATGTGACTCATATTTTTTTTAATAGAGTTCACTACAAGCAAGGCAGTAAAGCTTCTAAGACACAAGTGTCTTAATGGCTTTAGTAGGTTTTATAAACTTTTGTTTGATGTTTAACAGGTAAAGTACTAAAAACATATATTATGTTCATATTAAAATGACCTGATTGATATTGATCTTCAAAAAGGCTCTCTTGATATAAAAAATGCCTTATTGATTTTGATAATAAAATGGCCCAATTGATATTGGTACATTTGCTTCAAATACATATAAAATCTAAGCCATGTGTACTGGCATAAGAGGTTTGAAAAGATTTTAAAATTTTTGCAGTGGCTTACTTCAGGCTTGCATTTTATGTATAATTGTGTGTGTGTTATATATATATATATATATATATATATATATATATATAAAGAAATATAGTCTTAAGGTGTGCTATATTTATGGGATAAAGTTCTCAATATCGGGGATAGAGCATATGTAAATATAAAAGTGAACATTGAAGTCAACATTTAGACTCGACAGTCTGTTTCAGCATGAAACAGACTGTCGCCCCTAAGTGTTAACTTCACTTTTATATATATATATATATATATATATATATATATATATATATAAAGCTGCATTTGGATCCACAATAATTTCTACTCAATATCCCCTAGAATAATTTGAAATATAACCGTTACTGTCATCATTGACCAGCATATATAAATAGTTGAACCAAAACACAACACACATGGCCTGAAGATTGCACTTGAGCATGAAACAGCCTGTTGCCTATGGGTGTTGATGTCAATGTCCACTTTTACATACGTACATATATATAATTCGCATTTATATATATATATATATATATATATATATATATATATATATATATATATATATACATTGAAATGTTCTTAGCTTGAGCTCTTTTTAGAATGAGTATTCTAATCTTTGGTTACTGAAATACTTATTTTAGGTTGGGAGTTAGGCTGAGAATTTATTTATAAATAAGGGTATTTATAAATTATGCCCAATTGGTATTGTTACATTTGCTTCAAATACATATAAAATCTAAGCCATGTTTACTGGCATAAGAGGTTTGAAAAGATTTTAAAATTTTTGCAGTGGCTTACTTCAGGCTTGCATTTTATGTATAATTGTGTATGTGTGTATATACAAAGTTGCATTCAGATCCACAATAATTTCCACTCAATATCCCCTAGAATAATTTGAAACATAACCGTTACTACCCACACAATAAGTGTTACAATAATACAATTTACCTATCCATGATGCACCATTGACCACCATATATAAATAGTTAAAGCAAAACACAACACACATGGCCTGAAGATTGTGCTTGAACATGAAACAGACTGCCATTAATGGTTGTTGACCTCAATGTTCACTTTTACATATATATATATATATATATATAAATGAGAATTTGTTGAAAAGTTCTTAGTCTGAGCTCTTGAGCTCTTCCTAAAATGAGTAATTTAATCCTTTGGTTAGTAAACTACTTATTTTAGGGGGAAGTCAAGCTGAGAACTTATTTTTAGATAGAGAAATCAAGAAATCCATTACCTAATGATAAAATGCATTTATCACAAGAATTATTTGTTTTTCAATCTCCTTCTTTACTTAATTCAGTGTTGAATATTAATTGCAAAAATCAAATATCATACAGTGAAAATTTAAGATTTTATTTTAACACTTTCACTCCAAGCAAGGCAATAATGCCACTAAGACATAAGGAATTACTGGGGGTGAAAGAAAAATGAGAAAACTAGGTCAAGGAACTGGAAACCCCAATCCTAAATAGGAAGCAAGGGATAAACCTCTACTCCTGTCCAAAAGACAGGGAATATGTATGAACCTGGCAATAGGCAAACCTATCTACTTCTATTGAAAAAAAATTTTTTTTTTTTTTGAATTAGTTATATAAAATTTGTGTAGGTGGAGATGTTAGAAGAGTTAATTAAGAGCATGTGTCATTCAAGTACATGTATTCAGATAGGGACAGTTAATTATGTAACTGTCATTCTTTAATGAATTTTAACTATAAAAAGTTAAACTAATAACTTTAAATCAGGGTACAGACTTATCGATCCAGCACCAGATTCAAGGGAGTATTGAAAAATTCTTTCCCTGACAAATTTCTAAAAATTTAACCAAATGACCAAAAATCAATTTTAAAAAAGAATCCCTTGTTGGTTGGGCTGATAACTTTTCTATACCTTCTTGTGTATGTGCATGCATATCTATCTATCTATTCATATATTTGAACTTATTATATTGATATGTGAAATATCTGAAGGTGGTGAACACCTGTTCGTGAAAGCTCTGACTCATCTTTCGGCAAAATATATCATATATCAGTTCCACTTTAACATCACTTTTTCAAAAGGTTTCATGATGGCACCTGGTTAATTACCACCGGGCTTTGAATGTATCTCTTTGATGTTTCTTTCCATTTCACTGCTTAAACATTATCATTTGCCCCTGAAGTTTTTCAAGTTTATGAAGGGCATTCACTCACTAAAAAATTCCATTTGAAATCATAACTTAAGCAAAAAAAAAAGTAAATGAACAATAAAAGCAATCATTATTAAACAATGTTTATGATGGCCTTAGGCTTCTAACTATAATGTAAATTTCATGTCTTGCAGTGAACCACTGTAAGATATCTTTTTATTTCTTAACTGACTTCTCTTCCATACCTTATTGATATAAAATTGCATGTGTTCCTCCACACTAAAACTAAAGGCATGAATCCACTTCTCCTTGTGTTCTTTCCAATAGCCTTTAAGCTGAAGTCTTTATAATGGTCCCAGATTAGCTTGCTATGATTATTGATGAAGAGTTTGATTGATTGATTTATTTTTTACTGCTTATCAATCTTTTGCAGGTTATTTAAAACCAGAAAATATTTTTACATTGTAAAATCTTTTTTTTTTTTTTTTAATAATAATGATTTACCGATATAAATCTTACTAATTAACCCATAGCTGGGAGGAGAAGATATGAATTCATACCTTATTTCACAATGGTATTTGTGAATAAGTGAATATAACAAACCCAACTGAAATTGGAACTCAGCTCTCCAATTAACAATTTCAAGCCATTATCCATTACACCACCTGCACATCCAAGCTTACAGCACCTGATATTCCATAGCAGTCAGTTATTGAGTTATTGACCAGGCTTGACATTGTTTAACTTCATTGATTGTACAGGAAGCAGTGTTTCAATTAGATGTGGCTGTAAGCCTAAAAAGAAAAGTGTAGCCAGTTCAGAATGTGTTATCTGCTATTTCTTTTTCTATGTGTCGTGTCCCTTCAGGGCATAAGTGATCATTACTCTCTACTAATTCCTATCCTTTTTTTTAGCTCTTAGCAATATTTGTCTCTTTGCCAAATATGTCATGCCTTGTTTCACCATCCATTCACACAAGGTAGGTGACTTGCTGCCTCCCCATGCATTTTTTCTTTCGATATATCATGTGAGTGTCCAATTTTCCAAGCTCTCCTTCCTCATTATGTGTCCAAGAAATTTCAGTGGTCTCTTTCTGATTCTAAGTATAATTGCCCTTTTTGTTTCCATTTTCTTAAGATTTCTTTGTTGCTTGTGTGCTGTGTCCATGGTGAAAAGATATCTTGAAACATTGTCTTGAAAAATGCAACATTATTTTTCTATATTATTTTCTATATTATTAGGCATTATTATACCTACCATTTTCTTTTCTTTTTTCTTTGATTGGCTGCTGTGATGGAATAAGACAGATGTCTGAATAACATGACATTTTTTTGTTCAGAAAATTGGTTTCTGATTTTTGGCTTAGTGATTATTGTTTATTCATTTTCTGATTAATCTGGTCTGTGCAAACAATTACTTGATTGATTTGATCCAAACTAATTGATATTACTCTGATGAAAAGTTCTTTCTTGGATAATTAAATCCACAAAGTACTAATTGTGTTTGCAGGGAATTAATTTGATAAATTTGCCCCAGTACTTCTTGAGAAAACGTTAAATAAGATTGTAATACTGTAGGTGTTAATGTGCAGGTGGCATGATGGTTATAGGTGAGAAAAATGGAACAGGCAGACTGAGTACAAATTCTAGTTAAGGCCATTGTTCTATTCACATTGATGACCTTTGGAAAGGTATAAATCCATCTCTTCTCTCCAGTTATAGTAGCATGGGTTGATCTTTCTAGCCTTGGTATGATACTGGTTAAGGAGAAAGACAACTTTGAATTCAAAACTTTGGATAAGGCAAGAGGAAATCACCCCATAGTTTTTCCCAAGAACCATCATGGCTGTAATTTCAGCATGGAGTTCTAAAATTTATTAACAGTCTTTCTCACATAAAACAGTGACCTCATATATATATATATATATATATATTTATATATATATATATATATATATATTATTGGAGTGGAAATTCATATCCAGAGCCCAAACTCCTAAAAACTTCAGTGACCATTGTACTTTTGTCTGCTGGAGAATATACTTATAATTAAATATAAAAACCAGGAGAATTTACTTAATCCTCAAAGTGAACTCATATCTAAATGCAGACACAAACACAAACACCACCTTAAAAAACAGAGAAGCACACTTTCTCCTAGATTATATAAATTCCCATCTATATCTAAATTGCTCTAATGTTGTAGTATAATTTATTGCAAACTGACCTGACATTTATGGTTGTGATGTGTGTGTGTGTGTATGTGTGTATATATATATATATATATATATATATATATATATATATATATATATATATATATATATATTGTAATATGTATGGTTAATTGAATATTCATTCGCTTGAAAAAATGTGTATGAATATGTATGTATATAGATATGTGTGCGGGTGTTTGTGTATGGTCATATTTTGGGTTTCTTGATACATGCAGGTGTGTTTGTAAGAATATTGTGTTTAGAGAGAAATACATGGATGTATGTGTATATGTGTACCTGGACAGATGAAAACTGATAGGGTTATTGATCTGTTATTTGTGCTTAAATTAGATATATATATGGGAATAGGTGAATATATGGTGCTAACTGAAATTATTGTTAGCCATGCATGTTATGGATTTTTTATTATTTTTCATTATGTTGTTTATTTTTTATTATGCTGTTTACTTCTTTATACAAGTGATATGTCCATTATGACTATCCTTGTTGCAGTGTATGCATTATGGGTGAAGAAAGAAAATATATATGCGTATATTTGACCAAGTTGGATGCTACATGGTAATCAGGTTAAACAGGTCTCCTTTAAATTAATGTGGAATACGTCTTTAACTAAACTCATAAACTTAATAAATATACACCAGCGGATTTAACCCGATCTAACTTTACCTTAGGTTAAAGTACATTCATATCCTGCTAAATCTTAATTAAGACATCTAGGATATAAAAGTTCAGGACTTTAGGTATATAACCTTTATAAATATGTTTCTATGAATATAATTAATAATCATTAATTTTGAAAAACTTTTTAAAACTTTTATGAACCAGACACTTTTTTAAAATTATTTACAGAATCTGTTGAATAAAATACAGGGGATTAACCCCAGTTTAACTTTTCCTTAAAGTACATTCCTGTCCTGCTAAATATTAATAAATACATCTAAGATGTAAAAGTTCAAGACTCTAGGTATATAACCTTTATAAATATGTTTCTCTGAATATAATTAATAATCATTTAATTCAAATTTCTTAGGTATTTTAATTTAAATTTCTTGCTTCATTATATAAAAAGCTTATGAAAATTGTTTTGCTAATTTCAAAATCTGTAAATATGTTCTCTTTTAATATTACTTACAAATAATTTGTTGAATGAAATATATCAGCATTGAAATTTGGCTGTTGGCAGAAACAAACTGGATTGTTCACACTGAAATAACTACACTTTAAGCCTTCCACTATCCTCAAATGACATACCGACGTCAGTATATCAAAATAGGTCAACATACTCTGCCTTTTCCCACTCTCTAAATAAAATAGCAATATCTCTTGATTTTAACCGGGAATATTTTTTTCCATTTCATTTGTGATTTGTTTGTAGGTCTTGAAGATTGAGAACTGTTGTTTTTTTTGTTTTTTTTTTTTAAGAGCTCTCATGAAATAAAAATTATTACCTATGGGATTTTAAGTGTCTGATATTCTTTAATTAATAATAATTTTGCTCTGTCTTTTGACATAGAGCTCTCCCTGCATCTATATCCTCCTGGAAATTCCATACGGATTACCATATTGTATCATTACCATATATATATATATATATATATATATATATATAACATTGAAGTCAATGCCCACAGTCTGTTTCATTCCAAATGCAGCCATTAGGCCATGACAATTGCATATATTATGAAATAGACTGTCACCTCTGGGCGTAGACTTCAATGTCCACTTTTATATTTATATACGCTCTACTCCTGATATTGGGCACTTTGACCTATAAATATAACATCCCTAAAAACTATATTTTATCATGTATATATATATATATATATATATATATATATATATATATATATATATATATAATCTCTTCTCCCTCCAGCTATGGGTAAATAGCAGAACAGACTGGGGTATCAACCAGTCTAGGAATATCAACACTGAATTCAAAAACCAAAGAAGGGTCATTTGGGACTTTGTGACACATTGTGCACCAATTCTCTGTATCTGGTACTTTCAAAAGGTGTGGTTGGTTCTGCACAAGCCTTCACCACTATAATCATATTTATATGTTCGAGTAGTCTTGTTGTTCAGTTCTAAGAACTAAGTTGCTGTACCCCTGTACATTGAAAACAACAGGAGAGTGTAACCAGTTATATTAACCCTGATCAGCCAAACACTCATCACCATAATTGCCATTTACATTTACATTAGCTGCCAGTGTCACTTACCTAGTGTCATACCTGAACGTACCTATTCTATTATTAATAGACTCTCCCACACATAAGTAGTAGTAGTGGTCGCCAGTTGAGCTCAGTGGAGTTGAGCGAGTCAGTCGA
This sequence comes from Acanthosepion pharaonis, assembly GCA_903632075.3. Classification (NCBI taxonomy): domain Eukaryota; kingdom Metazoa; phylum Mollusca; class Cephalopoda; order Sepiida; family Sepiidae; genus Acanthosepion; species Acanthosepion pharaonis. Next base: position 1,218,850 of record CAHIKZ030004360.1, on the reverse strand, counting down.
TGTTGGACGTTGAAGTATCAACCATCACAACTAGATTGCTGCGTCATTAACTCTTATTGCAAGTTCCTAACATTTTGTATGTCAGACTCTTTTAGGACAGACTTAGTGAAATACAAGCCTCCACTGTGAAAACTACTCTACAACACCTAGACAAACTCCAAGCATAATAAATAATCTATTTTCTTCTAATATTGTTTGTGTTAAAGGGTTTTACTGGGAATGCAGACAAAGTCAGTCATTTATCTATGGTTTTTAGATTAATTTATGTTTCGGTTAGGTTACAATCCTGTTTAATGTCGAATGAGGATTACTATCTTTTAATCTCTCAAGCAATTGTTTTTAAATTACCCAGACTAATTATACCAGACTAAGCTTTGCTGTCTTTCATTGCAAATACTTTTTTTTTTATCATTTAACCCCAAGCAATGTGACAATGTGACTAGAACACATGGGGTTAAGGTAGTGAAAGAGAATAAGAAGACTGAGAATGAGGAGAATTGAGGGAAGGGACAGGTTTCAAGAAGACAGAAAATGCTGATTGACATTGCATTTAAATTTTTGCAGATTGTAGTTATCAAGAAAGTAAGAAATTGGAAGGGAGTTCCACAAGTGAGAAGTGCAAGAAAGAAAAACTAGAAATGGTGGTTGCATCAAGCTAGTTCAACAGTAAAATGGCGAGACCTAATTGCCAGCCTAGTAGCTCGCTTAAATTCATGTAGTCAGGGCACCAAGGCAAAAAGTTCATCAGAGCAGTTGTTATGAAAATATTTGTAGAATGGAAGGAAACCATGCCACATCAGTGAAAAGGTGACTGGAGATAAGATATCTGGTCAAGATTGATTGTATTACAAACCCTCATTCTAGTTTGTAGTATGTCTCTCACCCCAGATCATATCAGAATAGACTTTGCACTCAGTGTCTTTCAGAGAATTCCAGTGTAGGGTTGACCTAACAGATGACCTCCAAGCCAGCAGCACTTTGGTTGCAAGTGGGGGTAAAAAATGTATTAAATGCAGATATATAAACAGCCACCCCAGTGAGGAAATGGGTAGTCTCTCTCAGACATCACAGATGAAAATGTAAGTTTCACATTTCAAACGAGTGGCTATGGGGGTTACATACAAACACTGGTCAACAGTAACTGATGAAGTACCACTGAAATAAAATGTAATGATAAATATGACAGATAAAATTCCATGTTTTTATTGACACAATGACGTTATTACTTGCTTATTAATACAAATCTAAAGTCATGTGTCGATTTTATTTAACTTTGTAAAATATAAAGGTTATTGCTAAGATCACCTTGGCAGCACCAACAGAAATTGAGATAAATTCCATTTTGAAACTTGAGGAAAAAACATTTCCTACCTTTTCTATTCCTTTTGCTTCTTAGCAATTTATTAAATTCGTTATTCAGTTGGATCAAAAATGTTTATTGAAAAAGAAAATAAATTCTCTGCATAAACTGTGTTTAATATCATTTAGGAAAAATATTATTTATCTTTTGTTAATGCGTTGCTTGCACTGGTATTATTCCTGTTAAATTTGTTGAATGTTGACTGACTGCATCTAAAGTAAACAAATTTGAATGATAGCTATTGATTCCATTTTATGAAAACTATAATGTTACACAAATGTGTTGTCACTGATGGCAAAAATAGTTGGAGAAATCATTTAAATTTTTCTGTCTTTTTTTTATTAAAAGAAAAATTGGATAAAATCTCAAGTATCTTTGGTGTTTTGCTCTGGGCTCCTTTAAAACAATACAAAACTCGTTGATAAATTTAGCAATGATGACGTCTTCACATTCATAGGGCAGTGAATCTAATATTTTAAAAATATATAATAAATACTCAAAACCAATTTCCTTTTATATAATAAATATTAAACTTGTTTACTTTGTTTTTTTTCTTTTCAGATCTACTATTGTATTTGAAATGCAAGCAATTTCACATCTGGTATGTATTCTCTTTCATTTACCACTAACTTTGTTCTTATCTTCAGAATATTAATAATAAATAATCTCTCACACACACACACATATATATATATATATATATATATATATATAAAAAGATTCTGATCTTTTTTGAGACTTCATTTTTTGGAGCATTTTCTTTCTTTTCAACCCCAGAAAATCCTATTTCATAACCAAATGCAAAATGCATTCCAAACTTAAAAGCAGTGAATAGTTACAAAAAAATATTAATTTAATATTTATTTAAATATTTAATATCAGTAAGCTATATATGTTTATAACAAGTTCTTATGATAATTTTCAAAAACTCATAGCTTGGAAATTGTAATTTCTTATAAGTATTTTTCCTTGCCCAGTGGTGACTGAGTACATTGAAAAACAAGAGCATTCAATTCCTTGAGATGTTTTTCATGCCTAAATGCTTGATTATTTGATACTTCCTTCTAAATTTACTGACCTGAAAGGAGTATTATTGAGCAATAAAGTATGTGTGTATGCATGTCATCCATCATTGTCATCAGTCCCATGACTGGGTGTGATCATAGGGTGTCTGAACACTTGATAAGTTACCTCTGTATATCTGGGTTGAAAGCTGGAGAGTTATTCGTTCATGCATAGCCTGTCTTGGGCAAGTAGACCTGGTAGGGCCTATCCCTCGCTAGGTCAAACCACATTGATGTACTTCAATTTGAAAACTCACTTTGGTCATGAACATGTAGCTGTTGACTTCAGTCTCGGCACCCCTCCAACCAGTGAGGCTATGTCAGCATCAAACTGGATGCATATATTGCTATGAAACCTGCTCTACGTAACTGTGCTAGACAGCCGATAAACCTACAGGAAGGTTCGTCTACCTTTTGACAGGATTTCTTTTTAATCTTGCTGGATTTATAGCCACTCTCCTTGCAAGAAAAACATGGTGGTCAAACTAGTTTAGGTGCTGATAGCCAAACAATGCAGTAGCTATTACTGGGTAGAGTGACATAATGTACACACACACACACATTATTAGTAAAAGTAAGCAAATTGGTGTATTTTAACCCACACACTTATACTTATATACATACCCAGGGAGCAATGGGTAAATTGTTTTTAAATTTGCTCAATTGTGTTGTTTGTTTTTGATTTTGTAAACTTCCCAGTATAATAGATTCAGTTGGGTACCATCTTTGAGAAAAAAATGAGCACCAAGATACAATTCACTCCATCAGGAATTTGAAAATGACATGCTATACTGTTTGGCATTTGTACTGGAAGTGCCAGTATGAACATTTCAGAGTGTTTGGATGTCAATCTGATCACAGTGCAGAGGATTCAGAAAGAATTGGATGAGTCTAATGGTGATGACAAAGGTATGGCAGCTTGGAAAACTCACTTTGATTGTTCTGATAAGAAAAGAACTTCTGAATTTGTTGGCAAGGGCCTCAGACTCAACATGGAAGCCTACATCAAGTTCCTTGAGGAGTTAGTGCTGCCCTGGGTCAAGTGGGTGGCTGCTGGAAGTCTGGCAACAGGATTCTGCTCCATGCCACACAAGCAGGTGAATCCAGTCATAGCTGTCAGACAGTTTCTGAAACCACATTACTCCTTACATCTAACTCCCCAGATTGCAACCCCTTTGGTTTTTATATGTGGGATGCAGTTGAGTGAGAGACCCCAAAAATTTCTTGTAACACTAAAGATAAACTGAAGGCAAAGATTATGGCAGCATTCACTAACAAACAAGGAGACTGTCCAGAAGAGTTGCAAAAGATTTTAAAATTGTCTGGAGGCCGTGGCTAAAGACAATGGCAATTTTATTGACTGACACACTTTTAAAAGCTGACTGAATGACAAAAATATCAGAGTTTTTCTTTCTTTAAAAAGCCGAGAATTTTTCAGCACTCCTTATATGAAGTGGCAGCAGAAATTCAATTAAGTTTTATTAAATCCAATTGACAATGATTATCTGTCTTATTTTATTGTATTTTTCTAGTTTTTGAATAAGTTTTTGCTTATCTGGATCAAAATTCTGGTTATAAAAAATGAGCAACAAAATTGTGAATATATAATTTTGGCACAATAACACTCTTAACCTGTGAAAACAAAAGGGTAGTTCCAAATGAAGAAAATTAGGTTTTTACCTTGTCAGTCACTAGAGTCAGGAAAATCTATGAATGGTGCTTAAACTTTGAAGTTATCAGATGCATCGATAAAACTTTAGTGATCTTCAGGACATTTGCCAACAGTCGTGGGATCCATTTTGTGTTAATTTCTTCAAAGCACTAACTTCAAATTATTCCAAATGCCTGATAGCTTTTACAACAATTAAATGTTAAATGATATTTAATGATGTCTAAAACTTTTACATGTTAGTTTGTGTTTTATTTGTAAGTGTAAAGAGTTAATCCTATGCAATGCTGGCACCCACCTATGAGAATTGCTGGCCAAACGTTGTAAGAATAAATAGAAAATCTGTATTCTAAAAAAGGAAATAAAGAAACACTTGATTGTAATTTCTTTGCTTGCCAGTAAGCCATGAACAGTGTTGTTCTACTTTGAATTTCCGTATTGAACCTGTTTGTAACATTTTGGCAATGGCAAGTATAAAGCAAAAAAAAAAAAACAACCGAGGCAAACCAAACTGAGAGAATGATAATTAAACCACTTTACATTTTCAAAGCCCAAACTGTAGTCTGATTAGAGATAATGACTTTTATGCTACAGAACCATTTCTAAATTGGATGTTCCAATCAGAGCCAACCTAGGTATGACGATAAACTACATCTGGTAGTAAGGCCTCTGATTAGGAGGTTTTGAGGAGCACAAAACCACCTCTTAATTGCTATTGTTCCTGTTTTGTTGCAGCTCCAACCAGACACCAGGTTCATTGACAGGGTGCAGTTTCTTCCTGTCAAATGATTGTAGCTTAGAAATTACCCTTCAGCCAGGTCGTTACACACGAGTGCCAAACAAAACAATTTCTAGCAATAAACCAGATTTTATTCTTGGGTAGTAACCTATTGCTATAAGCAAGTGAAGTAGGGTTTAGGTGTAAATGAATGGGGGGGGGGCGTGCGCAGTTCAGCAGCCGCTGTCTATGTCCTTCTCCGAGGCCTGCTTTGTTCCTTCTGTTTTCCTTTTCGCAGGATGGTCAATTTTATAAACAACAGTTATTTATCTTGTCATGTTTGTCTAAAATGTAATTAATCTTCCTTCCATCACTTTCTCTCAGTCTGAGCCTCTTGCTCTTGTATTTTGAAGTTGACTTCAATTACTGATAGCCATTAGTCGAAAGTAAATGTTCCGTATTGAGTTGTGCAACATGTCCCACTGTTTTAAGTTTAATACGACCTCAGCTTAACTCATATTGCTACATCCCCAGGTTCAGCCTGAACTGGAAAGGTAGCATCTGTTAGGGTCCCAACTATAGTTAAATAGTGAATGTCCCAAACTGGAATCAAAACACTATGAAAGTATAAAAAATACATTTTCATAGAAAAAATACTGAAAATAGATTTTAATACTTAAAAAACAAAAATTACCAAAGCTCCAAAGAAATTTAAATTTCAGCATTAAATGACCCATAAGGAGTTGATATGCCGTTAAATAATCAACCAATCAAATCTTAATTTAATCAGGGTAGGTGTCGTCACTATTTTCATTCCAATTCCAGGTCATGGTTTCTAATTTGGAAACTTTTATCTTGAATCCTATTTTTTAGTACTTGATAAAGGATGCTGATTTTTTGTTCAAGATTATTCTTACCCCAGCTAGAAATAACTATATCAGGGGTGGCCAAACCACAGCTTGTGAGCCACATGTGGCTCTTTGACCTTTAATAAGTGGCTTGTGAAAATATATTGGTTGAGTTCCTTTTTTCATCACAGTTATTATAAAATGGTAAATAAGAAAAAATTCAAGCTTTATAATTATTTACTGGGTATGAATTGAGATCCCATTGGATTAAAACATAAGTTTCATGTTCATGATTAGTAAAAAAAATATTTAAGAATTTAAATTCTAATTTAATGCTAGATCTGAGTGAAGCATTGTTTTCTAGTGCTGAGGGAAGAAATGGTGAGAAGCATAACTATGTGTACTTTGTAATTATTGAAGTCAATATAAATTAACAGTTTAAGAAACTGCATACATGCATTTCTTAACATTTATGTAAAAATTTTGTTTTGAAATGTGTATGTAACAAAAATGTATGTGTATAAATTTTGTTCATGTCTTGTGGCTCTCAAACAGCTGAACTTTATTTTTTGTTCCCTCTTACATTAAGCAAGTTTGGCTACCCTTGAACTATGTCATCTGCATTGCCCCATTCCCCTCCCCACCAACTTCATCAGTATATTAGCAGTAGGAGGGAAAACAAAACACTTTTTTCTATTAGTAAATTAGTTTGGGATGTGCTATGGAATGCTTACCCTTTCATTAATTGTTGTTTGTTTAAAATTGTCTTGGTTTATGTTTTACTTATTAAGAACAAATTCCCCCAGTAGATATGATTTTTTGCTCTTATATTCTATATCTTTTTTTTCTATTTTGTTCATCTCTTAGTGATTGGGGAGAGACCATGCTCATCTTAGGTTAATTTATTGATTGTCTCTTGTATAATTCATAAATGCTTTTTATGATTAATGAGAATCAATTATGAGCTGGAGAATGATTATCATAATGCCTCCCCACTTATTATTTCATCTTCATTATATCTTATTCATTTTCGTTTTCTTTTTTTCATTTTTAAATATTAATGACTCAAAAGCCTGATTATTTAAAGATAAAAATGGTGGCTGTATTCAGCATTCATACTACTTATCCCCCAGCTTTGTCTCTGCTAATAGTTGATATTGTATGGAAGCATAACTCTTGATAATTCAGCCTTCAAATAAAATTCTAATCTCAATACAAATAACTGTGTTTTTTTTTTATGAAAGTTTCTAAAATAACATGATTCTAGTCAACGTATCAAGTAAATATAAATATATATATATATATCAAGTGTATTATTTGAAATTTATTTACAATCCATTGTACCATTTTTATAGTTCAAGGCATAACTTTTTAGAAACTGCGCATCCTATTATAATTACACTTGTCTTTCCCTTTGTTAGTTCGTATGACCATTATGCTCTTTCGATACCTCATAAATAATGGACTATTCCATTTTGATCATGTGGAAGGAAGGGAAGAGACATCAGAGATGCTACTTGGTTTCAATGACAAATTGTAAGAAAGAAGGGAAGATTGAAGTGTTTAACAGCTGTTTCAATAAAATGGAAAACAATATCAATTTCAAAACTTTTCATTTGTACCCACGTCTTAAAATAACAACCATCATTCATATTTATGATTGTTGCAATATTTGTTAAATTTGTTAAGATAAAATATTTAACGATCTGGTAGAGGAATTTCTATCAGTTTCATCATAGAACTCACCATGAGTTTATTCAATCATTAACTTAAGAATTAAGATTCATCAGAATATTAAAATAGGAAAACTAAAATTTTCATGGGTTAAAACTAGTATGATATATACAGATTGCACCCAATTTGTTGGATTACTGCCCCCTGATGATAATCACAGGTGGCAAAATGTTGGATTACTGCCTGCTGATGATAATACTGGATTACTGCCTCCTGATGATAATCACAGACAGTACAGTATTGGATTACCACTGCCTGATGATAATCATAGGCAGCAAGATATTGGATTACTGTCCACTGATGATAATCGCAGGTGGACAATATTTGAAAGCCTCTTCCTCTTTTCCCTCTTATTTTTGAAGCAACAAGACACATTTTTCTTGCTCCGATAGACACAAGGCATATAAGTACTTCAGACACAAACTGATTATTGTATTGAACTGTTCATAACATCATTTCTTTATTTATTCTTCTGTAAAATGTCTTTACATTTATTTATTGTTGTTTGTTTGAATTCCATGTTTCATGTCTTTTTTAATTTTTTTTTTTACCCGGACTCACATGAGTCCATCAAATATTGTTTTCAGGACAAATTTATCAGGAGGCATAGGATGAATAATTTCCAATCTTGCAACCAGTTTAAGTCTTTTAGGCATTGCATTCTAAATTGAATTTTAATGTCTAAAATATCATGAGATGTGCAGTTGACATAATGACTCTTATCATAGAAAATGGAATTCACTTTGCATTAATGCTTTTTGGGTAATAAATATCTATTCCACTAGGTGTGAGTGAAATAGTAGAGTAAAACTTAGACTTTTGGCCTTCATCATGACAACACTGAATTCAAAAACCAGCCCAAAGAGGCATAAGCTCTATCATTCTGTCTTGCCATAAATATGTCCATTGCTAGTACATATAGTGCTCAAATAACCCTACAGTGTGTTATAAGATTTTAAATAAAAAAAGATATCTTGAACAGATATAACTTTAAGTCAGAATCCATTGTCTTGATGATGAGCAGAGATTTGAGTTAAATATAAAACTTAAATGTTATTTTATATTTGGATTGTTTTCTACTGGGTAAAATCTGCAGTCAAATAAGCTTTTATTAAAACATGATCAAATTGTATTTGAATAAATTCCTTTTTTTTTATTTCATTTGCCAAATTCAGAGTCAGGGCACAACTTAACATTTTCGAATCGTGAATTTTGAATCGTCATTGTAAAATGTAAAATTTGTCTTTATGTTCTGCACCAAACACCAACAGTTGAACATGAGACCAACAAAACTCTTTGTAACACCAAAGATGAATTGAATGCAAGGATTGTGGCAGAATTCACTAACTTAAACAAGGAGACCATCTAGAAGTGTTGCAGGAGATTACAAAGTCATTTGGAAGCCATGGTTGAAGCCAATGGCAATTTTATTGAATAAATTTACTCTTTAGTATTTCAAGATATTTTTGTGTAATTTTAGTAAATATGTCTGTTAAAATGAGACATCTGTTATTTCCATTTTAGTTTAATTTAGATGACAATTTATCCATCGCATGTATATATATATATATATATATATATATATATATATATATATATATTTTTTAAAGAAAAACAGACCACTTTAAGGTTCCATTATAATAATTTATTTCACCAGAGTCCTTTTAAAGGATGCCAGATCATCAGATAGCATTTCCAAAAAAATGAAACGAAAAATGAAATGAAAATTGATAGGTAGTATAAGTTTTTGTAATTTAACAGAGAGTGTAATAAGGAGTGGTTAGAGAGACATGGTAGAGTTTAGGGAGGGTTTAATTTAATATTTCTCTCAATCATACTTAGTATTGGGGGAGGAGGAGTGACCAGACCTTGACCTATTTAAACGGTTAACTTAACAGAAGTGATATATTGAAATGTGAGGGGAGAAGAGAGAAAAGGAAAAAGAAAGAAGGGGGAAGTCAAGAGAAAGAGGCTGTAAATGGGTTTTATATATGAAGGTGAAGGGTGGTAAGTTTTAGCAATTTATGTAAAAAAAATAGATTTTAATGTTTGATAGTAATTTAGATGTCTAAAAGATCCACGAAGAAATTACTTTGATGTTTGCTAGCAATTTAAATATTTAACTTTTTTACAAATAAGTTAGGAATTTAATATAAGTTAAATACTGTAATATATATATATATATATATATATACAGTGTAACCCGGATATAAGAGACCCAGATATAAGAGAAACCCGGATATAAGAGAGATTTTCTCTGGTCCCAAATTAGAGCCCATGTTAATGTATATAAAATAGACCAGACCCGGATATAAGAGACTTCTTCTCCGGTCCCGACAACTCTCTTATATCCGGGTTACATCAAATTGATGTCCATTATGATCCAGACATTGTTGCCAATGCAACATAACGAAATCACATGCATGAATCAACATTTTGATAGGTTTCTTGAACTTCTGTGAAAATGTTCCATCATCTTTTCTTGCTTCATAGGGTTTGTTGATGTCTGTGGTGTTCTGGAATGTTTATTGTGCATATCATGTACAGTACCATCAGCTTTATACTTATCTCTAATTTGTAAACCTTTCTTGGTGGATTTGAATGAAACTCTCCAATACTACATTTGAGCTTCAACTACATTTTCATACTTCCAGTAGCATTTTAGGACGAACTTTTGTTGTTCAAAGATAAGCCTGGATGTCATTAGTAATATTAACCCTTAAGAGATGACAAGGCAGATCTATCAGACAAAAAGTCAAATGACAAAGAAGACCACTTGGCTGATCCATCAGCCTGATAATACAAGCCACTAGATAATCTGGCTCATCTTTGTACCAGCCAATCAGATTGTTTCCTGCCTTTCTTGTACCTCTGGGCCTTTCAATGATGCTTTCTATGATAGTTTTGTTATGTTCTGTGATTTTATATTGATTTTCTTTGTGTTTTTGACTTGTGAAAAGGGCTCCGACTTTTTGGCACTGAAACTCCAAATAATGCTCTCTAAAGGGTTAACATGTAAATCTGAAAAGACAACAAGCTGACTTGAGCTATACACTGTAAAAGTGTCTGTACATTTTTTTGAGACACTCTGTGTCAAAGAGAAGAAAAAAAAGAAGGTAAAGGAATAGGGGAAAGGACAAGGAGACAAAAAAATTATGAAAAGGAGACATAAACATAACATTCTACACACATGCACACACAAACATCCAATGATGGAAAAAACAATCTAACACCAATAAAAGCACATAAATTATGTTTTAAGTTAATATAAAAACAATAAAAAAATCAGCAGTCAATTGCTGAAACCTCTTGACAAGTGAACTGAACAATTACAAAATTTTGTCTATGAAACACTGGAGTTGGGGTGCTAAATATGACATCAATCAGATATATATATATATATATATATATATATATATATATATATATATATATATATATATATATATATATATTCTTGACTATGATACTTTCTCAGTGTTTAAAAAGTTCTGACTCAATATCACTGAAAAGTTTATATGAGACAAAAAGTTAATCTCTGACTTCTTTTACTGTTCCTAACAAGTATAAAGTAAATTTTATGAGAGAAAAGGAAAAAGATAAAAAAAAAAATGATCTCAAGTAAATTCATTATATTAAAATAAATCAAGGAAGTCCAATTGAAAAAGAAACAAGATGAAAATTGGGATTTTGTTTATTAGTTGTCTTGGTCTGATGTCGGGTTTTCAGAATACTATAAACGACTTTCAAATAGGATATTTTAAAATAAAACTCTTGTAAAACTGAAAGCCGGAAAAAAAAATGTTGAAAACAAAAATATTTTTTTTTTTTGACTCTTAAAGTAATAGACACATTTATGAAGCTCAAAAAATGAAGAATAAGATTAAAAAAAAAAGAGATAAAACTAGAAATAATAAGCAATTTAATAGAATAAGACTCTAGTAAAAATGTCAAGATATTTTTATGAGGCAATAAAACATGAATGCTAATGGATTATATGCTTGTGGACTGTCCTAGAATATTCTATTAAAAAGTAAATCTTGTTAGGAAAAAAAAAAAAAGTTTTCTTTCTTCTTTTTTTCTTTTTTAAGTAATGATAGAATGAGAGTAAATAGGAAGAAGTTAATCTGTGATTCCTTTTTTTTTCTTTTTTTTTTTTTTTTTTTTTTTTTTTTGAAAGAATGTTTTTGAGAAAAAATAAAAAGCACACATATGAAAACATAAAACCCCCGGAATGAAAGAATGAAAAGCACTTCTAAGAATGGTTCACTTATAGCACAAGCTCCTGTAGACTGTAATTCTATTCTCCAACAAAAGTGTCAAGTCAACTAACATTAAATGATTCTTAAGAAAGAAAAGAAAGAAGAATCTGATTTCAAATTGAAAAAGATTGTTCTCTCATCTACAATACTCAAGATGTAGATATTTACTTAGTTTAACTAAATCTGACACAAGGCCACATTAGTAAAGCATCCAGTGAGTGAACCACATTTGAGAATAGACTGTAAGATGAATTATTTACTAAGTTTAACTTAGTTTGACATAGAGCTACAAGTCCCCTAAAGAGAATTACTCTTATTTAGATAGTAATTTTTTTTTTTTTTTAAACATTTTGCCACAAGCAAGGCAGGTGTGCCACTAATACACAAGGGGCTACAGAGAGTGAAAGTAAGAGAAAAGACTGGATATATGGGGGTTGAGGAAAGGATAAAAAGAAGAACAGGGATCAAGATCGGAAGATGCCGATTGACATTGCATTTAAAATTTTGAAGATTATAGTTATCAGAGAAGCAAGTAAGAGGAAAGGAGTTGCACTGATGGGAAGTGCAAGAGAAGAAGCTGTTGGAGTAGAAAAGGCAGTTACATTTAACTGTTTTGACAGTAAAATGGTGGGACTGAGATGCCAAGCTAGTAGCACATTTAAATTCATGCAGTTGGGGCATCAGTGAAAATAGCGTGTCAAAGCAGTTGCCATGAAAATATTTATAGAAATGACTGAGGGAAGCCACATCACATTTGTGAGAAGATGACTGGAGTCGAGATGCCAAGTCAGGATTGATCACATTGTGTAGTGACATGTCCAATAATTTTACTTTAGTATTTATAATAAAGTATAGATATTTATTGAATGGCTTATGAAAAAACAATGTCTTGTTATTTTAGACATGCTAGCATAAAAAATGAACTACTTTTTAAATTAATTTTTAAAATATTACAAGACAAAGTATAAACAGATTAACGTAAAACTAAGAATCATTATTGTTGGTTATTCCAAAGAAACACAATACCTTAACCCCATGGGAAATAAGTCATATAAATTCCAAGATGACTAAGTTTGGTTAAATTAATTTTTTTTATATTTCAGTTAATGCAATTAATTAATGTAATAATGTTCATATAAAATGATCAAAATTATTTTGTTCTGTATTAACTTCTAATTTACAGCTTCAATTCATTGGATTAATTAATTAATGTTTCAATGGCATTCATTTAAAAACCTTTCAAATGCCTGTAAATAGGGATAATTAACATTGTTTAACTAATGTATGTAGACTAAGAATAGAGCAGTGGGAATTCCCCATGTTGCTGGAAAGCCAGTATTAATCATAGCAGTGTGCAGAGGACAAAATGAAGTCAAGAAGCAGATTTCAAAAATGGGGAAATTATGTAATTAAACTTGTTTGGCATTTCCTTTTATTGTTGAAATTAAGAAATAAAAATAATGAAGATTCAATTAAAAGATATTGCAATTTAAAATCAAGACTTTGTGAAGAAATAAACTAGATAAGTCAGATGGCATTAACAAAATTGACGTCTTTGAATTCTGATAAAATATAAAATCTTTTAGCAACAAATATGAAGTTTTTATATTTAGACCTTAGAAATACTAACAGAAAAGAGAAATTTCATGAGAAAGTTAAGTTTAAGAAGACAAATGAAATTTAAACCTTTCATATCAAAGATAAGGTTGATGCAAAAGTTTTCAGCATTTCCATAACAAAATCCTTCATTTATATAAATTTGTATCATCATTATTCAGTCATGAAAGTATTTATCCTGACTTTCTATGACCTTTAGCTATCTTTCAGATGTTTTGTTTCTTCTCATTATCAAAAGAACAAATTTGGTTTTGATTTCATGAATTCTTTGAGGAGTTTTTGTTATTTTTAAAATGCATCACTTGAATGCCCACATTGTGAAATAGCAAGGTAAACTGGATTCTCTAATTTGGAATGGTACCTAGTTTAAATGAAGAACTCTGAAATTCTAACCATGGAGAGAGCAAGGAGAAACCACTCCACTATTTTTCTCAAGAAAGCATGTCAGTTCACAGATAATAAATAAAAGGTACCTGTGGAGTGTCATAATCACCTACATCCTGAAGGGACATTTAAAAAAAAATACATCACTCAAATGAATTAATTAATTAATTGATCCCATAATCTGCTCTCAGACAAGCAATATGGTTTCCGCTACACCCGATCTACAGCTGATGTGCTTACGGCCATCACTGAAACCGTCTACCAAGCCCTTCAAAATAACGGTGAGGCTTGTGCTGTGGCCCTCGACATCTCCAAAGCATTCGATAGGGTTTGGCACGCCGGCCTTCTTCGTAAGCTCCAGGGGTATGGTGTTACTGGTCAACTGTTTGATCTAATACAATCATTCCTGTCTAACCGAGAATTGAAGGTCATTCTCAACGGATTCTCCTCCAGTTCCTATCCCACTAACGCAGGTGTGCCCCAAGGCTCCATTCTCGGCACCACTCTTTTCCTTATTTTCATCAATGACCTTCCTGAAGCTATAGATTCCCAAGTTGGCATCTATACAGACAACACTACAATTTACTCCTGCCTCAAAAACAAATCTAGTGTCGGCGACAAAACTAACCTTGCTGTGCGTCTTGAAATGGACCTCCAATCGGTTGTTAACTGGGGCAAGAATTGGCTGGTCAACTTTAACGCCACAAAAACTAAATTACTCTCCATTAACCACCATAGAGATCCTTCCCTGCCCCCCAGTCTTTTCTACAAATACTTCCATGGTAACTGCTCTGATGAGCTGCTCTCTCTGGTTCCCAGACTCCATGAATTCAAGCGCCCTACGAGGCTGGCATCCCGCTCTCACCCTTACACCGTAGAAACCTTCAAATGTAGCTGTCTCTTCTACTCCAATAGCTTCATACCTTGCACCTCTCGCCAGTGGAACACCCTCCCCAATTACTGTTTCCCTGAAAGCTATAATCTCCAACTATTCAAATGTAATGTCAATCGACATCTCCAATTACCTTGATCTACCCACTATCCTTCTCCTCTTCCTTTCTCCTATCACTCTTATCTGCTCTCGCTCCAAATCTTCCGCAACCCCCTGCATCCTAGTGGCTTCACGCCTTGCTTGGGGCACAATGCTTAAAAAAAAAAAAAAAATAAAATAAAATAAAATTGAACACTATTTTTTTTCTGTGTTCTGTGTCTTCCTTTAAAAAATCCTCCCCAATTCATCAGTTTTCAAAAGATTTTCCAGAATGTTCTTTGTCTCTTAAAACAGAAATCTTCTTTATTAATTTTTGTAAACCATTCTTGACACAGGCTTGCACCTACTGGATAATTACCATAAATCTCTGTGATTGACTGCTTAACTTTTTTGATCAGCTGCACTCTTTCCTTAAATTAAACAATACTGAATGTGTATTTAATATTCAGCTATAATTTTCATCAAAATAGTCAAAGTACTACATCTCTGCCACAATTCTATAAACTGTATTCACGCACGAGCAATAAATAGCTGTATAGATGTCAAAGCCATTTCAAAGATTACTTCCATTATTTACCTGCAGACTATTACATTATTTACCTGCAGACTACTGTCCTCATCTTTGTTGTTATTATCACAGTGTTTAGTCTATAGTGGTAGACTGTTCGGCTGTTCATATCTAGTAGGATCTCATCTAGGTGTTATTTAATACTGCTCATTTCTTGCCCCATTTCCACTGACTTAGTGCACATTGTCTAGTCAGGGATTAAAATCACAATTACTTATGCTTTTATCCACTAAGCTATTGTCACTTCTAAGGTTTCCTTAACACTGTCCAGAAGATGATGGTGCCAAATTTTACATTCGCATAAGAACAATTCATAAATGGAATGGTTTTTCTTGAACAATTTGTCACTTCTTTGGCATCCCTCTGCTAAATTTTCTGCCCTTTAATATGTCAGCATTCAGTCTTGCTATATTTCTTTTATAATGATAACATTACAAATAAATTTAATCAAACTGTCACTTGATTTTATTAATCTTCATTGTTATTCCAGAAAATAGCATGTTTGTGTTTATTATTTTCTAAAGACTATCTCACTTTGTATACATTATCTATCTATCTGCACATGTGCATGTCTTTATGCTACTAACCAATTCCCAGGATTTTCCAAACGATTTATCTGAAATAATGACATTGGTTGATCTTCTGACCAGGCCACTTTTGGAAATTCAAAACAGTTCCAGTATAGTCTGCCACTAATTCTAAAGTCTTGCTGAATTAATTGAATTTACAGACCTACGAAAGTCAAGTAAAAACTAATTCAATAATGCATGTCCCCCCTCCACCTTTACAGCATCACGTGAATTTGCTTCCTGTTTTGCTGCATTCTTCTTGATGATTGCCTTGAAAAAAGTTGCTGTGTAGAATTTCAATATACCTTTATCTTTTTTTAGTATCAAAATGCTTGATAAAATCAATATAAGACATCTCTAGACCATTTCAGTAGGGAATATTAAAAACAAAAAATTATCCCATTGAATGTTATTGGAACTTTGTTCACGTTCTCTGATCAAAACAAGTTTATTTCTGTTTATTTAATATGGATTTATGAAACACTTAAAAATACTTTTGTGAAAAGGTGGGCCTTTTGAGCTATGAAATCTGGTATATTTATTTAACTATGTTAATTCTGGCACAAGGCCACATTTTTAGAGAATTCAGTGAAAATCAAACCCATTTTTCTACTTGAGCTTGATTTTCACTGACTTCTTTAAAAATGTGGCCTTGTGCCAGAATTAACATAATTAATGGATACTTCTGCAATCACAACATTCTTAACCTGTTCAATTCTAGTGTCAACCATTATCTTTCCTACATATCCTTATAATCTGCACTTTTTACGTTCTCTATTTATACTCATGCAACAACCTCATTTAATAACACTATCTTGAGCGGCTCTTTGGCCTTATTGCATTATTGAACAATAAGTATAATAGAAAAATTAATTTCAACCAAGATACTTCTTTACAAACCAAACCCCCTCACACCAACAATGTTTTAAGAATTCCACCTTCTATTAAATCAGCAGAAATTCATGTTTGTATTTGAAATGAAAAAAATCAAAGGTGATAACAGTTTCTTATTTGATGACAACTTCATATTTCAGTTGGAATATTTAAAAAAAAATGTTGGATGATACATTCAGTGTGACTAGAACGTCAAGCCTCTTCCCACAGAGGAAACATTACACTAACCTCTACTCTGCAGCTATTTTTATGGCAGATGTCCAGGCAAACCACATTCCTTGGTTCATCCAGTTCAAACCTTTGCAGCTATGACCCGCTATACCATGCAGTTGGCTTATCTTCATTCCTATCATATTCCATTAGTGATGAGGAAGTTCCACTCAAACAGCGGAACAAGGAAATTACCTAATCACTACAATCTTAATCTCTTCAAATCTAGGATCAACTGTTATATTTCCTACATATCCTCATAATATGCACTTCTTTCCTCCTTTTATGTTCAGGCAACAACCTTATTCAGTAACTCTCTATATTGAGGGGTTCTTGGGCCTTATATTGTTGGATTGTAAATTGAATGTAACTAGAACTTCCCTAGGCTTCTTTTGGGGAATGTATTAAGTATATGAAATATTTCTAATATCTGGGAAAGTGGGTCTGATATACAATTCAAATCTGATATATTCATTTAATTATGCTAATTCTGATACAAAGCTGCCTTTCTTGAGCATTCAGTGAAGACCAAGTTCATTCATTGAAGCTAGTAAAACATTTCAACGTGAATGCTCCTTTGCAAACCAAACCTATCAGTTGCACCCATGTACAAGAGTAAGTCAAAAGACACTTTTGCCATAACAGCTCTTTAGGTTTGTGATATAATGGAATATGCATACACCTGTGTTCCCCCTCACTGGAATATGATTGGCTGGTGTCCATCATAAATACAGACAGACTTGTAGGTACGACAGAGTTTAAGTCTATGATGACACCCATTGGACTACGCCATTGGCTATCCTATTGGTCTACACCTATTACCTGCAACTACGACGAGTACCAGTCGATTACTGCTACCATGTACTACAGTAGCCAAAATGACTTAGTTACTTTGATCAAATTATATCCCTTTCCAGGACATATCAGTTTGTCACATTGATGCCTTCTGTTCATGTATGCTTATAGCTGTTACTATTGGGGTCACTTGATCACACCAGTTTTCTTGCTGCTGTTACAGTGTAAACATAGCCTTTCCACTAGCAGTGTGCAGCAAGGAGGAACAAAGAGCAGTGATCTGAATCTGCAAAGAACATGCTACCTCATCGGTGATAACTCGCCAGTTTGACATTATCATCTCTCAAGCTTGTTGCATCTTGTCACTGGTGTCACATGAGCAGAACACAGTGTAACAAACCTATTTGTTATCACAAAAGTGTGAATAATTTTGACTTAGTCCTGTAAACTGGTTTTGTATTTGTAAGAATTTCAGGCACCTCTTCATAATTTCACCAGGGAATAAAAGAAATGCTGTCATCAGAATTTCAGTGGTGTATAAAATAATAATAGAAGTGGCACGGTGGAGTAATGGATAGTGGCTTGGATTGAGGAATCCAAGAGCCAAGTTTGAATTCCAGTCAAATTCATTACATTAACTTACATGCTAATAGCCTTGGGAAAGGTATGAATCCTCTTCTTCTCTCCCCTCTATGGGTAAATAGCAGGACAGAGCAGGTTCTATAGCTTTGGATGGCAACTGGTCTACTGCAGAAAGAAATGGCAACCTACTGTGGGGAAAAAAAAATCTGCTTCGTCGGTTATGTATCAAAAGATACATGATTGCCTAAGCATGTATCCCGCTTGGCACATAAGGATATCATGGACTGAACATATGAGCAACAATGAAGTCTTAGAGAGGTTACATACAAGGAGAAGGGCCTGGAGAATCTGATACTCATGGGTCAAATAGATGGAAAGAGAGACAAGGGAAAGCAGCATGTGACATACCCAACAAGCTTAAGTAGGTGGATAACAGAATGTGGTCTGGGGGAGGAAGCAGAGGGAAGGAGCTTGCTAAGAGCTGCAAAGGATATAGGGAGGTGGATAGCCATGATCGCCTACATCCTGAAAGGATATGGCACATAAAAGGAAAGAAGGGAAAGATAAACAAGGGAATGACATACCTAGGAGACTTAAGCAAGTGGATGACAGAACGTGATCTGGGGAGAGGAAGCAGAGGGAAGGAACTTGTTGAGAGCTGCAAGAGATAGAAGGAGGTGGAGAGCCATGATCGCCTACATCCTGAAAGGACATGGCATATAAAATTAAAGAAGGGAAAGATAAACAAGGGAATGACATACCTAGGAGACTTAAGCAAGTGGATGAGAGAACGTGATCTGGGTGAGGAAGCTGAGGGAAGGAACATGTTGACAGCTGCAAGGGATAGAAGGAGGTGGAGAGCCATGATCGCCTACATCCTGAAAGGACATGGCACATAAAAGAAAAGAAGGGAAAGATAAACAAGGGCATGACTTACCTAGGAGACTTAAGCAAGTGGATGACAGAACGTGATCTGGAGAGAGGAAGCAGAGGGAAGGAACTTGTTGAGAGCTGCAAGGGATAGAAGGAGGTGGAGAGCCATGATCGCCTACATCCTGAAAGGATATGGTACATAAAAAGAAAGAAGGGAATTTAAGTGGTATATAAAATAATCATTTAAATACTGCAGATTCTCATTTATGATACAAAAAAAAGGAAGGTGAATATAATACAAATACAATAAATACTATTTGAAATGAAAGCTTTTTCTGATTCATATTTTAAAAAATGCTATATACTGAATCATTTAGTGTTTAGTCTTCAATTAGGTATATTGTCAGTACTTCATAATGGTCTCTGTCGGAAGCGGAAGTTGTGTTCTTCGTTTCTTCTAGCAGAGAGTTATTTCATCAAAAATGTTCTACAGCTAATGAGAATGTCACTTTTGCATTGATATGATGTTAGATAGCAGCAGGTGTTTTTGTTTTAATTGACGATTTTGGCCTGTTTTTCATTCTGATTGGATTACAAGCCTGAAGTGTTATCAAAAGAACGTATAGAAGTATTCTACTGAATTATTTCCATTTTAGAAATAAAAAGGACACAAATAATGCATATATATATATATATATAATGTGTCTGTATATATATATATATATATATATGCAATTCTTTATATATATTATTTATATATTATATATATATGGTACTTATTAGAAAGTGCTCAATATCAGTGATAGAGATAATATAGAGTTTGTTTGACAATTGCAAATAGCATGAAACCCAGGGTCACAAACTCACCTCACTCAACTAAATATATATATATATATATATATATATATATATATATATATATATATATATATCCAAGTAGAATCATCATCACAATATTCTACTTGTTAGCAACAAATATTGATGTGGGTAGGGGGTGAAATTTGTGCTATTTGCCCCCCCAAAAAAAAAAAAAACTTTTTACTACTGCATTATTAGAGTTGTGTTAACAATCTAAGAAGATTTGAATTTTATTCATGTTTCTATGTGATGAAGATGAAGAAGAGACTTGAAGCAACAGAGATGTTGCTCTACTGAAGGATGCTGAGAATATCATGGATGGAACGTGTATGAAATGAAGAAGTTTTAAAGATTATAGAAAGTTAAAAGACTCTTGTACTTAGAATCAGAAAGAGTTGAAATTTCTGGGACATATAATGAGGAAAGTAGGCTTGGAGAATTTAACATTCACAGGACATATCGAAGACAAGTTAAACCTACTTCACAAGCTTGTGAAAATAGATTGCAGAATAATGACTGAAGTCTATATCAAGAGGATAGACATAGCTCAGAGCTATAAAGAATAGGAAGTTGTGAAGAGCCATGACCAACCTACTTGATGAGCTTCTGTAGATGGAAGGCAGAATAGTGACTGATGGGGGATAGCAAGGGGATAAACATGGCTTAGAGTTAGAAAGGATAGGAAGTTGTGGATAGCCATGATAGCCTACATCCTGTAGAGATATAGTACATAAAAGATCTGCTTAGTGATGAAGATGAAGAAGATAAGGCAACAGAGTTGTTATTCTACTGAAGGATCTTGAGAATATCATGGATGGAATATGTGAGGAAGTTTTAAGGAATATGGAAAGTTAAAAGACATTTGTATTTAGAATTGGGAAGAGTTGAAATTTTTGGGACATATAATGAGGAAAGTGGGCTTGGAGAATTTAACATTCACTGGACATATTGAAGAGAAGTGAAACATACTTTGCAAGCTTGTGTAGATGGATGGCAGAATAGTGACTGAGGGGCATAGTAAGGGGATAAACATGGCTTAGAGCTACAAAGGATAGGAAGTTGTGGAGAGTCATGATCAACTTATTTGACAAACTTGTCTAAATCGATGACAGAATAGTAACTGAAGGGGATAGTAAGGGGATAAATATAGCTTAGAGCTACAAAGGATAGGAAGTTGTGGAGAGCCAGTGTCAACCTACTTGACAAGCTGGTGTAGAGGAATGGCAGAATAGTGACTGAGGGACATAGTAAGGAGATAAACATGGCTTGGAGCTACAAAAGATTGGAAGTTGTGGAGAACCATGATAGCCTAAATCCTTCAGAGACATAGTACATAAAAGAAGATCTGCAGAGTGATTTTAAACTTCATAATAAGAACATTATTAATGTTTAAATCAGAAACTAAACAAGATTTTACTGAATTGAACAAACCCATTTCTTGTGGAGCTTCTCTCCAAAATTGGCTTAGCTGAATTTTTTGGTCTCTGCTTCCTTTTCATTTGACTTTCCATTTTTGATTTTGTTTTTGTTTTAATCAAGAATAATAAATTAATTTCCTGGGTTCTGAATGTCAAAAAAGAAAGAGACAGCTAATGAACCTTGATTCTAATTAGTAATTAGTTGGTCTCAGTAGAAAATACATTATTTCTTTAGTTTTACATATAAAAACATAATGATAGTTTCTGCTAAGAACATTCTGCTGGTTTGCATGAATTTTGATTACCACAGTTTAGTAAAATAATATCAGTGGTTCATTTTCATGTCCTTTCAGGATTTAGGCGATCATGATTCTCCCCAGCTTCCTCTTCTTGAAGAGAATGCGTTTTTCTGTTTTTCTCTATGATTTGAAATTTAGAGTTGTCTTTTCTTCCTTGAATTGTTGCCCCTACTAAGCAGTCTTCATTACTCTTTTTATATAGTTGAGATGAGGCAAAAGATGAATTCCTACCTTACCTAGTGGCATTAGTGCAAAATAGCAAAGTGCTGAACCTATACAGGTGTTTTTTTTGTTTTTGGTGGTTGGGAGGCAGTGAATCACCAAATACGTTCTCAATTATTTGATGCGTGATGTTGATTTAACTAAGACAGAATATACTCGTTCCACATAATACCAGAAGAACACAAAAGTCCATACAAATCTTACTATTCTCTATAAGTTTCCCTTTTTTTCCCCCTAAAGTCTAAGTTATTTTTTCTTTTGCATTTTTAACCACAATTGTTGGAATAAAATTTATGAAGAATGTTTTTTTAATATTTTTCAAGAATTATTTACATTTAGACAATTTTCCTTATACAGTGTCTAGTAAATTTTGAGAAGCTTAAATAATAAAGTGCTTGTAAAATCTATAATGCTCAACAAATACAAATGTTATCTCTTTATTCGCACCCTTCTACCAGTTCAGACTTTTACAACTAAGAGTTTCCATGCTGTGTCCACAGAGTCAAATTACCTTCACTTCCTCTGTATTTCATTTGTAAAGAGGAAGTTCCACTTTTTTTCTCCAAGAAGAATAGACTCCCATATGGATACTACCTTGAACACTGCAATCTTAATCACTTCAAGTCAAGGGTTAATTACTATCTATCCTTTTTTTATCCCCACTACCTTCTATCCCTACTTACATTCATATCACACATCTCATTTAGTAACCCTCCACCAGTAGCTCTTGAGTCTTCTACTAAGTGAACTTTAGTACAAAAAAAAAAAAATTTAGGCTGAGAAAAAGAACATAAACCAAAACTGGTAAAAATGAAGAATTGTTATCATTCTTTCATTTATTTAAACTATAGTTCTTATTTTTGGTTGTTATGAATGTTATTATAGAGCCAACTGGTAAAGATTAACTTTTGTTATCACATTTGCAAACTTGATATCTATTAGCAGACATCTAAACATTTGTCATGTAAGCTGCAATTAAAATACTACAAATCATCCCTTTTTGACAGGCGCTTGTAACAGAGATTGATTCAGTCTTCTGTATTAATGATTCATTTTAGGAAACTGTTGAATGACTGCTATCTTATTCAAATTTCATTTTGTTGATATTTGAAACTTTTCTTTCAAAGATTTTTCCTTGCTAAATTGAAATCTGTTGTTGCATCACCTCTCTGCTGGACAGGAAAAGCTGTCACTGCTCTTAATATTAACATCATGGATGCCTTCTGGCTGAAGTTTTCTGGGATACAAAAAAAATGTTATTACATTTGGCATTACAAGAATTCCAGGCAAGATTGAAGAATTAAAAAAAAAAAAAAAAAAAAAAAGCCAGAATTCAATATTTCTGATTTCTTTGCTTTTTTTCTTTCATTTTGTTGAGATTGACTCTGTTCACGTGAGCTGTCTGTTTTAACATCGAATGAAGTCATCACTGCAGGTTATCACACAGTGTGAATAATAGAAGATGCCATGCCACAAAATATTTACACATTAAAAATATGAAGAAGTGGTTAGCGTTGTTTTTATTTGAGCATTGCCTTTTGTTTGAGATGTCACGTAAATTCCAAACAGACAGGAAATATGCACAAAAGAAAATCAAACTGACTTCAATTTCAAAATACAGAGATCAAGATGGTTTGATTTCTTTAGATCTTTTCTCTCTCATTTTTGTTGACAATTACTCATTGATATTATATACACCAACTATACCATATGGTGACCAAGTTTTGTGAAAATATTGCCTAAGATTTAATACCTGACCTTAAAATATTGGTTGATTTTTTTTTTTTATTATTACTTGTACTGTCCACAAATTGATGGCAATAAATTTTGCATTTGAATTGTGTATATTTCATCATTGAATAATCTCAAATTTTTTATCTATAAAATTATCTCTTATCTTTTCACCCCAAATAATGTAAAATTACCTATAGCAAAATTCACCCCAAGAAATTGTAAATTTTAAATTAAAGTTTTTTTGTTTTTTTTTATTAAATTTTGGCACACTTGAAATTATAAATTTTAAATCGAAATTTGTTTAGTTTGCCTCACAAAAATTCCAACCCTCAAAGTGAAAAATGAACAAAATTTAGGGAGCTATTCACATTTCTTAAGTGTGGATGTTATTTGAGGTATTTAGAGGGACTTTTTACAATTTAAAAATAAAAATCTGTTTTTAGCTTGTTTATTGGGGTGAGCATGAATGAAAACCTCACACTTAGAAATAGCTCACACAAATCGCCCACATTTAGGGTAATCACAAGGGTCAACCCAACTGGAATGCGATGGAAAGGCCTCACTGTGAGAGAATTTGGTGTGAATTTTAGTAAATATAAATTCTTTTTATTTTGGGCTGAATTAACAGAAAAGATCTAATTATCTCTTATTTCTCGTAAATGTTATATTTTAGTGGATACACCTGCTTGAGTAAATATCTATGTATTTTAACCCATGTTTTTTTAATTTGAGCATTCAACCTACTCAAACACATCCCGTAAATATCAATTAAAGTTTCACATTTTGTGGTCAAAGTTTCACGGTTTACATGACTTCCTGTATTATTTGCAATGATGTCATATATTATAGCTGAGTATACAAAGGGCAATTTACAATTTAAATTGAATGTTGAGAGCTGATACTTATAGGGTGGGTTTGGTTGGGTTAAATGCTAAAAAGTTAAACAGCATAATAGATATCTACTGAAAGGTTTTTTGAGGGTCTTTAAATATAAAAAATGTGGGCATATAACATTTATAGTAAAAAGAAATGTCAGATTATAAATAAAAAATCTATTAATTCCTTAGAAATTACTTTGTTTACATTTCAGATATGAAGTTTAAAGTTAGCAGATATGGTCTTCAAAAGATCTTAACAAGAAATGTGCTTTTTTTTTCGTCAGGGTATTTGAGCCTTGCTTTACCATAAAAGTCCTTCATAGCTGAGTGATCTAAAAGCACACCAGGTTGTATGGTAGTTTCCCCTATATAAGGGAAAGCAAGTTTGTCACCTTGCCAAAATGTACATTTTCTTTATTAAAGTCTTAAAGACCAAGGATGTTAATTACACAGTTTAAAAACAGAGATGTCTACTCAAGCACATGTCTCCACTAAAATATAAGGTTTATAGCAGTGGTTCCCAAATGGGGTGGTGTGTCTTGTAAAACTTTGCAACAAGAATGTTTTAAGAAAAATAGGAAGGAAAATAGCACTTTGCACTTAGAATCAGAAAGAGACAGGTGAAAATTCTTGGAGAATGTAAATATAAATGGATGGCAGAACAGATTGTGAGGGATAGTAAGAGGTAAACATTGCTTAAAGTTACAAAGGATAAGAAGTTGTGAAGAGCCATATCCTGAAGGAACACAACACATTAAAAATTCTGCTTTTTAAATCATAAGTGGAGATATTGAAAAAAACTAAGATGAAGCAAAATAAAAAGCAATATATTTGTAACCTCTCTCACTCTGTTTACTAATGAGATATTCCATCGTTCAGGTAACAGTAATTAATATGTTCAGTTATTGAGTAATGCCTCTTGTTGACATAATAATGGAATATCAAGTTATGGACTGATGGATATATAAAGTTGTTGTCTTGTATTATATGTGAAGGACTGAAAGATTCATAAAGAAATTCTCTTTATTCAGTTTTTGTAAAAAAATGGACTTTTCAGCACACTTTTATAGAATAGATTATTATTCTATGGGCAAAAGTTTCCAGCAAAAGAAGATTTTCAAATGTGCATTAATTTTTTGTTTAAACAAAGAGAACTACAAACTTGTGTGTGTGTGTGTATATATATATATATATATATATATATATATATATATATATATATATATACATTTCTTTATGTAATATGTCTTTCTTTATATAATACCAGCAGTCTTCACTTGCTCGCTATTGCTTTGCAAAGTAAGATATATTCACTACTTGAAATATTTTAAACAAAAATTTTAAATGAACATTTCATTTATAAATTGGCTTGTTATAGTTAAAGTTTTACAAATAGATGCCAACTTGTTGAAGGCCAAGTAAAATGCAAATTTCAAGCACTTTTCTGCACTATTTAAGACAATATTCCTAAACAGAACTATTTTTGACATGAAAATCAAAACAATCCTCAAATAAAAGAACAGTAATGAAGGACAGTTAATTAATGAATTAAACTTTTTTAAAATCAATATGCAAATTAGTTAAACATGAAGAGCGATATCACCTAAACATAGATGATATATAATACAGATATTAAGCTTTCTAAAGAAAGATTGTGTACCCCTGACAGGAATCAAATCTGAATCCCTTTTTTCATCTGAGAAACAGTTTCTATAAGCAAAACATGCCTTTATCAGTTAAGCTATGGAAGCTGTGTTGATAGAGCAAGGTTTGAATTACCTATTTAAGGAATGTGCATTACTGTTATTTACATTTCAGATACATAACTGAAGTGAACAAATGTAGATTCATCGAAGACCCAACAAGAAAAATTGGGAATTCCTTAATTAGGTAAATCAAATCTTGCTCTATCAATGCAAGCTCCATAGCCGAACAGGGAAAGGAATGTTTTGGCCACAGCAACTGTTTCCCTGATGGGGAAAAAAGTGATACAGGTTTGATTTCCTGTCAAAGGCTCCATCTTTCACTAGTGTGACTTCTCATTCCAAGCCGGTTATTAATTTCATTGTTTAAGAAAATAAAATAAACAAGGATACCAACTCAAATACATGTACCCACTAAAATAATGTTTATAGTAATGAAGAAATAAACTTGGATTAGACAATATGTACATATATATACTCGAGTATAGTGCAAGTTTTTATGATCAGTTTTTTTTTTTTTTGTTTTTTACACAATATAGGGGTTCATACTATGCACAGGTAATTCTTTTGAAGAGGTTAAAAATCATGCATTTTCAGTGACCAGTTTCACTATACATGGGTAAATATTTTTTGGAGGGTTTAAAATTCTTGTAAAAAAATTCAGGGGTCACACTATGCATACAATTGACTTATAACACAAGTATATATGGTATATAGAAATGCATTGAGAAAGATTTTGCAATAGAAATGCATTGTAAATGAGAAACAAAATGATTGTTGAATAGTTCTTGGTCCAAACCAGATGGGAATTAAAGAAAAAAAAAGAAACTGGTCATTTGATCAGATTTTGGCAAGTAGGTCAAGCCAAGAACATTTCAGCACACTCTTAGCATTGCTGGTAGAATGAGGCGATTAGTGATAACAACAATACTAATATTATTATGCTTCATTATTTTTTTTTCTTTTTCTAATAAATGTTGATTACTTTTTTCTTTATCTGATTTTTGCCTTTAACTTTTTCTTTCACAAAGTTGACATTGATCTCAAGGGAAGCAGTTTTCATTAATTCCGTTTCTCTTCTTTTTATTATTATTATTATTATCATCATCTCACTTCCTTCGTTCAGATTATTTCTCTGTTGTTTTTGCCTTAGAATTTGCAAAGTTTCTCTGCTGTCACAAGTTGCAAATATTGGTTTTCATCATGTCCAAAGTTAACACTGAAGTTGCCAATTCAAAACATTCTATGCAAACGCTAGCATGCTCTTAAAAAGAGAACTAAATTACATTGTGGTCTTGCATTGGTGGATCAATAAGTCTGTAGCCTGACATGTAATTATCACCTGAATTTTGATCTGTGATTTTTATGGTATCTGTTAGTATTCAACATTAAATTAAATGTATTGATAAGGAAGGAGATCATGTTAAAAAATTAGATATTTTCTGTATAAAAATGTTTCCTTATTGACCCACAAATTAGATGCACCTATGTATGTATATGCATGTATGTATATTTTGGGTAAATGATCCCAACATTACTATATATTAAATGACAATTGGAAAAAAAACAAAAGGCTTTATCAGATATTTTTTCAAAACATACTTTCATGAACATTTTTTCCAATTGTCATTTAATATATATATATATATATATATATAAAATTTCATGTTATTACTTCAATAATAATAATGTTCACTATAATAACATTTGAAGTAATAAAAATGGATTAAAAATAAATCCATTAATTCTTTAGAAATTGCTTTGTTTCAGATATGAAACTTAGCAGACATGGTCTCTCAAGAATAATAGCCTGAGAGAAGAGGATGTGATTACCTTAAATAGGGTAAAAAGAGCCTTGCTTAATGTGATGTCCTTCATGGTTGGACAATAAATTATGCCAGATCAAATAGTAGTTTCCTTGCAAAAATAGATCACAGGGTCAATCCCTGCTTAAGGGCACATTTTCTTTGCTAAGATTTCTTGAATGTGCAGGCCTGCAGACATAATATGCACTGTTTATTAAATAGAAATGGGGCATCTATTTCAAATAAGAAGTGACCACTATAATAACATTTGGAGTAATAAAAATTTAAAAAAATAAAAAATAAAAATATTAAAAAAAAATAAAAAAATAAATTCATTAATTAAAAATAAAAAAAATTAAAAATAAATTCATTAATTCTTTAGAAATATATATATATATATATATATATATATATATATATATATATTTACTTTAAACTTTTGTTCTCTATGCCAGTAGACATTAATTAACTTTTTAAATTGAATATACTCTGTTCATGATGAACAGTTGAATTCTCAACGAAGCTCTTTGACTTGAACATCTTTTAGGACTCAATATACAATGAATTGTTAAAAATACTGGTAAAATGGCCAGTTCCTTGTACCACTCGAGAAAGTACTCAACACTTTCTACAATGCTTTACCTGTACATGCATCAGATCAGACCAAAATGGAGTATTGCTGCAGTATCTGGGTTGGAGCTGCACAATCCTCACTTTTCAGCCTTGATAGAGTTCAAAGGTGTTCATGCAGCCTTGCTGGAGATAACTTCCTTTCCACCTTACAACTCCTTTCCCATAGAGATAGCATAGCAAACCTATCGATACCCTGTCAATATTTTCATGCCAAATATTCCAACAGGTACCATTCATGTGCTTTATGGCTATAATGTCTATTTGGTACATATAGGGCCCCCCGATTTTCCATTTCCAATTTCCCTTGATTCCGTTCCACTTTTGGTAAATTCCATTCTTTTCTGTTTTTACAGTATTTTATGAAAAAATTGCAATACAATATGCTATAAATATTATTAAAACTGAAAACAAAAACATAATTCAGAGTTTTATTGCATATAAAGAAAAAGCAAATATCTACAAATCTTTTTTTAAATGTTAAAATCCAAGTCCAAAAATAAATTATATGTAAAAATAAAAAAAATGTAACATGACCCGACAATAAAACAATGTAATGCTACAGTGCATAAATTATCTTTGTGGTAGAACTTTTAATCAGAGCTTTCTTCTTTAAGAACACATTCAAATTGTTTTTGTTTTTTAGATTGATTTATCATTATTGATTCATAATATAAAAATCACATTTAGATTATCAACAGCAAATAACTTAGATCTCAATAATAAATATCTGAATAAAGTCAAACATTTTGATTAAAATTTTACAAAACAGTAATTAAGCCATAATAACTGAATCTTTGTAACAAAATATTAAAAAACAAATTTATTAATTCAAAATTTAAATAAAACAACTTCTCCTAAGTTGAAATACTGCTCAATTTAAAATTGCTAATTTCTTAATTTGGAAAATATCTAATCTTCAAATCTCTTCTCTAAATCTCCATTGTGAGTTGCTTGGTGTTCTCGGGTATGACTTTCACATTGTTTATTGAGTATGTTTATACTGAGAAAATTAACATTCAGGATCTGTGCTGGTAACAGGCATCCATATAACCTTATTGGCAATCTGTTCCAGAAGAGGAAATCTGCTCTTATTTGCATTCTGAATGATGGGATATTAAAAGGATTTGGTAAATCATCTTAGTAATTCACATACATTTGGAATTCTTCAAGAACATCAGTAGAAGGACATTGCAAGTCCTTGATGGCTTCAAAACTGTCTAAATCATGGCTTATACAGAGTAGCTATCTAAGATCAAACAAGCGAGCTGCTTGTAAAAGTTATACACAGGATGGGTATCCAGGTATTTATTCAGTTTCGAAAAAGATGTGCTGAAAAAATCTTGGAAATTTGAGATAACTCTCTCTCCCACTTTGTTTTCTAGTTCAGACAAGACGATCAGTTTCTAGGCCAAATGTTGATTTTGATGTACCAGTATGCAAATACTATTTTACATCCTCCATTATGTTATATACAGCACATGCAAGCAAAGACTTATTTTTTTCTAAGTTTGTCAAAACTATTATTAAACAATTGCGGTTCTCATTTATAAAATACAGATTTATTCACTAATTATGGTAAGAGACATGATGTAGTTGACCATCACCTACTAATTCTAGAATCCTATCTACTGCAAGACCATGGTTCTTTTCTTGCTTAAAGAATCCTTCATAAAACTGTACAAAGGATGAGTGATATTTGGTCACATTAAACCAAGAATTCCATCTGGTTGCCACTGGTACAAGGGGTAGTTTCACTTGTTCAAGGAACCTTCAAGCCATTTTAAGTATTGCTTTTTCTGACTAGGCCTTTTTAAAAAAAAAAAACTGACTTGATGAAAGTAGTGAGCTAGGTAACATTATCAAATGCTAGCCAGTGTGAAAATACTTCACAAACAAGATTTAAAATATATGCTAAGCACAACACATGGCAACTTAACAAAAACATTTGACAATAATTCCTTATGAACGTTTTTGCAATAGGCTGCAGAATCTGTTACAAAGGCAATAATATCCTCAAATACAATATCCACGAGTTACAGCTCAGATGCATACTTGATTTAAGTTTGATGATTGCATTCTCCCAAAGTTATATCAATGAGAAATGAAACCCCATGAATGCTTACAATTGCATTCAAAATGCTGTGGTCATGGCAGTCAGTTATTTTGTTTGTTATGATGCTGACTGATTAGCAAGCTTGGCTTTTAAGGCAGCAAAGTGACAAGCAAACAATTTTGGTAGATGAAGTTGCCTAACACAGTTGGCACTTGGAATAGATCCACCTTCTTTACAATGTTTTCATATGAATGGCCTCATTTTGTCAATTTTGTGTAGGAGAATGTCTGACAAAGTTACATTTTCAAAAAATCAAGGGCAAAATTATCTCATACCTCTTTACTCTTCAACTAAGTTGGAATTGTCTTCTGTTTCAGTTGAGCTGACTTTTTTGAAAACTTTTTTGTCAAATGTTTTTGAGTTGATGTGATCTTTGATTGTGTCAACCCTAAAAATGTCAACATTATGGAGACAATTTGCAACATATTTTCTTCTGCATAAAAGTCATCAAAAAATTGTTCTACTCTGGCACACATTTTAGATACTGGGATCATTTTTTTTTCTTTTTTTTTTAGAATAGACCCAACTTTAGAGTTTGATTCACTATATTGACTTTATTCAGTCATCTTGGCAATTTGTTGCTTATTCATACAACTGGTTTACATTACAAAATATAAATAAAATATTAAAAAATAATCATTGATAGTTAATGTTATTAAAGGATTTTTTTTTTGTTCAATTTAAATTTGTTTACAATGGTGAAGCACTGAAGATGATGTAAGTATTAATCCAGGAGAATTACTGTGTAAGAGTAAGCTTAGACAAGCTAGTCATTTTAATGGTCTTTTTGGAGAAATTTTTTGTTTTTATTTCTAAATTGTATGGTAGGCACGTAATAGCATTTACTTTTCTTTCATATTCGTAAAACAAGATTACAAGTTGTTTAGAATCTTTTACTTGTAAATTGTGTGAGGCCTTAAAGGAAATGAATTTTTCTCTTTCTCTCTCTCCTCCAATGACCAAGCCATGACCTTCTGACTTTCATCTCATTTGCTACATACAGTTTCTTAGAAAAGTTTTTAAAATATTTAAAAGTAGACTAGCCAACATATTCTCAGAAAATCAACGTCCCACTTTTCTTTCTTTTTTATGTAAATATTTTTGTTCTTAATTATTTTTTGGGTTTTATAGGGAAAATAACTACAAATATTTATAAAAACAAATTTTAAGGAAATAACTGTTATGTTATTGTTATATTTATTAAAATGTTTAGCAAAATCAGAGAGACAGTTATAAAGTTTTGAAAGAATAAAAAAAAAATCAAATAATTTATTGATTACAAAAATATTCTCAGGGTTGGGAAGAAATATCAAGTACAATAACATCAACATCTTGTTTGTTTTTGTACGAAAAAGTTGAGATTCGCCCTGTAAAGGTAAGTTAAACGAGCCATCATGGACTTCAAAAGAAAACGAAAAATGCATTTGAAATAACCTCCTTTGAGATTAAAGTTCAGTTTTATTTGTAAGGTAGTAGCCTAAAACTAATTCAAATTAAAAGTAGATGTAATTTCTGTATATAAATAAAGATTCCAGGCATTTTAAATCACTGACACCTTTTCTAGTCCTTCATTGACAAATCCAAATGCCAATAAATTTTAAATTCATTATCATTTACATTAAAAACCCAGATTATGTTTAAGATTAATGATTCCACAATTCTGTCCGCAATTCCGTGATTGCAGAAAATTTGTTCAGCTATACGTATGTTGTATGTGTGTTGTAGTAAAAAGCTACAAAGTTAAGATGAAAGAAATACTAATAGAAAAAAAATTAATAATGATTAACAATGGTTCATTTAAGAAATTCAAATACAGTTTCATTTAATACCCACTTTTTTAAATTGTCATGTCCTATCAGGATGCCAGCAATCAGGAATATCCACAAATTCATTTCTTTATTATCTGTGAATTGTCATATCTCTTCAGGATGTAGAGGATCATGGCTCTCCACAGATCCTTTTTCTTTGTTATCTATGAATTGTCATGTCCCTTCAGGATGTAGAGGATCATGGCTCTCCACAGATCCTTTTTCTTTGTTATCTGTGAATTGTCATGTCCCTTCAGGATGTAGAGGATCATGGCTCTCCACAGATCCTTTTTCTTTGTTATCTGTGAATTGTCATGTCCCTTCAGGATGTAGAGGATCATGGCTCTCCACAGGTTCCTTTTCTTTGTTATCTGTGCATTCCAACAGTACATAGTTGATTATGACTCTTCAGATTCTTTTCCTTTATTATCTGTGAATTGCCATGTATTTTTGGAAAGATAGGATTGTTTCCCTCTGCTTTGGAATTCAGAATTTTTCTTCTTTTTAAACTGTTTACTATCCAAGGCTAAATAGCCCAGTATAACCTGCTTGTAGTGAGATGTAAATGCCTGCCTAGTTTGTATAGCTAAGGCGTAGAAGCTATATAAGTTCGCAAGTAATAAGTGGTGGGGTAGAATATGTTTTGTGAGGTTAATGACTACAGCTGGACTGAGAAAGTACGAAGGAAATCACATTTCATAACACTGCTATTTAACCCATGTCTGGGGAGATAAGTGACAGATTCATGCTTTTCCCAAGGGCATTTGTATGGAAATGAACATAACAGACTATCACAGAACAGAATTGGAACCCAGCTTGCTGATTCCACTTTCCATGCTGATATCTGTTACTCTATCTACACATCCTTAATCTATTACTTCTTGTGTAAATAAATCAAAACAACATGAAATATTAATAATAAGTCACAATGCTTCATTTAAGAAATTTAAACAATTTATGACTATTACGGCTATGTAATAAAGTAACCAAAATAAGATCAAATAAATACAAGTAAAAATTCAAAACTAGAATGAGACTTAACTTTTTTTGTTATCATTTCCCCCAATCAAGGCAATAAAGCCACTAAGACACAAAGTGTTACTGAGTTATAGAGAATATAAGAAGAAAAAAAACACTATTAAGGAAAGAGAACTATAAAAGAACTGGAACTAAATAGACATAAGATAACAACAGGCATTGCATTTAAATTTTTGAACATCAAAGTTGCCTGGAAATCAAGAAGCTGGAAGAGAGTTCCACAAGCAAGAAGTGTGATAGAAGAAACTATTAGCATAGAACTTACGGTTACATTTCAATTGTAAAGTGATGAGACATTGCCACCAGTCTTATACTACACTTCAATTTATAGTAGAAGTCATGGTACTATAGAGGAAAATTTATCTGAAGATTTACTATGAATGTATTTATAGAAAAAGCATGTGGAGGCTATGTTACAATGATAGAAAAGTGACTGAACCCAAAATGCCAGGTCAGGACCAATAACATTGCAGATTCTTCTTTGGATTTTATTAAGAATATCTAAATATATAGAAGGAGCACCAAACCAGATGTAAGAAGACAGTGTATGGTTGTCAGCGAAAAAGATGATCCATGATGTGTGCTATGTATTAGGGATGTCAAAATCAAGCTAGTACAAAAACCATCTGGGTTATGACACAACAGAAAATGTGAACACTGGACACAGATCAACTTACAAATTAAAGGAGACTTAACATAACAGTTGGGGTTCTATTGGTGAATGCTAAGAATGCCGTAGGCTGAACATGTTAACAAGACAATTTTAAAGAAAATATGAATTACAAGGAAACATATACTTACAATCAGAAAGAGATAGTTGAAATTCACATAATGAAGAAAGTGGTCCTGGAGAATTTAACACTCACAAGGCATATTAAAGAAAAGAAAAGCAGATAGAAACTGAATAATCTATTTCATGAGTTTGTATGAATGGAGGGAAGAGCAGAGACAAAGAGGGATGAATCTTGTTATGTTGGAGACATTACTAGACATACTAAGCTACTTGTGAATAGCACTAAACACACTTTAACACATCACAACATGTATTATAATCATTAAAATAAAAAATGACAAATTAATAATTAATTCATTAAATGATGCTATGATATGCATCAGCATCCCTAGGCAGACATCTTCCTAGACTGTAGTCAGCGGCCAGCCAGGGCAGATGGTTCCTTTGATAGAATCAACAGCCACATATCTGTGATCAGGGTGTGCCTTCAAATTTGTGGACATCGGCTATAGTTTAACCTGGAGTGGGATGGAATCCAGCAAGTTTACCTGCCTAAAACATGCTATATATGAATGAATACCTTTCTGGCTGTCAACCCAGATATGTAGCAGGAAGTGCCCAGATACTCAGCTGTACAGGGACCCTATAACCACACCCGGTTATGGCACTGACAATGTTGGCAATATACAAGTGTGGAAACTAATGATGGCTCATATATATTTACCAATAGTTTTTCCCCTCTTGTCTTATTAATCTGATATTTTCACATCTTTTTATGTAACTGAGGTTTGGGTAGAGCTGTATTAGTTATGTGAATGGGCCTTGAAAACACTGTTACCACAGCTCTGAGCATATTGCCTGGGTCCCTCAGGCAGTTTTTCATCAACTGATCAGCTTCTGCCATATAATGTGGTTCAATCTCCATTTATGTGAGTATGAACCAAATTAGGGAAGGCCCAATGTAAGAAAGTGAGATATTCCATGACAAGAAAAGTATTGAATATGGCCATTTTGTGCTATCAACTCAGTGAGAAAGACATGTCTGTCATTATTTTCTAATAATAAACAGGGTTCTTTATTCATAGATTCACCTGGGGGTAGCTAAGTGACACTTGGGTTATCTTTGCTACTATTTCTGTCTTCTCTCATCACAGGCTAACAGAGCAGATCTTCCCTTCTAACTCTTCATCTCTTCTTACTTTAGCCATGATTCTGCCCATAATCTATATAAGCCCATGGCCAGGATTCCATGCCTTCAGGTTGAGTGCCACATGATCTTGAAAGTTTTTACTTATTTATACATTTTATTTCCTTTCTCCTATTTTTGAACAACAGGTGGTTACTTTGAAACTCTCACATCTCAATTTTACTAGCAATGCAGTTGGCTATTAACAAACCTGTCAGTCACTCCAGGCCCATATAAAGTAATTTACGGTACACTTTAATCAATTGAGTGGGCACCCATTCTGTCACACAGCGTCTGGTTGAGGATAAATGTTTTTGCAATTGCACTGAATTCACTTTGTATTTTTTTTAAATCATTTCATCCCAAGTAAGGCAATAAAGCCTCTAAGATACAAGAGCGAATGCTGAGAGTGAAAGAACATGAGAAAATATTAGTGAGGAAAAAGGCCAATAAAAGAACAGGATTCAGAAAGACAGGCTATTGATGTTGCTTTTAAATTTTTGAAGATTATATGTGACAGGGAAGCAAAAAACCTGAAAAGAGTTCCACAGGTGAGAAGTGGGAGAAAAGAAACTATTAGAATAGAATTCATGTTTGCATCTAGCTATTTCAACAGTAAAACGATGCGACCTAGTTGTCAATCTATGCTTAATTTCACGCAGTTGAGATACCAAGAAGGAAAGTTCATTAGAACAATTACTATGAAAATATCTATAGAAAAGACACAAGGAAACCATAACACAATTGTTTGAATGTGTGCATGTATTTGTTTGTGTTTTACTGTCTAAAGAAATTTTCTTGTTTATGTTGAATGTAATTCAAAATTAGATTTTGTTTCAATCTCCATGAATTAATGTTTACTTGACATTATAAATATAAAGGTTCATTGATTCTTTACAAATCTTATTTTGTAGCTGCCTCAAAAATCAGTTCAGCATAAATGACAATACGAGTAACATGAAACCATTTTTCTTTTCTTTTTCTTTTCTTTTTTCTTTTCCTTTTATTTTCTTTTTCCTTTTCTCTTTTCTCTTTCTTTTTTCTTTTCTTTCTTTTTCTTTTCTTTCTTTTTCTTTTCTTTTCTCTTTTCTTTTTCTTTTTTTCTTTTTCTTTTCTTTTCTCTTTTCTTTTTCTTTTCTTTCTTTTTCTTTTCTTTTCTCTTTTCTTTTTCTTTTCTTTTCTCTTTTCTTTTTCTTTTCTTTTCTCTTTTCTTTTTCTTTTCTTTTTTCTTTTTCTTTTTTCTTTTTCTTTTCTTTCTCTTTTTCTTTCTTTTCTTTTTCTTTCTTTTTTTTTCTTTCTTTTCTTTTTCTTTCTTTTCTCTTTTCTTTTCTTTTTCTTTTCCTTTTCTTTTCTCTTTTTCTTTTCCTTTTCTTTTCTTTTCTTTTCTCTTTTCTTTTCTTTTTTGTTCCTTTCCATCCTTACTTAAATTTAGTGCAGATTTCAGAAATGAGCCAAATTGTTTACATCAGTGAAAGTTATAAAACTTTTTGTTTTTCCCACTTTGATTCAAAAGCCATTTCAAGAATTATAATCCTTTATTTGCTTACAAGTCAAGGATTACTTATTGAATCACTTATACTATTTATTTACTCTTTCAATAAGTGCCAGACATTAGTATTTCATATGGACTCTTTTCATTAGAAAGTTGTTTCAATTTAACAGATTTATTCTAATCCACCACACCAGTACAAAGTGGTTTGTCTTCTATAAACATCTGATTTTCTTGATTCTCTCTCTTTTTCTCCTTTTGCTTAGCATCTTGGAAATTATACAAATACATTGCTTTGTCATAAAACTGATGCCAAACCTGTGATGACATCTTTCATCTTTATTCTTTTATATTCACAATTAAGGACAGAATTTATTCAGAATAAAAAATAATGAAAATATATTAAAATCAGTAAAATCTAAGATTAAAAAAAGATCTGTCTAAATTTCTGGGATGAGGAGTTATCATTATTTATATGTATCTTCATCTTTGTTGTTATTATGACAGTGTTTCAACCATTGTGTTTTCCAACCTTCTTCAGGTGTCTGTTGATCCAGGTAACTTTAAGGGAATTTCAAACTGAATCCATTATTTAATCTACTAGGGACAGCAGAATGAGAACATTCAACCCTTGTAGATTAAATATAGGGTTTGGTTCAAAATCCTTTGATTAACAGATACCTGAGAAGCCACTATATATCCAACAAAGACTTTATTCAGGAGTTTTTCTTGGATTAACACTCTGATGATGATTTTAAAGGCTTTACTCGAGTGGATATTGACGGTGAAGTGGTTGAAGATCATAAGCACACTAGTGATGTCAAGGAAAGCAACGATGACCACTAGCGACTACTATCATCCATGCCTGAGTAATTTTATGGAAGCTACTGGCAACCATTGATATATCTGATAGTCTTTCTGAAGACAAATTATTTTGCTTATTTATAAACACCAAAATAACTTTATTTGTCAACAAGACAAATAAATATGAGTCAGGTGAAAGAAAGAGCAAGCAAATGCTAGTGTCTTCTCATATGTAAACACGGGGAGACACATCACTTTTTTGACAAAATAAAAGCCTTCTTAGTGATTTTGCTTCTTATTGCACCCCCAGATCTCTGCAAGGAGTAATAAAAGTTAAAGTACGTTGAATTATGCATTTTTTATGTATTTGTTTTTTTATTTCGCATTACAATTTTTTTGTTTTCTACGTCAAAACATGCATGCAAAACGTAATGCATTACATCAAAATATTACTCATTCATCCTTTTATTAGTGTGCAAAAATTAAAATCTATATGCACAATACAAAGAAAGTTATAACAATTTTAAAACAGTAGGTGCTCATGTTTTTGCACCCTCAAAAAATATGCAGTGGCGGGGGGAGGGGGGCAATTCTAGAAAGAAATTAGTATGGTAAAGGTTACTTTCTAATGCTAATCGTAATCTTAGTCATTTTCTTATAAGGCAAAATCTGGCATTCTTTGACCAAGCAGCCAATGTTGTTCGAGTTATACTTTTCTTCACTCCCTGGTCATTGCCCGACGATCAACATGTAGTATCTGTTCTCCACATCTCTAATGCTAATGGTAATATTAGCCATTTGCTTGTAAGGAAGCATTCTGCATTTTTTGACACAGCAGCCAATGCAAGTCAAGTTACACCTTTCTTCTTTCCCTAGCCATCAAGTTTTGATCAAAGTGTAGTATCTGTTCTCATCAGATTTCATTGACTGAGAAGCCAATGCTACTTTCAGTTGAAATTTATAAAATCCTTCTATTAAAACAATTTTTCAAGAAAATAGGTTTTTAAGTCCACTTTTATTGCTCTTTTCAATATTGATGGGTGTTTTCTTCCTAACCTTTTATTTGAAGTGTTGTGAAATGTTAACATCTTGATTATATCATTATTTTCACTTTGAGTTACATGTGCTATCCATTTTCGTTGTTGCTGCTGTTGGTAGTCTTCAAGTGATGTGGTTTCTATTATTTGATACAGTTCTTTGTGATTCTATATTGCCAGTCCATTTGATTTGAAGATGTATGGTCCTGCATGCTTCATTTGCTTGAAGCTACCTTTAACCATCAATCTGAAAAAGCAGTTGTATGCAGCTGACAGCTTAGATATTTCTAAAAGTGTCTGGTGCCATTCATCTCTATCTATAAAAGGCAGGATGTGTGTGTAACAAATGCACGGCTACAATTTTCGATGGATTTGCACCAAAATTTACAAGTTAGAGGGAAGGCCAAAACCGACTTTGCATTTCCCAACTCCCATTAATAGTAGAAATAATCAATTTTTTCATGCTTCTACGGCAGTTTTCATGTAGTTTGTGGACATTTTCTAATGGCCGGAGTGAGAGCCAATAGCTGGCTGCCACGAATAGGCAGGAAGATTCTATTGGCCAGTGTGAGACCCAACAGCTGACTGACACGAATGTTAACTAGCATGCTAGCATGCAAAAAAAAATCGATAACTGCATTTGTCATAAGTGGGAAAAATTTAAATCTGCATGGCACTTTACTCCAATTGGCTCATTCACTTGCTTAAACTCAACATTGATTCTGATTCCGCAGAACTGGGTAGAGTGTGAAAAAGTATTGTTGTTAACATTTTTTTTCATTCAGTTTTTCCAGTTACGAGTTCTTTTTTAAAGCTGATCATTTTGTGTTCATTTTGTTTAGTTTTTTTTTCGTAACAGATTTAATATTTAGTATAAAGCTTAAAAAAAATTTGCAGTTTGAGATAGGCAAGAAGTAAGGCATGTAGCAACATCAGCATGGCAAAGGGCACTCCTTTAAAGGCAAGGAAGGGCAAAAATATTTTAAGTCAAGTGATAGCAATTGCTGTATGAGTCGTACGATTTTTGAATCAAGCCTGAACAATGCCGGGCCATGCTGCTAGTATATATATATATATATATATATATATATATATATATATATATATATATATGTTGCCCTTAGTTTGTTAACATAAAATCTGACATGCACAAGAGGGTTATTATTAGTATTGTCGATATTGATAGATATTATAAGCTGAAACTCACATGATATATTGCTTATATAAATACATCTTGTAAATTTTACCAATATTGATTGTTTAATAGCAATTTAATTTTTGAAAAAATTGAATTGCATAATAAAATCAGGCCAATTATGTGAATTAAATTAACACTACAATGGATACAATGTGTGAATTGATTAGGTTTTAGATTATATAAATTCCATTTCATTTAATTAAAATGCAAAATAAAGATTTATGTAAGAACGTTTGAGTCACCAAAATATTTAATTAATTAATTATTTAATTAATGTAAATATTAACAAGACAGATGACATTAAAAAGAACTCTTCTGTGTTATTTTCATTTTAATAAAGTTCCATTTTTAATTAATCTAACAAATTACTGGGAGGCATAATAAGAAGACAAACATTGCTTAGACCTACAAAGGATAAGAAAATGTGGAGAACCATGATTGCTCATATCCTAAAGGGATACAGCACATAAAAGAAGAATAAGGAATAAATTCATAGATTTTATAGATGGACTACCTACAACACTAAAAAAAGCTAAGTATTAACAATCAGAGAAAAGAGTACTAAACTGTTACACAATATCAATCTTCCTATATGGCTGTAAATGCTGGTCAATCTTCTTGCAGATAAAGAAGATACTTGAAGCAACAGAAATGTGTTTGTACAGAAGGATGCTGAGAATACCAAAGTTTCAGAGAAAATAGAAACAAAAAATATACTTATATTTAACATCAGGAAGAGAGTTGAAATTTATAGGGCATATAACGAGGAAAGAAGACTTAGAAATTTTGATACTCTTAGTATAGAAGGCAAGGAGGATAGAGGAAACCAACACATAATCTACCTTGTGAGCTTGAGTAAAGAGATGGGAGAAAAAAGATTTAGGAGAGATCACAAAAAGACAAAAAGTAGAGGAAATTGTCAAGAGCCATGATTGCCAATGTCCTTACAGGACATGGCACATAGAAGAAGAATATTTCAATAACTGTTTTTCTTATTTCACCATATTTATTTGTAAACAATTCAATCTCATATACAATATGATCTGTATTTTTTAATACAAGAAAGCATTACTGTATTATATATTTATATTTAAAGCAAGTTCTGTTTTATGATGTGTGCAGGTGTGAAAGAATTGGTTTTCATTTTTACACAATGCATTGACCATTTATGAGAACTAAACAATTGGGTGCAGAATGACACATCACCACCAACTCAACACCATGCAAAGTTGGTAATTTTTTGTTTACTTTTTAAAACCAAATAAATTTATTACAGATCAAAATTGTATGCAATTACCCTCAAATATTCATTTGGCGATCTTTGCGAAAATGAAGAAACAATCTGCAAAATTCTTTCATCTGCCTTCCTATGTTTCTTCAGTTTATGGGGAAGGGAATGACCTTCAATTAATTTGCTCAAAAAATGCATCTCAGTTTTTTACACCTTTTGCAGCCCTGTAATGAATCTCCATATTGTGGAGTACTCAATCCCCAGCTCTGTGTGCAGTCTTTTATTTGCTACTTTAGTCTGGTTATTTGCCTGGTCTTCTTTGTGCAATGTTCTTTTGTAAATATTCCACATAAGAAAGAGCAGAGGTCTTTTACTGGTTTCATGTTGATTTGGTCAGTTGGACTTCCATCTTCAGTATGATGAAAAATTTGAAAATTAAACACCAGTCAGCCAAATAGGCTGTTGTAACTAATAAATCACTAAGATAATCAAACTTTCAAAATCTCTACCACTCAAAGCCAATCTAAGAGATGTGCATACTATGACAGCCAACACTACATGGCAGGTGGTGATGAAATGTCCCCTCTCAAAACAAGTTGTGTAAAGTTCTGTTCTTTTTTATGTAATTAAAATGCAAAGTATTTATACAAGGATATTTCACTCACCAAAACATTTAATTGGTATAACTATTATCAAAACAGCTGACAGTAAAATTAGAATATTTATCTTCTATTTTGTTATTTTTACATAATTCTAGTACTAATTAACTAACTAAATGTAACCATCTCTTTTTCTTTTCTCGCACTTCTCACCTGTGGAAGACCCTTCTGATTTCATGCATCCCTGCCATCTACAATCTTAAAAATTTTTAATGTAACACTAATTACATTCTTCTGTCTTCTTGATCCTGTTCTTTTATTGTCCTTTCTCTTCATTAAAGTCTTCTCATTCTCTTTCACTCCCAATAACCCCTTGCATCCTAGTGGTATTATCACCTTGCTTGGGGTGAAATGATTTTAAAAAAAAAAAGGTAAATTTATTAAAGTTCCACTTTAAATTTATAATACTTAATCACATAGCCAAACTCTTTTGATCTATATATAAAGATATCTCTCTCTCCATACATACACACATATATGTGTATATGTATGGAAAGAAATTATCTGTCCACTCTACATGGCCAAACTATTTCATGTGCAGCCTTCGACTTTGGTACATTAATTTACTGGACTCATGTGAAGGTTTTAATATAAAAAAAATGTCTAGGATGACTACTTATTATTTACAGTCAGACTAATGTCATCATTTTTGTTGTTTTATCATAACGTTTCAGTTATTGAGGCCACCGACCTTCTTCTGATGTCTGCCAATCTAGTTAACCTTCAGAGAATTTAAAACTGAATACTTTATTTAATCTATGGGGGTAGAGTGTTCTTATTCCACTGCTAGGATATTTTATTTTGCTCTTTTTTTAGTACTGTCCAGTTATTGCTAATTCTTTTTCAGTTAAGTCTGAATCTGTACTACTAAGCCCAGGGATTGAACTCACAATTACTATGCTACCAAATTCATGAACCAGTGTTGTTCTCCTTTAGTTTGTTGCCCCAAAATATAATGTAAATAATAAAAAAAAAATGTTTTTCCTTTTTCTTTTACATTGATTTATCTTTAACAATTACCATTTGTAGTCATTTGAGGAGAATTAAACTTATCAAGAGTTAGGGGTTTGAATCCTACCAAACACAATAAATTCAGAATGTTGGAGAATTAACTAAAATATTTAATTTTGTTTCTAGTATACTTTTATGCTTGTCTTAATTGAATCCTTAAAAAAAAAATATGTTTTTAAAAAGTAATATTTGAACAGTTGGTTACTTGCATTAATTACATCTGTTATATTATTTACATTTTACTGTTATGCTCATCTTCATTGCCATTTTCACAATGTTTCAGCCATTGTACGCTCCGGACTTCTTCAGGTGATTGCTACATGGCCCAGTGGATAAAGACATTAGTTAGATCCAGTGACTAGACCCAAAAGAGTTGTGAGTTCAATACTATGCCATAGCAGTAGTGAACCAAAACTTGGAGAGTTGAGTTAAAGAGAAATAACTGACACATCTGAAAGAGGCATGGTGTGTGGAACTAGAACAATCTAAACCAGTGGATGAAATAAAGAGTTAAGGTCAAAATTCCAATCACCTGAAGAAGGCCAGAAGATATAACAGTCAAAACATTGTAGAAATGGCAATGAAGAAGTGGATAACAGTTCAATAAATGTAAATAATGAAAATAATCATAATACCTCATCTCAGAGATATGGACAGATATTGAACAGTTGGATTTAAATAGTGAATTTATACAAGCTTTACTTTGGTTTATTTAATGGCATATCAACTCCTTATGAGTCATTTAATGGTGAAATTTTATTTTCTTTAAGCTTTGATAATTTATTTTTTTTATTTTTTTTTTGCTGGTAATTTTTTTTTCTTTACTATGAAAATGTATTGCTAGTAATTGTTTTTAATGTATTTTTAGCTTTTATATTTTAATGTTTTGATTCCAGTTTGAGTGTTCACTATTTGCTCATAGCTGGGA
Organism: Acanthosepion pharaonis; assembly: GCA_903632075.3. NCBI lineage: Eukaryota > Metazoa > Mollusca > Cephalopoda > Sepiida > Sepiidae > Acanthosepion > Acanthosepion pharaonis. The sequence continues at coordinate 1,174,927 of CAHIKZ030004360.1, read as the reverse complement.
CCTTAACAGGCTTGGGGTCAACAGCAATTGAGAGGTGGTTCCATGCTCCTCAAAACCTCCTGATCAGAGGCCTTGCTGCCAGATATAGTTTACTGCCATATCCAGGATGGATTTAAACAAGATCAATGTCTATAGCCTGAGTTGAAATGACTACATGTAAGCATAAGTTCTATGCCAACAGTTTCTTCCCTTGCACTTCTCGCTTGTGGAACTTTCTTCTGGCGTCTTTCTTCCCAATCAAATTTGATCTTCAAAAATTTAAATACAATGTCAATCATTATTTTCTTTCCTCTTAAATTCTGTTCTTTTAATGTTTATACTTTTTAATGTTTTTCTTATATTCTTTCACACTCAGTAACCCTCTTTGTGGTAGTGGTTTTGTTGCCTTGCTTGGGGTGAAATGATTAAAAAAAAAATAATAAAATATTTACTCCCTTTTAACCTTAAATCCTTAACTCTCTCCCAGGGTACAATTGGTTAGTGGATATAAGTGAGCCAGACGGTATTTGAAATCAAGTTAGTTTTCTAATACACTGCATTTAATCAAATGGTTTATTTTAGTTCAAGTCTTAAAGATATATATCTCATTAGAAGAACACTCTGTACCTTGTGCCTTGAAAAAGGCATTGCATGTTAACTGCCTTATAATGATGGTAATCAGTGAAAAGACTCTTGAAATTCCCAGAATATCGATTTACAAACTTGTTTCTATTTTCACAGTCACTGGGAATTGTGCACCCTTGCCTGAAAAACAGAAGCATTAAACAATTTCCAGAAATATCATCATCACTGTATGTTCTCCAAGAATAAGATTTCATTTAAGACAGTAGATATCTTCTCAGCTAAAATCAACACCTGAAGATGTCTTGAGGCTACATGGTTGAAACGTGTCTCTAATAACATCTATTACAACCAAAGATGAGAATGAAGAGTTCTGATAATTCAGAGTAAAATGGTAATTCTTCATCTCAAAAATCAAGAATGAAATTATGAAAATAGTATGAACCACCTTAACAGTGAAAAGTGTGAAATGTTTATTTTTCAAATTGTACTATAAAGCTTGGATCTTTTTATCCAATTCAAATACCAAACGAAGAGTTGTATAAGAATGTTTCATAAAAGAAAACATTTAATTCATGTAAATATTACCAAGATCGCTGGATAAGTTGGGCAAAGAAGTACATGAAAACTGATTTCTCAGTAGTAATTTTTAATGATGAATGTAGAGCTACATTGGATTGACCTGATGGCTAAGCTATGAGTTGGATCCGTCATGGAAATATTTACCCAACTTGGAATATAGCAGAAAGGATGCAAAATATGTTTGGAGCTGATATTATAAACAGTAAAATTAAATTTCTCTTCAAAGTTGATGATGATGTCAACAAAATTCTGAAAATAGTATGAATCCCGTGTGACAAATCCAATGTCAAAACCAGCTGACATTGGATTTGAAAATCTCTAAATATCACCTAATGTCCTTTGAAATGGTCATCTAGTGGATGTAAGTATTGGTTAAGTGTTAAATATACCTTGTTATGAGTTCAACCCCTAAATCAAATAGTGTTGTGCAAAAAGAGGACTGACCATCGCTATACTGAACAAGGACTTTCCCATTGACTATGAAACTAGTCACAAGTAGCTTCAAAGAGTTTCACACTAACTATGATATTCGCTAGTATTATAACATTAATCCACGTGATTAAACAGTACTTTCACTAATGTTGTGTTCTAGTGTTTTCCTTAGGAATATTATTAACCTGAATTATGTGATGATATGAGCATTGAATTTTCACAACTTTCTGTCCTTTGTAGCTCTTAATACATTTTGTCTTTTAGCTATCTTTCCCAACGCCTGCTTTGCCCTCCCTTCACTCAGTCTCACCAAGTAGGTTATGTGTTATTTTTCGTCTCCCGCTTGTCTTCAATCTATCCTGTGAGTAGTAAATTTTCCAAGCCCTCTTTCCTCATTATTTGCCTTAGAAATGTGTGTATGTGTGTGTTAACGCACCTGTCTGTGCAGATGTACGTACATGTAGAATGTTATGATTATTTGTCCTTTTCGTCTTTTTCACTTTACACTCACTCCTTAACTTTTTCTTACCTTTCTCTTTTTTTCCTCTTTTCTCTCAATTGTGCCACATTTAAGCTACATTTGGACACTTTGACATGGTGCAATGGTTAGCAAGCTTATCTCGCTAGATCAATTACAACTGAATAGAGTGTTGCTTCTCACTAGGTGCTCCATGCTTTTGGCTTTGTGCCACATTTAAGTTACATTTCGGCACTTGACATGGTGCAATGGTTAGCAAGCTTATCTCACTCTTTAACCTTTTCTTACCTTTCTTTTTTTTTCCTCTTTTCTTTCAATTGTTGCCATTTGACTTCCGGTTTTTAAAAAGTTTATTAACAGAAAAAAACAAAACATTTAGGTACTAAACAAACTATGCTCTGGAAACCATCTATGCCTTTTGATAGAAAAATTGAAGAATGTCTTTTATAACCTAGGTTGTTCTAAGATTTTGATGTCTTTCTCATAAGGAATCTAATAGCATCTTGTATGATTTCTTTTGATCATCATCCATATTTATTTTAAGATGAAGTATCATATTATTAATCTGTTTTGTTCCTTCATGTACGTTGTACCTTGCCATTATTGCAGATGAACAATGAACCATTCCTTTTTGATTGTAAGGATAGACAGAAGAAAAATATATCAAACACACTGTTTGGTTTTAGTTTGTTAGTAATTTTTGTTTAGCAGCATATCAACTTCTATAGGTTATTTAATGCTGAAATTTGAATATTTTGTATGCAATTTTATTCTTTTTTCAGAGGTGGATAATAATGGTTTTAGTAATACAAGTCTTACTAATTAACCCATAGATGAGGAGAGAAGTAGAAGAATTATACCCTTCTTAAGTGTATTTGCGCATAAGTGAATATAGCGAACCAAACTGGAATTGGATTTGGCTCTCTGATTAACAATTCCGAGTCATTATCCATTAAACCACCTGCACATCCAAACTTACATTACCTAGTATCCGCAAGTCCTGATGAGGTAGGACATTAATTAACTTTAATAGTCATACATGAACAAAAAAAAGTTGATAAAGCTGCAAATGTATCAAAAGTGCTGTTTGGCTTTAGTTTGTTGGTCGTTTTCGTATAGCAGCATATCACCACCTCTATTGGTTATTTGATGCTGAAATCTAAATATTTTGTACATGATTTTATTTATTTGTTCAGGGGCGATAATAATGGTTTTAGTGATACAAGTCTTTCTGATTAACCAAAAGCCGGGGGAGAAGAGGTGGATTCATACCTTTCTGAAGGGTATTTGCGTATAAGTAAATATAACAAGCCCAACTGAAATTGGAACTCAGCTCTTTGATTAACAATTCCAATTACATTATCAATTTCAACACCTACACATCCAAAATTACAGCACCTAGTATTCCCAAGTGGTCACCCATCTAGGTACTGACAATGTAGGACATTGCTTAACTTCAGTGGTCATATGGAAACAAAAAAGTTAATAAAACAGCAAAATCAAATCAATCAATCCAGATTAATTTTGTAATCGATTTCTTCAATTTTTGTCTTGAGAACTTTTTTTTTTTTTATAAAGCTTTGTGTCATTGAATAAAATTCTTATTTTTTTCATTGTTGGTATTGTTTCCCCTAATAACAATTCTGCCTGCTTTGTTCTCAGGCACTGATAGAAATGTCTTTATTTTTAGAGAAATGATCTCATGTTTTTTATGCGTCTTTTTGGTAACATAGATTCAGTGTCTGTCCCTAAAGTAACAGTAATTATTTCTTTGTGTGAAACCTCTGCAGAAATCTGTACCATTAGGCTGGTGCTTCTTAATTACTGCATCAATTATCTCTTCTTAAGACAAGAAAACTGCATTATCACAAAGGGCATGTAAAAGCACACATACATTTTGCCAAAAGGAAAAACATTTCCATCACTACCTTAGACAAAGAAGCTGTTATTGTTATCATGAATAAGAATACCTACAATGAAAAATTAAGACTTTTACTCAATGATAGAAACGTTTCAGAAAAAGAAAAAAAAATGTATGAACATAAAATCATTTCCAAGATGCATTCGACAAATATTTTATTCTTTGCTTAGAAATTTGTTGCTGATGAATTTTCTCTCTTGGTATTAATTTGGAATCAACCCTTTACTTGTTATACCTGATGCTGTGAAAATAGACTAGTCCAGTAGGCACATTAATGAACAGTTCCCACTGCTAGTCATTTTGTGTGTGTGTGTTTAATAGAGCTCTTCAATGTGGTGCAATGGTTAGCAAGTTTATCTTACTAGATCAGTTACAACTGAGTAGAGTGTTTGCTTCTCACTGGGTGCTCCATACTTTCGGCCTTGTACCACATCTAAACTACACTTAGAAAATCATTTCTGTATTTTGACATGTTGTATTGGTTAGCAAGTTTATCCCTGTAAATCAATTGGGAGTGAATAGTGAGTTTGATTTCCCCCTACTTTCTGCCTTGTGCCATATCTAAGCTAAACTTAGAAAACCATTTGGGAACTTTGGCATGGTGTAATGGTTAGCAAGCTTAGATCACTTATGACTAAATAGGGAGTTCATTTCCCACTGGGCACCCCCATACTTTCTCCCTTGTGCCACAAATAAGCTATGCTTAGAAAATCACCCTTTCGTGTGTGTGTGTGTGTGAAAAAGAGAGATGTTTCCTTTGTTCACACAGATAATACTTACAGAATACATGAGCCAAACCATTGTGTTTAGAACAGCAACTATACAATGAAGAGATTTAAGTGTCTTGAAGACACATTAGAGAAAAGAAATCATTTCATTGTATTAGAAATGACTTGATTTGGTTGATTTGTTAAAATCATTATTTCGGCTTACCTTCTGGAACCACAGGTGCCAGAAAAGTGATGTTGCACTGTATAACATTCTGAGATGTCTTGATAACAAAAACACAAACCCCTTTCAAAATTTTTCATGAAAGGAAGATGAAAGAGAAATCTATCTTGTTTTATGTGCAGAAGTTTTTATGGAATTCTTTCCAGATGAATAAGTTGTCTCCAACCATTTTTGGAGATTAGCAACCTGTGCAGGAAACTTAATGAGAACTGCGAGGAAAAGATAAATTTTGCTTGTGCACTAAAAAGAGAAACATTAGATTTTTCCCAGCATTGCTGCTTTGTGTAGCTGACGGCAAGTATGAAATTAAGCATATTTGACAGCATTATAGAGCAATTTTTTTTTTTCTATTTAATAAAAAAATTAACTCTTTATGACTCTGCATGCAGTGCACAATAATAGCAGACTGGGCATTGAATACTTGGTTTCTACAATAAATATATGACTAAGTATTTATGACAAAATGGAAAAAATTCTGTGTGATGTGTTTCCTCCCTTAGGACTTCATTGGACAGAAGAAATCTTTTTGTTGATGGAATCACATATGTGTAAGAAGGGGAAGGTGAAGGTGAATATAAGAACACAAATGTTGTTTATAATAATACATAGACAGAAAATGTTGAAAATACTGAAATTATAAACCTTTAAATTTAAATTTCAGCATTTTTATAGGCATTATATATTAATCAGCTAAAGAACAAATTTTATTTGTATTAATCCTATATGTATATATATATATTACCGTATTTTCTCGAAAATGATACGCACCCCAACAAATGATCGAAAAATTAAAAAATATATCCTTCCTTATGTATAATGCACATCTATAAATTTTGTCACAAAAATATCAAAAAAATAATTATGAAAACATTTTGTTGACCTTGACATTAAGAATAAAATTGAAACTAAACTGCTAAAATAATGTTGAAAATTACCATGCGGTTTTCCTGATAAATATAACATTTTATTTTACGACCAAAATGTTGTCAAAAAGTGCAAGTTGTAGTGCAAATTTTAAACAAAAAGTAAAAGAATTAGTAGAAAGAATAGGAAACAGTTGCAGCTAAAGAATATAAATTGAATGAGGCTAATATACTTTTATGAAGAAACAATAAAAATGAACTAAAAAGTGTAAATCAAGTGCCAAAACTATAGGTAGAGGAAGAAAAGCTCAATATCCAGATATGGAACAAGATTTAGTCGAATTTGTTAAAGAAAAACTATCAAGTGGATGTTCGATAAGTTCTTCGAAATTAGCCTTTTTATAGATTTTTTATTTTTTTTTTTGCCAAATAAAAAATACGGTTACTGATATACATGAATTTATCAACAAAACAATGTTACAATTATTATTGTTGGATTTAAAATGAAAATTGGGATAATATCTTCCTTATTTTAGAACAACAAGTATGTATTTATTATTATAAATCAATAATGAAAAAATATTTTTGTTTAAACCTATTTATAATATACATCCCTACTATCACCTACAATTTACGGTAAAAAAAATCTGTATTATTTTTGAGAAATTACAGTATTAAATATAGCAGACACACTTGAATTTAGTGTATAGGGGCAGCGTATCATTGTTCAAACATATATTGTTAAATATAATAGAAAACAAATGTTTATTTTATCATGAGCCTTTCCAAGCATCATATAATGGCTTTAGTTTCAAAAGAAAATAAAGACAAAAACTGTCCAACATTTGGATATTTCTTTATTATATTGGTCGTCAATCTAAACTTTCAGGCTCACATGAAATATCATCAGACTAGTTATATGGACATTACAATAGAGATGTTCACTGTCAAAGATGACATCCTGTTTTGTTTACATAGAAGTTTGCTATGTGATGATAACAGTCTCAGAATAGCAGATGCAGGTCGTAAATTCATAATGGGGTTCTATGATGTCATACATGATCATGTGAGAGAAAGAAATGTTATCAACCGAACCATATGTTTAAATGCATTGTAATATGTTGTGACTGTTTTGAAATGTAATTTTGTTGAGTGTAGCTCACTTTGTTTTAATGAACATCTCTGTTGTAATGTTGTATAACCACTCTGATGATGGCTTATGTAAACCAATGACCAAGTGTGTGTGTGTGTGTGTGTGTATATATATATATATATATATATACACCCAAGTATAGGATTGGTGTATACAGAATAAATTCTAATAACTAATAAATACTATTCTTAAAAGAATGCTCAATGCAGAGTAGAGCAAATATAATTATTTATTCGAAAATTATAACATAAATATGTTATAAAATCACTACAAAAATAGCCATTTTGTTTCAACACTTCTGGCGTCTTATCAAGTGATGGTTTTGAATGTAGAACCTACATTCAAATGGCTATTTTTGTAGTGATTTTATAACATATTTATATTATAATTTTCAAATAAATAATTATATATAGTCATCCACAGACAGACTGTTTTGCTGTATCACAGCTCCTCAGTGTGGCTAGATGTCTGATTGTTTCAAGCCAGGATCAAAACCTGATCGATTTGACATCAGTCAGATATCTTACCTCTAGGCCATCATGACACAACAGGGAAAGAAGGTAATTTTAATGTTTTCTCTATACGAAATATGCCAGAAGCTCATAGAACTCAATTCAGTTTTACTTGAAGAGTAATGCTTAATAATGGGGCATGCATTTATTTTTGTATATGTATTATTTTGAAGCCTACATTTTTATTACTTCATGTGTTATTTTTAGTGGATACCTGTGTTTGAAATAGACTCCCTGTTTTTTTATTTTAAACCGTGTATATTATGTCTACCAATTTGTGCACTCACACATGAGAAACTTGATAGAGTACATTTTGTTTATTAAGTTTTTTTGAGTGCCCAGGCAGGTAGACATATTACAGACTATTTAAAATAAAAATGGGGTGTCTATTTCAAACATGGGTATCCACTAAAAATAATGTTTGAAGTAATATATATGCGTTTCTGCACCCCCAAAATTGAGGAAACATGAAATACTTATCAAAACAAAAATTGATAGATGAAGATTTTGAGTGATGTCTGTAAAGTTTTAATGAATTTATTAAATTTCCCCAAACATTTGAGTAGCACATCGTTATGCTTGTGAGTGAGTGTGTCCATGTTCAATATTTGAATGCCCCACCCCAAACTGATCAGATTAAGACCAGCAGAAAGATAGTCCTCAAGGAAATTTGTGTACATCTCTTTGTCATACAAAGCACATATTCCATAACTCTGATTTCATCGAGTGATCACAATTTGAGTAATTCTCATGATTAATTGATGGATTGAATTGTTTTTTATGGTTTATCAACCCTTTTTGAGTTATTTAAAGTCAAAAAAATATTCTGGATTTTTTTTTCAACTAATACTGCATAAACAATTTTTTTAGAATAATAATGTTTTTCTTTTCAATAAAAGTTCTAGTATTTAACTCAAAACTGGGAGAAGATATGGTCATATCTTTCCCAAGTGTATTTGCATGTATTTGCTGAATGTAATAAACCCAAATGGTATTTGAATACTGCACTCCAATTTCTCATTCTGTGATGCTATCCATTACACTACATACACATCCAAATAATTCTTATGAAAAATGAAAGAAAATAAAAGTGTTTCATGTAAACTCTAGACTCTCATTTATTTGTTCATCAGATAAAATCCCTAAGGTGCCTTCCTCTTCTCATCAACCCTTTTTTTTTTTAATCATCTTTTCCCACTATTGACCCTTTCCCCTGGATCCACACCAAAGTCTACTTTGGAAAGCAATATATTATTATATTAACCATGTTTCTGTGAGACATACAACTCTGGGAAATAACTTACTCTGGCTTGCCTGTCTCATTCTACATAGTACTTGTAAGAGTTCAGTTTGATATTGATTAGAAGTTTACAAATCATTTCAATTATTCAACTCTTCTGCATTGTAGAGAAAGTCAAAACAACTCCATTGTTCCAACAGTTTTTGTATTATCCACAAAGAAATGAGACAAAAAAACCATAAAACTTGTTTCTAATTGTATTATATTAACTGAATTAACTAAACAGTAGAAGACATTAAAGTTTGAAGCCTCTTTTTTTCATTTTTTTTGTTCCTAATTCACAATAGCTTTCTTGAAAGGCATAAACTGATAAGACCCGTAATCTAAATGAAGAGTAAAATTGGATCAGTCCATTGCTGACGAGGGGATTGCCAAATACTGCTGATAATATGATATTCAATCATTATGATTTGACGACCATTTCATTTATCTTTTCCATACAAAGATACGCAGTAATGCAATTTGCAAATCAATTTTCAACTTGAATTATCATAGCACCATCGTATTGTGATTACAAAGTTGCATCAACAAAAGAAGCTCAGGGTCCACTATTAATTCAGTTTGTGGGTAATCAAAAGTAACAGCATTTTTTTTTTCTTTTAATTAAAATGAAAATGTTGTCAGTATCCTCTTGGTTTAAAACTCAATGCTAACAAATGCTTCTTGCTTAACATTTTTTGATCTCCAACCACTCATATACCATCCTTAGGTTAGATCAGCTGAGTTTACAACATGTCAACCCTTGTTGGATTATTTAATATAAAATGGGGGTAGGGGGGCACCAAGTGAGGATTGAACTCATTACTCAATAATGGTCACCAAAACTAGCTCACTAATCATTGACATATGCCAACACATATACAATGATTGGTTAGTTTATTCTCTGACTGGTCAACCCTTTTCAGGTAATTTAAATGTAAAATTGTGTATAGTGCACTCATTGAGGATCAAACTCACTACTCATTACTAATGACTAGCATCATTAACCATTAATCCATGCTAAAATACCTACAATGTTTGGTCGGTTGATTTTATCACATGTCAACTCTTGTTAGATTATTTAAAGCTAAATTTTGTAGGTGGCACCCAATGAGGATCAACTATCATTATCATAGCATATACTGATACTAGTTAACCTATACCATAACAAATAACAGCATATCAATGTAGTAATTCTAGGCAAGGGGCAGTCACTTTATTACTTAATAACATTAGAAAACAAATCCAAAAGTTTATGTCTAGTAGAATCTTATATCAATACTAAGTTAGGTTGGTTGATTTTACAAGTAAGCATTATTGGGTTATTCAATATTAAATTTTATGTGTCACTCAGTAATATAGTAATATGTGTGAGGGATCAGTTTATTACTTAATAACAATAGGAAACAAATCCCCCACTAATGGAATCTCATATTAATACCATGTTAGGTTAGGTTACTTGATTTAACATATCAACCCTTGTTGGGTTATTTAATGTTAAATCTTGTATGAGGCACCAAGTGAGGATCAAACTTAGTAGTAATGGTCAACCAGATTAGCCAAGGCACTTATCAATAGTAGTTTATCCGTACCATCAAACATGATAGCATATCAATGTAGTAATTGGTGTGAGGGATCAGTTTATTACAATTACAATAGAAAACAAATCCCCCTCTTTATGTCCAGTAGATTCTTATATTATTGCTAGTTGATGCAAGGTGCATTTTCCAACATGTCAACTTGTGTTATTTAATGTTAAAGTTTGTAGTGGGAATCAAACTTACTCCTGAGCAGTAATAGTTAGACTTTTGCTAAATATTACCCAACTCTTCACAAAAAAAAAAAAAATATTCAAAATGATTATCTTATTGTTAGCATACAGATACTATGATGCCAAATTTTTAAAAAATATAAGTAACATAAATTTTTTTCTTTAAATTTTAAGATAAAGTCTGTCTGGCTCAGAATATGACCCGTAGTACTTTATCCAAAAGGTTTTAGCAACATCTCTGCACATTGGATCTAGATATGCTTCTCTTGTACTTAAATAAGAAAGGTTGATTAAAAGAAATCCTTGCCTATGATCTTTAATAAGGCATGTATTGATGAAGGATTGTTGCCTAAATACATTTTAGTTTTAGATTTTTTTAATCAGTTCACCCCAAGTAAGATCATAATGGCCCTAAGACACAATGACCTTCAAACCATATAATAATTATCTATCTATCTATCTATTTATTTATTTTTTTCCAGTGTGTAGCAATATGTAGTGGGAAGTGAGGTAAATCAACTTAAGTTAGTAAATTTATGAGTGATTACTTCTCTTATCATTTTAGTAATCTATGTAAATAGAATATTTATTTGCATTTAAACAAAATTATTTCCTAAGCAAAATGAACCATTTAATTAATCAGTTCCTTTTTTTCTATATTTCTTAGATTGCAGTCTTATTTGTTCAAGCCTTTCATGTGAGGCACTTGGATAGCTTTGCCTATTAAGTGATTGTCCTGCATCAACTTGATCTTGAAATAGGCTTTGTCATTTCCATCTTTGTCATTCTATTGGTCATCTTTTTCTTCTGAGAGATATTTTATTTCAGTGTTATATTAAACACAAAGGTTTTTTTTTAATATGAAAAGCGATTTATATAAAATCAGGAATAATCAATGAATCATAGATACCATTAAAATATAAAGGGAACAAATTAATTAAACAGTTCATTGGCCAGTATTGTAGTTAGGAATACTTTATCACTGCTTTATTGAATTGTGAAACTCTGATTGCATTGTGCATGAAACTAAGACTTGATGCGGTAAAAAAATGTATATTTATTATTAATATATATATATATATATATATATATATATATATATATATATATATATATAAAAGGTAAGTTGGTTAATAAAACAAAGACAAACAAAAGGGTACATTGCATTTAGCATGAAACAGACTGTAATTATCTTGGTGTTGACTTCAATGTCCATTTTTATATTTACGTATACACTATCCTTGATATTAAGCACTTTAACCCATAAATATAGCATACCTTAAAACTATATCATACTTATTATAAAACCCAGGTTGTGTATGTGTGTCTGTACGTTTATATACTGGATCGGATTTCCTACATTTTTCAACCAATTTCAACAAAACTTCACAGGACTATGTAAAATTACCTTGTGGTGGTTCTGACAGTGCCAAAAATTGGAAAAACACAATTGTTTTTGCACGAAATCAATTTGAAAACACGATTAAGAAGCATCGCGAAAATGAAAGGGGGACAACTCATATCAAGTTATACTTATTATAAAACCCAGGTTGTTTGTGTGTGTGTGTGTGTTCATTTATATATGGGATCGGATTTCCTACATTTTTCAACCGATTTCAACAAAACTTCACTTTTTTTTTTTGGCAGGTAGTGTTTCTTATTGTCTTGCACACTTTTTTCTTTTATTTTTACATTCAGAATGCTTTAAAAATTCCATTTTACAAGACAATTGTTTATAATAAAATTCTATTCAATCGGTAGACTCATAACGATTGAAAACAATGCTTTTGTTTGAGTTTAGGTTTGACCAATTCATAAAAAAAACAACAAAAAACAAAAACTAATTAAGACATGCATGTCTGTCAACCTTAAACATTAATCTTTGTCAATTTTATTTTTCAGTCTTTATGATGGTCGATACTTGATCTATCTCTTAATGTTACATCCCCGGGCAACGCCGGGCTCTACTGCTAGTTATATAATATTTAGCTCCTGATAAACAGTAGAGCACTTTCACTACATTTATAACCCATCATGGACATAACAAGTTAGCTTCAACTACTCCCTAAAAAACCATATCCACTTCATGTATATATAAACAGTCAAGCAAAAACACAATACACATGGCCTGGAAATTACTTTTAGAATGAAACAGACTGTCGCTTCTTGGTGTTGACTTCAATGTCAACTTTTATATTTACATATGCTCTATCCCTGATATTGAGCACTTTAACCCATAAATATAGCATATCTTAAATCTATATTTTATCATACAGGGTGCAATGGGTAAATTGTCACCCCTTTTATATTTTTAATTTCATGCATGCATATTGTTTTTGATTTTGTCAACTACACAGTATAGTAGGTTCAGTTGGGCACTGTCAGTGAGAAAAAGAGTACCATAATGCAATTCACTCTGCCAGAAATTTGGAAGTGGCATGCTGTACTGCTTGGCATTTGCACCAGAAGCTCCAATATGAACATTTCAGAGAATTTTGAGTGTCAATCTGATGAGAGTGCAGAGGATTCAGAAAGAGATGGATGACATATCCAGTCAACATCATGGTGTTTGGAGTGGTCACTAGTGATGGTGATGTTATGCCTCCATTCATCTTTCCACAGAACGTACGTCAAGCAACTTGAGGAGGTAGTGCTGACCTGAGTGAAGAGGGTGAATGTTAGAAGACCCTATGTCTGGCAACAGGACTTTGCACCATGCCACACAAGCAGGAGAACCCAGTCATGGCTACCAGACAATTTCTGCGGCCACATCACCCCTTGCATCTGGCCACCTAATACCCCAGACTGCAGCCCTTATTATGTCTGGAGTACAGACCAACAAAACTCCTTGTAATACCAAAGATGGTTGAAGGCAAGGATCATAGCAGCATTCACCAACTTAAACAAGGAGACCATCCAGAAGAGTTGCAGGAGATTCCAAAGTCATCTGGAGGCTATGGTTGAAGCCAATGGCCATTCTATTGAATAAATTTACTCTTTAGTATTTCAAGATATTTTTGTGTAATTTTGGTAAATATATGTCAAAATGAGATGTCAGTGTTATTTGCATTTTTGTGTAATTTAGATGACAATTTATCCATCGCACGCTGCTGTTCATACACTCTATCCTAGATATTGAACACTTTAACCCATAAATATAGCATACCTTAAAATTATATTTTATCATATATATGATAACGATTAGTTGGTGGTATAAATTGTCAGCAGAAATGCATATTTGGTATGTAGGTCATCTGTTTACCACAAGGAGAAGGAAGATAATCTACTTCACCTAAACTTACTGGTGATCATTTCTTTTTCATTATTAAATACAAGAAAATGGATTCTTTAGTACTCTGTCTCAGTGTTGGCATTATTCAGCACCGACTCTATTTTTTCCCTTTGGATATTAGTTTGATCCGATTTTTGGTCATGAAGTTCCAAGACGTGTACTCCAACAACTATCTGAAGGCATTTTTCGAATGAGATTGCTTTTCCAGACGAACATCTTAATATTGTTGACTTTTAAGAAATTATTTAAACTTGTCCTCTCTTTCTACTTCATCAGGTGGATGTGGCATCTAGTAACAATAGAGAAATATCTGAACTGAAAAAATTAGAAGCCCAAAGAGTTCACATATGTGATATAACAGAACACACACAGTGTTGGTGCCAAATATAGACTGGAGCTTACCAATCCTCACTTTCCAGCCTTGACAGAGTTTAAAAGTGTCAACATGACCTTGTGGGTGATGCATTATTTTCCATCCTACAATCCCTTTTACAAAGAATTTTAGCACTAGAAGGTTATGTTTCAATATTCACAGAGATGAAAGCAATGAAACCTTATGAACACTCGAAACTACACCTGCAGAATATAGCTGAAAGGATAACATTTTCTGCATTAGGCAATGCTAGATTGCATTGTTGTCAACAAACAAGGAGAATCGTGAAGTTTATGACTGTTGCCTACCATCATTATGGCTCTGTTTTGACACCGTCAAACTTTTGTTTGTTCATGAAATTAAAAGTAGTGTTGAAAGTTCAGTATTTATCCATTTGATGCCAACTCAGATGTTGCAGGCTGAAACTTTCTTCATAGATATAATAAAAAAGCAAACAGAAAGTTTTGAAAAATATCTTGTAAATTTTTTTTTTTTACAGTACAAATCACCCTGTACAAGGCCTGGGGAAACTCTCATGGTAGAAGGTTACAGAATAAGAGGCAGTTTATGCAGATAGGAGAGGAAGATAATGGTTAACGCTAGATTTGAACAGGTTAAGATTGTAGTGATCAGGAAAGCACTCTCTTGGGAGTTCATTCCGCAGAGCAGCAGTTTGTGGGAAGAAGCTGCTCAATAAAATACAAAGGGAATGAGAGTGGTTCACTACAATGTGTGTGGCATGATGGGCCTTAGCTGTGACGTGGGTGGTTCCATGATCACTATAATCTTCACCTATTCAAGTCTCAGGTTTAACATTATCTTCCCTGCATATCCCCATAAACTGTGCCACTTATCACTTAACCATCTACCTTGAGTGACACTTGGGACTTGTATGGAATTACCATCATTCTAAAAATAAAAATGTTTGATTATTTGTCTAAAACCAGTTTTGGTTACAGACCTTACTTATCAATCAAACCTTGTAAATTTGAAGAGAAATAAATTATCTTCATTTTGATAACTATTTCATTATCTGCTCCAAAACTTGTTTCATAGTGTTGTATCCTTAAAGAGTTTAGAAACAGACAAAGATGGTACTCAAGTGAAGAAACAGCAACACATGTGTAGATGAAAGAAGAGAAGTTTATTGTCAAAGTGAGTACACTACTGAAAGAGAGAGAATCGGGTGGCAGGCTAGAAATTCCCAAAGTAAGCCCCCAGGTATATCCTGTGCTCACTATCTATATATAGCTATTGATATAGTCAGTCCACATAAAGGATAGGGAGTGTGGGACATTCCATAACAACTCATAGGAATGATGACCTTATTCATCAATCAAAACCTTTTTATTTGTACTTATGCTTAGTTTGACTTAGAAAAGTCTGTGAATATAAACATGTGCTTAACTTAGAAAAGTTTCTGCAGTTGAAACATAATAATTTATTTATTTTTTTTGTTTTTTACAAAAATCATCATCTGATTATAAAATTTAAGAGTAATGTTAGTAATAGAAATATACAAAATTTCACTTTTAAGTGCATAAATAATACAGTTTGTGTATTTATCTATTTTTTTTTAAATATTTTTTTATTAAATCTTGAAAATCACATATCAAATGTCTGCTTCTTGAAAATAGAATCAAATTAATGGAATTTCAAAATGTAGCAGAATATAGAATTATTTTTTTTCTTGTTTATTTGATTTTTAATGTTAGTAATCATTTTATAAAATTCATAAGTTTTTGCCTGGTTTAAAAAATTCTTTCTTTAACATGGCTTATGTAATTCTATCTAAATTTTTTTGGTGCCTAAATGATTGAAAAGAAATTCCTAAAATGTAATAAATTAACATTATATGAACATATACATAAATCTATACATATCTATATATATATATATATATATATATATATATATATATATATATATATACTGAGCTCAACACATATTGTAAATGGGAATTAATTTCATGTTAATACTCTTTAGAATAAAAGGTTGTCGATGAAAATTGGATTAAAATGAAAGAGATGATTACAGTGCAATCCTTGTCCTGTTTTTCTGCTTTCTTCAATTATATTGCTCTTTTGCTGATTGGGCAAATCTAGGTAAAAAAAGTCACAGAGAAAAGAGAAACAGGATGATGATAGCACTGTTTCTGTGACTTTCTTTAAGACATTTTTTCAAACCCTAACCCTATTATCTCTAACCTTAACCACTAACCCTAACCCTGAGGACAATGTCAATAGTGGAAATCTCAAATGGAAATTATTGACAGTAATAAGCATCATTAAAAAATCTGTTGCAATGTGTTCATGTATACCAAACATATTACTCGCAAAACCAAGTTCTGACTTTTTCATAACCAAAATTGTGACTTTTTTCTGTGACTTTATTACTGCCATAGACTGGGCACATCAGTGTTGGGGTAATGGTTAACAAGGTTAGTCTGATTGACTATTACTATTGAGTAGTAAATTTGATCTTCACTTAGTGACATATATAAAAGTCAATATTGAATAACCCAAAAAGCCTTGACTTGTAAATTCAACTAAACTAACCAAGAATATTATTAGTAACACTGATGTAATGGAATAACCTGTCACTCCTATGAGTGACTACACTATAGGTAGTAACTACCTATAAGTAGCTGTAAGTCAGTGGACTACGGAGACTAGCTGGGATCTGTTGAGTACGACATAGACTTACGTGAGACCTACCGACCTTCCAATAGTAGCACTCACTAGTGGATTGACTTGTGACGACCTTGTGCATGACTGTTACCTTATTCTTATTGTAAACTTATTATAATTCTAAGTTAATGTCATCAAGAAATGTTTATATATATATGTATGTATGTACGTTTATATATATATATTTATATATATAGGTTATATGTTTATATATCTATATCTATGTATGTCTTTATATATATATATATATATATATATATATATATATATATATATATATATATATGCATGTTTGAAGACTCACAAAGTTCACTCTTTATGATATTTTCATATTTACATTTTCAATATTTGTAATAATTTTTTTTTCTGGTTGGTATTGGTAAATAACACTTGCCATGTTTAAGTATTTTCAGCTAATACTCACCATTTTCAAAGATATTTTTTAGATATTGTGTTTTGCCTGTATGTTTTTGCCAAGTTTTGTGTATTCACATGGGAGTTTGTTTCTTCTAGCTTTCTTTTGTAATTAATGAAATATATTTTAGTATGTTGGGTCTGAAGTTTTGTATTAACAATCAACAAACATCTTCTTATAATGTCTACTGTTGGCTGCAAGTACTTAGACATTGGAAGTTTAATTTACCAATACCAACCAAAAAGCAAGCAAGTTATTGAAAAAGTCAATAAAAAAAAAATTCAACAAGGAACTTCTGGTAGTCTTAAAATGTACAAAAATTAAAAATTGCTGCTCAAATACACACAATATATATATATATATATAATATATTTTTATGTTTAACGTTCTTTTTTATAGATACAAGTATTTAAGTAAATACTCTGTTTATAATAAACAGTATTAAATAACTTATTTAATACTGTTTATTATAAACAGAGCATTTACTTAAATACTTGTATCTATAAAAAAGAACGTTAAACATAAAAATGTCTTTAATAAATAAATTGTCGGACTTTGTCCATTTCTTAATATATATATATATATACATACACACACGCACACAGGTAAAATGAGTACAAATGAAGTATACATTTGTTGTATCAATACATAATTTCGTTTTGGGGTTTTTTCTCGACTATTTATATATATGGGCCAGTGGTGCATTGTGGGTAGTCCATTCTGGTAGTTATTTTGGTGGGAGTGGTTTGTTTATTTGTGTTAATTTATTTTACTTGTTTTTATTTATTTTCATTTTTTATTTTATATATTTATTTATTCTTTTCAGTTTTTGATGTTTTATTAATGTAGTAAAAAATACTTTTGGATTGGCTTATGTCGCTTACTTAATAGTTTGTTTTGGTCTGGGAAGATAAAGCTATTTATTCGTCCAATTTTTGAATTGATTGCTGTAGTCTGTTCTGTTATTTTGGCGGGGGTGAGGGGCATTTTTTAATTTGTTTATTATTTTATTTATTTATTTGAATTGATTATTTTTATTTGTTTTTGCTTATTTATTTTTATTTGTTCTAACAGTTATTTTAGCAGGAGCAGTTGTTAATTTATTTATTTATTTGGATTAATTTATTTTACTTGTTTTTTCTTATTTATTTACTTATTTTTTTATTTTGTATATTTTTATTTACTCTTTTTGGTTTTCTATTTTTAAGTAACTTAGTAATTTTTTTAATCATTATATTGTAGTTATAGCTATTTTTTCATCCAATTTTTGAATTGATTGTTCTAGTCTATTTTAAGAGTTATTTTGGTAAGATTGGTTTGTTAATTTGTTTGTTATTTACTTTATTTATTTATTTGGATTGATTATTTTTACTTTTTTATGTATTAATTTTTTATTTTCATTTATTCTATTTTGTCTATTCTAACGGGAGTGGTTTGTTAATTTGTTTATTATTTGCTTGGGTTAATTTATTTTAATTGTTTTTATTATTATTTTGTTTATTTTTATTTATTCTTTTCAGTTTTTGATTTTTAAGTAACATAAAAATTTGTTTTCATGTCTGCATTTTGAGATGAGCTCAGATCGTTTATTTACTAATTTATTTTGGTCTGGGAAGGTAATAATGGCTATTTTTTCCTCCAAGCAAAGTTTGCAGGTTTTGGATTGATTGTTGTAGGCTGATGATCTTTTCCTTATCTTCCGTGATATTTTTGGTGTGATTTGCATTTTGTTATTAATTTCCCATAAGAAGAAGACAACAGTCCAAACGATGTTAAATAGTGTAAATAGTTACAATACCTCATTTTAGGAATATAGACACATACAGCTGTATACATTGAACATAAAACAACCATTCTATCCCACAGTTTAACCTGTCATCTGGCAGATTATATTGCAGGCAATGGCTATATCAATAAACCAATAAGATTTCCACTAACATAAGACCCATACTTGTGAATGACACATATATACTTAATTAATATACAATTAATTTTTCTTGGGAAAACCACATGTAACATCACTCTTGTAGGTGAAACTAAAAAAAAAGCAGATGTTTATATATTAAAAAATTTGGATTTACAAGGCATTGCTTAGCTAGAATTCTTTGAACTATGGAATTGGCCAAATAATTCATTTTGTGGAAAAATTGTTTGTCAGAGAAAAAGATTACAGCTAAAGAAACATTAAATTCATGAATATTTTCTCAGAAGAGTCAAAGGCATTTTTTAAATTAAAAGAAAATTTGATACCAGTGTTTAAGCCAAAAAGAAATATATCTTTTGCTGCATTAGAGGCTATTAATACTGAACTGGATATTTTAAAAAGCTGCGGAGTTATTGAAAAAATAGATTATTCAGAATGGGCCACACCAGTGATTTATATTAGAAATCAAAATAGGTGCTACTTTGGCTTGCTATCTACAAGGAAAATGTTTCTACACCATACAAATTTTATTTTGGAATGATATCTACATAGTAAAACATATAACATTAAGAAAATGTAATTAAAATATTAAAATTTTTTTCTTTTATTTATATTCTAGCGATAACAGCAGATACATTGGCTAAAATGTCTACATCATACAAATTTTAATTTGGAATGGTATCCTTATGGTAAAACATATATATATATATATATATAGAGAGAGAGAGAGAGAGAGAGAGAAAAGGTAATTAAAATATTTTTAAAACTTCTATTAATAATATTCTAGTAATAATAGCATGTACATTGGCTAAAAATGCTAAATAACTTTTCTTGTATATCACAATGTAAAGTAGGTTCGTAGCATGTAGATAACAAGCCAAAGTAGCACCAAAAAATAATAAGATTCATTTACGTGCAGATTTTTCAACTGGTTTGGATAACTGCCTCCTACTACATGCATATCTCTTACAAACTCCTGAGAATATATTTCCCAAATTAAATGGTGGTAAATTTGTTTAAAAAATCGACCTGTGTGAGGCATATCTTCAAATCAAAGTGGGTGAGAAATGCCAGAAGTTTTTGACTATTAATATGCATAAAGGACTCTACAAGTTTAAAAGATTACTCTTTGGTGTAAAAGTAGCCTGTGGTATTTTCCAGTAAATAATGGATATGATGTTGGCTGGACAAGACAGTATCATCACTTACATAGATGATATACTTACATAGAGCGCTATGAAAATACAACACGTAAAACTGATTCAGGAAGTATTTCAGAGACTACATGATTCAAAATCAGTGAACAGAAATATGAATTCTTTCTGGACAAGATTAAATATTTAGCTCAGATAATTGATGAAAAAGGAAGAAGACCACACAGATCCTCCACGAGCAAGTGCCATTAAAAACATACCTCCCCCAACATATTTGCTGACCCTACAATCATTTCTCAAATTAGTGAATGATTATAATAATTATGTGTGAGTTATGTACAAATTGTGAGCACATCTGAATAATATACTTAAGAAGTGTACAAAATAGAATTGAATGACGAAATGTCAAAAAGCTTTTGAATGAATTAAAAAAAAAACTACAAACTTCAGAGTTATCATTGACATATTACGATCTGCAGTGACAGGCAATAGTAGCGTCAAACACAAGCAAATATGGTATAAGAGCAGCAATAGGCCATAAATTTGAAGACAGTACAATGAAAACAGTTGCTCATGCTTCAAGATGTTTGACAAATATGGAAAAATGTTACAGTCAAATTGAAAAGGAAGTGCTTGCTATACTTTTTGCTGTAAATAAATTTCACAGGATGATATTAGGAAGAAAATTCATACTGTAAGCTGATCATCATGCATTATTAAGTAGATTCGGTCTTAACAAAGGGATCCCCACACATACTGCAAACAGACTACAGCATGGGCCTACGATTTTGTTGTACTATGATTTCAAGATGAAATTTCTATTATCAAAGAAATTGGGCCATGCAGATTGTTATCTGGACAAACTATCTGCATTATAACAGACAATATCAAAATTCATTCTAAAAATTATAAACAACATTAAGTTGAAATGGAGTAAAATTAAAATGAAACCTGGTAACAATTCAGCATTTTCTATTTGTGATGGTGTACATTTGTACACAGAAAGAATAGTAATTCCATTATGACTACAAAAAAGGATTTTCAAACTATTCCATGTAGAACATCCAGGAATAGTGAGGATGAAGTCACTGATGAGAAGCTATGTTTATTGGCCAAAGTTGGATGGAAATATTCAAAATACAGTTAGATAATGTAATTATTGTAATTCAGCAACAAAATCATCACCTATAAATTATCAGGCATGGCTGAACACTGGTAAGCCATGGGCAAGACTACATATG
Source organism: Acanthosepion pharaonis (assembly GCA_903632075.3). Taxonomy (NCBI): domain Eukaryota; kingdom Metazoa; phylum Mollusca; class Cephalopoda; order Sepiida; family Sepiidae; genus Acanthosepion; species Acanthosepion pharaonis. The sequence goes on along the minus strand of CAHIKZ030004360.1, from coordinate 1,153,335 downwards.
GCTTTTGCTGGACCACTAAATGGTTTGTACTGTTTAAATGTGATTGACAGTTTTAAAAAATGGCCTGAGATGTTAAAGTTTAAAGAACCTACTACTGCAATAACAATTAAATGCTTATGCAAATTTTTTGCAAGGTTTGGAGTACTTGATAGTGTGGTATCTGATAATGGAACTCAATTTACTTCTAGTGAGTTTTAAAATTTCTGCAAAAACTATGTGGTTGAATATTTGATAATGTCAGTTTATTATCCGAGGTTGACTTGGTCAAGTGGAAGGGTTTGTTGACACCTTCAAATGGGCATTAAGTAAAGCTAAAGGCTTAGAAACAGCACTAGAAGAATTTTTGAGTATGTATTGAATGATGTCAAATGCAAACATCATCACAAAAATGCCACCTGCAGAGCTCATGTTTGCTAGGAAAGTTAGATCTATTTTTGAAGAAGGTTCAACAATATGATGGATCTTGCTTGCATGTCACATACCTTTGATGCTACTGTAGTGTATACTGTCTACAGAGTTTTACAAATATTTGAAGATGGGAAATACAAAATGTCTCCTTGAAAATGACCAGAGGCATGGTTGAATGCAATTGATTACAAACATTCACATTATATATTCATTGGATCCAAATATGCATGCTCTTTTATTTCAACAAAAAAAGTTCACTAAATGACTAAAAAAAACATTGATTTTTCTCTGTGGTTTGTAATGAAACCGCTATCATATCTATCAAAATATATATAGTTTTGGTATTTATGTTGTTCCCTCTATGAATATAGCTAATTTAAACAAATATATATATATATATATATATATATATATATATAATCCATTTCACTCACCTCCCTGGACTTTTGAACAGAGGTAGTGGTATATCCATTGTTTCCTGTTCAGGATTGGGTTTCAGTTTCCTCTAAAGTCTTTTCCTTCTTTTTCACTTCCAGTGACCACTTATGTCTTCATTACATTGTCATCTTATTTGGGGTAGTACCTTTTCTTACTCTCTGACCCTTTATCTTGAAGTGGCTCCTGGGCTTTGTACAGTGTGAACATCATAATAATGTCTCTGTATACCCTTCCCTTACCCAGTATATTAACTTGTTCAGCCCTTTAAGGAAAAATTTGTTTCTAGGTCAACCTATCTGCTCATCTTTAATTCTTCATCCTTTCCTTTCTTTTCTTTCCCTGCTTCTTTCTCTCTCTCTCTCTCTCTCTCTCTCATTCTTCCCTAATTTTTTTTTTAAATTTTATATTGAAATTTTTATTTTTATTTTCTTCCTTTTTATTATAATTTTTTTTCCTTTTCTTTGCTTTTTTCCTCTTCCTTTTCCTTTTCTTTGGACAAAGTGAATTCATTTCTGAACAACCTCTGGTCTGAAGAGATGAATATTTAAATATATTCATGAAATAAATTATAACCAAAATGGATTTTTAAGGATTGTCTTTACTTATATGGCTCTGTTACTTACATTGAGCTCTCTTTAGATTAATGTCCTCCTTAGAATTATCCCTACCAATTGGTATTTCTTAATATATATATATATATATATATATATATATATATATATATATATATATATATTGTGTATAGTTAATTGACCATGTTTGGAATTTTAACATTCCTATAACTCAAGATACGCATTTAAAACAATCCATACATTCAGTTAAAAGTAAAAATTAATTCTTGATAATGGCTAAAAATATAGCCAAAAGTGCTCAGACATACAAGACCTTTAGACAATTTCTATATAAAAGAAAATTATAAGAACATATGAAATTTAAAAAAAAAATTAACCACAGTACCTTGTCAGTCATTTTAATGAAATTTGTGCATGTATGTATATATATATATATTTATAATGCACTCTCCCATTGGTTTCGACATATGGAGGATCTGACAACTTAATTGATTCAGTTATGAAATTTTGTGTGATAATCTTCAGTGGCACTTAAGATCCGTTAGTGATTTACAAAGGAGTCCGCATATAGAGCAAGAGTGAGGATTGTGGGATGAGATCACTGTCAGATTGGCTGACCTTTTAGATCTTGCTCTCGCTCCTTGAAGATGATTCAGACAAGCAGATTGAAAACTGTTGAGTCCACTAAAACACGTTGATCTCCATTCTACCCGCTGCAAGGCTAAGCGCTCAAGGGTGTTATGTGGTATACTGACAACTGACAAGTTGCTCTTCAGCTTGTCTTTGCATCTTAGCCATGCTATATATATATATATATATATATATATATATAGCATGGCTAAGATATATATATATAAAGCATAATATATTTTACAACCAAAAACATTTGCAGTTTCTCTCTTTTTATTATATACACTTTTCTCTCGTTGAAACTACTATAACCTCTTCCCTTAGATATATATATATATAATTTGCAGGCCTAAAGATTGCATTGGGGTATGAAACTAGCATTCACCATATAATACCAATTCCTATGTCTACAGTGTGTGTGTCTTTATATATATATACATACATACATACATAGAGAGAGAGACAGGGAAAGAGAGACTTGCAGCACATGAAAGTAAAATTATTTTTCATGTAAAAAAAAACAAGTAAAACAAAATCTTTCAGACATCCAATCGCTTCTCCCTTTCTAAAATCTGTGTTTTTTTTTGGCCAAAAATATACATTGAATTAAAGGAATTATTGTTCCTGCATAATTTCATTATTTGTAACTTAACTGGATTCTCCTGTAATAAGTATCTCTAATTTTGGTATTTTTTTTTTTATTCTCTTTAAACCAGACACAATAGACAAACATTTGTAGGGACAAATCATATAATGGTATTGTTTACTGTTAGAATCTAATTCTTTCATTGATTCTGTCAATTTCCATCTTTGATGAAATATTCATGAATTTATTTTTTGTTTTTTATTTATTTATCTTTTCTTTTTTTTTTTTACTTGCATAGTAATCGTTAAAAATGACACAATTATTTATGTACTGCTTGACATTGCTGTCTACAATCAAATTGCACTCCCTGGCCCTTTTCCTCCAATCAGAGTGTAGTATCTGTCCTACTTCCTCTGCTACAGTAAAAGAGCTCAGTTCCATGTTTCTAGCAGTTCTTGGCAAAGCAATGATAGAAACCTTGTTACAGAGATTCTTTCTGGCAGTATGTCCTTCATTGCACCAAAGGTCAGAGATAGGGGTCAGATTACTCTGAGGTTTGCATAGCAGTACTTGTATGGATTGGGCAAGTTTTGCTCTTGGCCAGTGTGTATGGACATTGGGCACCCCACATGAAACCAGTCAAGTGTCACATCCTACCAACTATAATTTATATATATACACACACACACACACATATATACATTACACACTCATCTATATATATATATATATATATATATATAAATTATGTAATGGTCAGTCTATGCTCAACACCTGAAGATTGCATTGTGCAAGAAAGTCCAAACTGCTATTGTTGAGGAATAATATATTTTATATATATATATATATATATATATATATATATATATATATATATATATATATATATATATATATATATATATATACACACACACACACACTCTCAAGAACACAGTTATATGCATTACGCACTCATCTTTCTCTCTCTCTCTCTCTCTCTCTATATATATATATATATATATATATATATATATATATGTGTGTGTGTTGTGTGAATTATTACTTCTTTTTAATTAAGACATTTGAATCATTATTTTGGTGTTGAACCCTTTGGAAACACCATGATTTAATTATAAATAATATTCCTATCTAATTTTGCGAGAACAATAAAAGCTATGTCATTAAATATATTACTTCAAGAATCTTTTTCTTTCTTTTCTTTTGTGATTATTGTAAATTGAGTTTTACTCAAACTATTGTTTCCATTTGATTCAGTCACAGCTGGAATGGTTCCTCATCCTTCTTCTCCTAATCACTCTCATTATCATTTAAATAAAGAGAGAAAATAGAGGAGACTATCTCTTCTATATACCATGTCTCTTCAGGATATTGTGGATTATAGCTCTCCACAATTCCCTGTCCTTTGTAGCTCTTAATAAATTTTATCTTTTTGTTATCACTCCTAAACTCTGTTCTACTATCCATTAACTCAGCCTCATAAGGTAGTTTGTATTGTTTTCCACTATTCATCTTGTCTTCAATCTATCGTGTGAGTATCACATTTTCCAAGCCTTCTTTCTTTATTATGTATGCTAGAAATTTCAGCTCTCTCTTCCTGTTTCTAAGTATAAGTGTCCTTTTTCTTTCCATTTTCTCTAAAGTTTTATCATTGATCACATGTTTGTTCCATGGTAGTCTCAGCATTCTTCTGGAGAAATACATTTATGTTACTGCAAGTTTCTTCTTCACCAGCGAGGAGATTGTTCAGCATTCACTTCCATAGATGAGACTATACTGTTCTAATATTAGTAGTAATCTTGATGATAATTTTATCAACTTTTTTAAGCAGAAGACAACAGAAATTATAATTATTGCAAGGATGGAGTCCTCGAATTGACATTTAACAAAATATTTCTTTAACCTGTAACATCATGTTGATGTGCAAGTGGTGTAATGATGACGTAATGAAAATTGGTGAGCTGAGTTGGAATTTCAATTGAGTTCATTACATTCACTTACATACAAATGCCCCAGGGAAAGGTAGGAATCAATCACCTCCTTCCCAGCTATGGGTTAAATAGTAGAATTTGTGTCTGGAAAAATGTCATTTATTCTTAAAATAAATGTTCATGCAATATTCACTTACAAAAAAAAAATATTTTTACATTACAAAATATGTTTTGGCTTTAAATAAACCCCAAAAGGGTTGATAAGCCATAAAAAAAACAGTCACAGCCCACAACATCATGGATTGGATTTATGTCATCTGATATAACGCGGGGAGGATTTCTTTAAGGAATGCATTAAAACATTTATTCATTCCAGTCATTAAAATCTCATGACATAGCTAACACTAAATGTATATCTAGGTATATGTCAAAGCTTTATGAACAGTTTTAGTAAATTGATAAAATGGGTCAATGTTGGTGGAACAATTGGTCAGTGTTGGTCTTAACTGTGGCATTAGTCAGTGTTGGTTTTGGTGCAAGAATTAGTGTAATTCTTGCTGTAAGAATTGATCAGTGCAGGTTTTGGTGCATGAATTGGTCAGTGTAAGTATTGGTGCAAGAATTGGGCAGTGCTGGTTTTGGTGCAAGAATTGGTCAGTGTAAGTATTGGTGCAAGAATTAGGCAGTGTAGGTTTTACTGCAAGAATTGGTCAGTGCTGGTTTTGGTGCAAGAATTGGTCAGTGCAGGTTTTGCTGCAAGAATTGGTCAGTGTAAGTATTGGTGCAAGAATTAGGCCGTGTAGGTTTTGCTGCAAGAATTGGGCAGTGCCGGTTTTGCTGCAAGAATTGGTCAGTGCAGGTTTTGCTGCAAGAATTGGTCAGTGTAGGTTTTGCTGCAAGAATTGGTCAGTGTAGGTTTTACTGCAAGAATTGGTCAGTGTTGGTGTCAGAAAGTGAATGGTGTTCATAGAGCCATGAATAAATGAAAATCATCCCAGTAACATAATCACTTAAAAGTCAAATTTGATGGTTTAACTATAGAATTGTGTAATATTTCCTCTAACATTTGTTTCTAGCCTCTTTGTGATGTTTACTTGAAAGTGATATTTTTTCAAAATATATGAAAGCAACCAATCTTAACATTCTACATTTTTTCTCTCTTTATATTCTAAAGAGCAGCTTCTTCAAATATTTTCTTGCTTGTCAGTCCACTTCACTTGTTTATTTGAATTTTTCTTAAATCACTTTTGTTGCTTTCTTAAAGCTAGACTTTTTTTCAAATTTTTGTCATTTCTTATGTTGCCATCACTCAATAACTTTAAAATATCTTGTTTCATGTTTGAGGTTATATCTTTCTTACGACCAATAACAATCTTTTTATTTGAATTTAAAAAACATATATCAGTAACAATACAATGAAATATGTTTATGTGCAATATGATGAAAAATGCTTGAATTGCTTCATAAAATCGTCAAATAAGTTATTCTAAATATTTCTTAAGAAATAGATATTATAAACTGCAATTGATATGGTATATTTATCATATAAATATATCACTTGGTAATTATCTGTTAAAAGTAAAACATTGGTGTAGATAATAGAATCTGACATAATATGTGTCTGTGTATAATATATACAGTGTGCGATGGATTAATTGTCCTCTAAATTACGCAAAAATGAAAATAACACCAACATCTCATTTTAACAGATTTTATTATCAAACAAAATCTAAAAGTAAATTTATTCAATAAAATCACCATTGGCTTTTGGATGGTCTCTTTGGTTAAGTTAGTGAATGCTGCCATAATCCTTGCCTTTAGTTCGCCTTTGCTGATACAAGGAGTTTTGTTGGTCTCTCACTTAACAACACCCCACATATAATCATCAAAGGGGTTGCAGTCTAGGAAGTTAGGTGGTCAGATGTAAGGAGTGATGTGGTAACAGAAATCGTTTGACAGCCATGTGTGGGTTCTCCTGCTTGTGTGGCATGGTGCAGAGTCCTGTTGCCAGATGTAGCGTCTTCCAGCAGCCACCCTCTTGACCCAAGGCAGCACTACCTCCTCAAGGCGCTTGATGTAGGCCTCCATGTTGAGTCTGAGGACCTGTTGGAACATGGATGGAGGCATAACATCATTATCATTAATGATCATTCTAAATACCTTTGTAATCAGCATCAGACTCATCCAACTCTTTCCAAATCTTCTGCAATGATCTCAGATTGACACCCAAGCACACTGAAATGTTTGCATTAAAGCTTCTGGTGCTATTCCCAAGCAGTATAACATGTCATTATCAGATTTCTGGTGGAGTGAATTGCATCATGGTGCTCTTTTTCTCACAGATGGTGCCCAACTGACTGTACTATAATGTGCAATCGACAAAATCATAAACAATGCGCATGCACAAAATTAAAAATATAAAATGACAATTTACTCATCGCACCCTGTGTGTGTATAAATTTCTCTATATAGATGTAGATATAGAAATGATTTAAATAAAGAGATACACAACTATACTTAAACATGAAAACAATAAACAAAAAATAAAAATTCTTAAAGCTATATTTATAAAACAGTTGAAACCTAACCTGAACAAAATAAACTACAAAATCTTCAAAAACATTCTTAAATGCCTATAATTGATAACTGAAGCCATTGGTTTATACCAATGGCTTCCCATACTTAATACTTCTCGTTTTCACTCTCACATGGTCATGTGTGACGTCATGAGCTGTGACGCATCTCATATACACGTGTTAGTCGTTGCTTTGAAATTTTTCATGCAACAAAAACAGACTATAATTATTGTTCCATGTATTGGTTGATATATTGAAAAGTAATTGTCATCTTTGATAATGGCTTATGTAATCTAATGTTATCTTTGATAATGACTTTAAATAAAGTGGATGTCATATCTAAGGCACCTTTCAGCCAACACTTTGTCAAAGATATCCGTTAGCAATATTAGATATAAATGAATACAAAGACAACTGAATGAAGTGAATGAGGGAGAACTCAACTAAAAGACAAGTTTTAATTATATATATATATATATGAAGAAAATATCTGGAAAAACAAACAAAAATCCTTAGACTGTGATTATGTTGTTTTAATTATGAATGAAATGTCGACGTCTGACGTTTCGGTTTAATAACCTTCTTCAGGACAATATTCATTAAAAATACAATACAATTAGCATAATCAGTATAAATCGATTTAAAACGATGGACATAAAAAAAAGTCTTATCCAAAACAGATGATAGAAAATTTTGAATGATTAGCTTTCCGTTTGAGCGTGGTCACGTTGTCGTCAAATGGGCAACGCTTTAAAAACGTATTTTTAAAATTTTATAAAATTTGATTCCGATGGAAAGCAGTTCGTTGTAGTAATAAGCGGAGACTAGTAAATTCTTGTATCTTCGGATAAGCATGCAGTCCTCCATATAATAAAATGAATTCAGGTTTGTATTTCCAGTGGACAGTATGTTAGCAAATATAAATGGATATAAATCCGACAGAATGAAGAAAATATCTGGAAAAACAAACAAAAATCCTTAGAATGTGATTATGTTGTTTTAATTATGAATGAAATGTCGACGTCTGACGTTTCGGTTTAATAACCTTCTTCGGGACAATATTCATTAAAAATACAATACAATTAACATAATCAGTATAAATTGACGAAAACGATGGACATAAAAAAACAAGTCTTATCCAAAACAGATGATAGAAAATTTTGAATGATTAGCTTTCCGTTTGAGCGTGGTCACGTTGTCAAATGGGCAACGCTTTAAAACGTATTTTTAAAATTTTATAAAATTTGATTCGATGGAAAGCAGTTCGTTGTAGTAATAAGCGGAGACTAGTAAATTCTTGTATCTTCGGATAAGCATGCAGTCCTCCATATAATAAAATGAATTGTTTTTCCAGATATTTTCTTCATTCTGTCGGATTTATATCCATTTATATTTGCTAACATATATATATATATATATACACACACACACACACGCAGTTATGTGTGCATACAGGTAGCATTGTTCCCATGAGATCCAGAAATTTAAAAAAAACAACTGTATTGAACAGTTAGCAACTTTTGTACCTGGTGATTGCCAAAGCTATGAAACTCTGAGTCGTACTGTAAATGTAGGTATATGTGTAATTATTAATATATACTTTATAGCTCTGTTTTACTACATAGAGCACTGTTTTATCTACCCTATTGATTAAATAAATAGTTATTTGCTCACCAGAAGAGGACTTGGACTTATCCAAATACATATAGACTGATACCAAGAATCATCAGTAGAAGGAGTAAACAAGTAGACAGAGATCTTGCTTATTTGCTTACTACTGATATCAACAAGACTATGTTGTCTCCAAGCAATGTACTACTTCTTGATTGTGTTGTCTTCATTCAAGGCAATAAAGACATAACAAAAGGAAAAAGGAAAAAAAGAAATTTTATTGAAATATATTGTTTACCATGAAGTCCTATAAAATTAAATTAAATTAAAGAAATTATTAAACCGCAAAGTAGAGTTTTTGTCAAAGTATTTTTCCAAACAATTCAGCTTATTCAAATTTCATTGATTGGTTGAATGAAATGTAGAGTTTGTAAATCTCGACAAAAATGTTAGCAATAACTTGAACAATACTAAATACTGTAAAGATTTTAACATGCATTAGCGTGTTGCAAAAAAATCTAGTATATAGAAAATATAAAAATGGTCATCAGTGACAGTCTGATCCATGCTTGAAAGTAATTTTTATGGCCAGAAAATTTGGTTTAAACATGAATAAAACTGTTGTCAATCAGTGTTGACCTCAAAGTTCACTTATATATTTACATACGCTCTATTGCTTATATTTAACCCATAAATGTAGCAGACCTTAAAACTATATTTTTATCATATGTATATATATATATTAAATTGGGCACTAAGACCAACACAAAGGGTGACATTCTGTTTTATAAGGTTATTACCCATAATGCTCCATTGATCAGTATATATAGTCGGGCTAAAAACACAACACGCATGGCCTGAAGATTGCATTCAAGCATAAAGCAGACTGCTGGGGCTTAGTGTTGACCTCAGTGTTCACTTTTACATTTACATACACACTATCTCTTATATTGAGCATTTTTACCCATAAATATAACATACCTTAAAACTATATTTTTATCATTCATATATATATATATATATATATATATGTGTGTGTGAACATTAAAAGTCAACACTCAGAGGTGACAGGCTGTTTCATGCTGGACGCAATCGTCAGCATGAAACTGCCTGTCGCCTCTGAGTGTTGACTTCAGTGTTCATTTTATATTTATATTTACATACGCTCTATCTCTGATATTGAGCACTTTATCCCATAAATATAGCACAGCTTAAAACTATATTTCTTCATATATATATATATATATATATATATATATATATATATATATTTAGTTGGATTGATGTGACTCTGGGTTTCACACTCTTTGCGAGCATCAGACAAATTGATTAATTTTGAAGTTTTGTATTTATTGATGGTTGCGTATATTGGTGTTTTATAGTAGTGGGAGGAAAAATTGTTGTCTGAATGCCACTCATACATACGCTGACACACACACATACATGCATGTTCACACATTGCAGCTCACACAAACATAAACATATATGAACAGTGTGGGACTAGGTGTATATGCACAGCCATGCATCATTGCATGCATACGTACACAATTGGTCACTGTATTCAATGATGGAATTGTGTAGCAAATTTTTTTACAAGTGGCGGTGTCAACTTATAGATCGTTTGTCTACTTTATTCACGGAATAATGTTTTCTCACACATACATATGCACACACATTCACACACCTATCTGTCTGGTTTTTGTTTTTTGTTTTTTTTCCTTAAGATGGGGTCCGTGTAAGAATATGCTAGGTAACTTTGTTATTATTTTTTAATACTGATTATTTGCTTGTTTTGGACAATTGTGCTTATGTAATAGTAGAAATTCTAATTTATAATACTTATTGGTATTTATGTAAATAGTAGAAATTCTAATTTATAATACTTATTGATATTTATGCGGTGGTATTAATTTTACTGGGGGAGTATAATTATAGACTAATGCGGCAATGGTAATTGTGGTAGTGAAATAGTGGGAAGGGAATAATGGTTGTGTGTATATATATATATATATATATATGGAAAAATTTATGACAAAGCGGAAAAAGTTTTATTGTGACGTTTTTCATCCTTTAGGACTTCATTGGACTAAATTTATGTTGGTGCAACTACATGTTTACAAATGAGGAATTCTGGGAATTTTTTATTTTTTTTTTTTTATTATTTTGATCAATGGTGTATTATGGGTAAAAAAAATAATTTTAAATTCCCAGCATCCGTCATTCATGTGCATGTGTAGTTGCAACAACATACCAAATTTAGTCCCATGAAGACCCAAAGGACGAAATGTATCACAAGAAAACTTTTTCCACTCCGTCATGCATTCTTCGCCCTAATACCTTGATATATAATAATATATATAATGTTCAGTTAATGTATGAACTCGCACCTATAATTTCTAGCCATTTTCTCTGAAAGCCTATTTATGTTATTTGATTTTTCAATACGTAACCTTTTGGCATTAAAGACTGATAGCAATTGGAAGACAATCTAAGCGCTTTTGAGTTTCACTGCTCAGTTAAGTGAATACATATGAAGAAACTGGTAAGAATTACAGCCATTTCATGAAGCTAATAGGAGTTGATATTCATCTTTTAAGTTAACCACATATAATCATTTCTCATCATTCTGTAACTTTGTTTTAGGCATTATTTTCTTTTATTTTGTTGTACTTTCAACACCACCACCACCACCATTACAGGTAATTTTAATTTTACTCTCTGGTAAACCACTTATGGCAAATCAGTTGATATTTGGAAGATTGTCTCTCTTTCTATCCAGAAACTGTATTTTGGAGTAACACTTTAGAAAATTTAAGTAGATAACAATTTCTGTTTTTTTTTTTGTTTTTTTTTTTCCTTCTCCCCACATACTGAATACTAAAATTACCGCTGGTTGGGATGAAAATAATTTCTTTCTTTCTTTTTTTTTTTTTAAAGATTTTGTATCCCCAACCATTACATATACAAGTTTGATTCCTGTGGCTAGGTAGGTAGAGTTACATAATATAAGCTATTATGTGTATATTGTGTATAGTTACATAATATAAGCTATTATGTGAAAATTGAAATTCTTTTGTGAATTATACTAATCTAAATATGGAACCAATGGTGGCATTAATTGGATTGCTTTAAACCTCAATAAAAATTACTCGAAAGATTTTTCTTTTTACACATTAGATGTTTTATTTTCAATAAACTTAAAAGTTAAATCAGCATAAAATTGCTTCAGAAATATTCTATCGGTGCTTATAACTGTTGTATAAAATCATGTAACATTTGCAATAACTATACTTTTGTACGACTCAGATTCGTGGACCCCATATAGGTCCTGTATCAATCAGTCGGATGTCTTCCACAAAAGTTGCCTACATGCAATATATGGCTATACTTTTGACGATAGGTTATCCAGTGCTGACCTTCTCACAAAATGCAAAACTGATGAAATTAAGACTTTTCTGATGCACTCACAACTATACTGAACTGGTCATGTTGCAAAGATGAGTGACAACAGAATACCAAAGGTCCTCCTGTATAGCCAGCTTGACTGTGGACAAAGGGCTGTTGGACAGCAATGGCTCAGGTATAAAGACAAGCCAAAGAGTAACCCTTCAGCTGTCAATGTGCCTTATACTATCTTCGAGTGAGTTTCCTTGGATAGAGATAACTGGAGATTTTTGTGCCAGAGTGGTATCAGAAATTTTGAAATCGGTTGTATTGACTGGCTAAGATGACTGGCTAAGAGATGAAAGACAACAGCACAAAGTTTCAACAAATATTCCTGTTGCTATGTTCCAAGTTCCTTGGTATTGCACAATATGTGGACATGTATATAGGCCACTAGTGGGACCGAAGTATCACATGATACACAAGCATAAAAACTGAATGAGGTTATCTGAGCCTCATGCATTGAAATCAAGGAGGAGCCTATCATATATATATATATATATATATATATATATATATATATATATATAGATAGATAGATATATAGTGTTGAAATAGGCTGTACCCACATAGGTAATTTTAGATTTTTTGTTGTGTAATATATATGCTCTTTTATGATAAATACTGTCTTTGTGGATCAGTTTAATATTTAATATTACTAGGATCCACCTGGATTATATACCAATGGATCTATTACCTGTACTATATATATATATATATATATATATATATATATATATATATATATATAAAATAATAAAAAAAACTTAAACACTAATATTAAGCCTTTTTTTTGTTATATCCTTACACTGTCCTAGACATTGAGTTCTACCTGGATCCTTCCTCTTGGATAATTTTTTTTTTTTTCTGAAAATATACATGTATGGGAATTTTTATATATATTTTGCATATGTATGTATATTTTCCACTAATATTATCTATATATATATATATATATATATATATATATATATATATATATATATATAAATTTTTTAAATGGATATTTTTAATCCCAAATTTATTCTTGTTACTGTAAAGGACTTCTCAATTTTCACCAGTTGATATTAATTTCAGTTTAAGAAAATAAAAAGACAGAGATGTCAACTCAGTGGGACCCACTAAAAATAACATGTTGTAGATAAAGTGCAGTATACATGTATCCATCATTTGGCTGTTTTTCAATCTCGGCAAATCATATACAAGCTGAAATAACAGGTAGTAACTAATGTAGTTACACACGATTAAAAATTAAATAACTTAAATTAAAGTTAAATTTAAATATCAAATAGAGTAAAAGGTTTAAAAACAATTCTTTATTAATAGTTTAACTTTAATTTGGTTTTTCGTTGCAGTTGCAATTGATAATGTCTAATTTTAAAACTGTAATTAAACTCAAGAAATGTATGGAACATTGCACATACATTTTTTTTTTCATCTTCTGGCACACATACTGTGACATATTTGAAATATTACATAGTTCGAGTTCCCTAATGTCTTTTAAGAGTGACTTTATGTGAAAAGATCATAGAGAATAGTGATTTTAAAAGAAAATAAAAATTGCATGTAAAATAAATGTAAACAAACTATGGAGATCAGTTGTGTATACAAAGGAAGATTATGCTGAATTAAGGTGTTGAATAAAAATAAAATAATTTTATTTCTAAATTCTTATAACTTTTGCATACATAGGATGCTGAAGGTAAAAGGCTGAAGGCTCAAAAGCTCTCCACAGGAGCTAGATTAAAGTCTGTTAGAAGGGCGGCTTCTTGACTTAGTAAGAAAAAAAAAGCCAGGTTCAAAGTGGAAATTTCAGCAGCCATTTTCCATGCCAAAGACCCTTCCATCACTTTCTCCTACAGTTGTTGAATGAATTCTTGTGTATGGATGCAATCAGAATGACTGTTATGTTCTTTCCTACAAACCACGGCCTCGTAGTCTCTGTTGCAGCTCTCCATTTCACATTTTATTGTTTTCTCGGTGTTCAAAGAGCATTGAGCAGCTGTCATGTTTGTGGTATTTTGATACCTGGCATGAATCATTATGATGCAGGTTACCCTTTTCCAATATTCAGGTGGCTTCCACTCATCAGTTTACTTTCACACCTATAAAACTGTAGTGACTCGGTCTCACAATACTGTCCATTGTTTGCAGATATCCCAAACCAACTGGAAAAATAAAAACATTAGACTTTATCAAATTTAGCCTGAACACCATATATATATATATATATATATATATATATATATATATATATAACTACCTTTTTCAATCCTGCACTCAATTTCTGTGTCCATTTTAGCAATGTTGGATACAATGGGGCTAAGATAGATGAAAAGAGGAAATGCTTTTCAAGACTTTTCCTTCAATATATATATATATATATACAGAAATTGGGTGCAGTATTGAAAAGTCTTGCCTTCAGTCATCTTTATCATAGGCTTTCGAATACACATGATGTTACTTTAAAGGTGAAAATTGATGTGTACAAGTCAGTGGTACCAACATCCCTATTTTATGTTGCAGAATCTTCAATTTAGTACCAATGATGCATCAATGAATGTCATGTCTTCCACATGTGTTGCCTACATAACATCTGCAACAGAAAACAGAAAAAAAAAAAATATATATATATATATATATATATATATATATATATATATATATACACAGGGTGGTATAGGTAAATTGTCGCCATTTTATATTTTTAATTTTGTGCAATGAGTTGTTTTTTTGTTTTTTTTATTTTGTTAATTGCAAAGTATAGTATGTTCAATTGGCACTATCTGTGAGAAAAAGAGCACCATGACACAATTCACTCTGCCAGAAATTTGGAAATGGCATTCCGTACTGCTTGGCATTCATACCAGAAGCTCCAATATGAACATTTCACAGTGTTTCAGTGTCAATCTGAGGGCAGTGCAGAGGATTTGGAAAGAGTTAACTGAGTCTAATAGTGATTACGAAGGTACAGCAGCTTGGAAAACTCACTCTGATTGTTCTGATAAGAAAAGAACTCCCAAATTTGCTGGTGAGGGTAGACTCAACACGGAGGCCTACATCAAGTGCCTTGAGGAGGTAGTGCTGCCCTGGATTAAGAGGATGGCTGCTGGAAGACATTATGTATGTCAACAGGACTCTGCACCATGCTACACAAGCAGGAGAACCCAGTCATGGATGTCAGACATTTTTTGCGACCACATTACCCCTTACATCTGGCCACCTAACTCCCTAGACTGCAACCCCCCTTGATTATTATATGTGGGGTGTAGTTGAGCAAGAGACCTTGTAACACCAAAGATAAACTGAAGGCAATGATTACGACAGCATTCACCAACTTAAGCAAAGAGACTGCCCAGAAGAGTTACAGGAGATTCTGAAGTCATCTGGAGGCTGTGGTCAAAGCCAATGGTAATTTTATTGAATAAGTTTACTTTTTAGTATTTCGAGATATATTTGTCTGTGTGTGTGTGTATATATATATTTTTTAACATATGTGTGTTAGCACATGCGATACCCTGTCTTCATCAGCCACCTATCAGGGGTGATCTCACGGTTTCAGTGGCTATGGCGGGACCACCACCCCAGCCGCCACCAGCAGCATTTGCCACCAGGCAGGGTATGAAGAAAAGCTAATTGATCGTTCCTCTTTGTAAATTCTCAGTGAAATAAATAAAACGATTGTTCCTCTTTACAGCTTCTGTCCATAATGAAAGTTCCTGAATGCGTTTGCTGTTATTGACCCGCTCGTAAAAATCGTTATAACTACGCAAATATTTCACTTGCGCATGTTAGGTGATATATATATACACATATACTCTATATATAGGGTGTCCCTAAAATCTGGACACCCTAGGCAAAAATGCATATTTTCAAAAAATTAAATTTTCAACATTTTATTGAATTGAAATATTAACAAATAACATCTACAATATGATTTCCATCATTTGTGATGCAGAGTTTGATGCATTTTGCATGATTCACATGAACTTAATAACTCCACATTGCCATCAATTTTAGCACATTCACACTTTATGTGTTCAATCAAGTCTGTTGCATTTGTGATTTTCATTGAATACACCTTATACTTTAGCACACTCTAGAAAAAAAAAGTCAGTTCTTTTTTTATTTCAACAAAACCATGTTTAATCTGTGGAGGTTAAAAAAATACAGTTAATGAGATTTCCTATGTGTCTATAACTTTAAATACACTCTGTATATAGTAGCACTATTTATTAGAAGTTCATTGCTGGACAATGCTTTCCCAACTCCTTCCATGATGACTATGACTGTTAATGTTTTCTACTATTTCTGAAAATCCTTAGATTCCTGCTTATAAAATTTTCTGATCATTTATTGATTAGTGAATATTTTATTTTCTTATTTAACTTAATTTATTGCAGTTAAGCAACAGTTGTTTTGGATATTAAGTTACGAGAACTTCAAAATGTTGGTAATGAACAGTGGGAATTTAAAAAAATTTTTTCCCCCCATTATCCATTATCTTCCAATTGAAAAAGCAATAATAATTTTCTTATCAACTGTAAACATTAGGCTTTCCAAAGAACTCAACGAACAAACATTTAGTAGCATTTGTTCATTTGGACTTGGCCTCAAGGAAGTATATGAACAAACTTTCAACAAAATGATATTGGCATCAGACACTGACCCAGCTTTCTCTGTAAATAAGACTTTTACATAAATTAATTCCAGAAACGGATCCTGTTGGCATGTGTTTTAATTGACTTGTGCATCTCATATTACAGCTGCACTTTGCAATTCTGCATCACTGGTTTGGCTTACAGGTTATTTTTTCTTTCTTTCTTTTTTTTTCTTTCTTTTTCTTTCTTTCTTTCTTTCTTTCTTTTTCTTTCTTTCTTTATCTTTCTTTTTTTTTTTTTTCCACCTCTCTTTCCACTTTCTTTTCTCCCCAATATGTAAGAACATTCATTACTTCCAAGTCTGGCCTCAACTCATGCAAAAGTTTTCTGTTTTAATTCACTATTGCAAACATCAATGTTCATTTTTGCCCACGCAATTTTCAGTTTGTATTTCACCATTAAATCAATTCTAAGAACAAAGTTTTTTCATCTTGGAGAACATATCTCACAAAAAATAACCTGAAATACAATAAAGTATTAGCCCCATTCATTATAAAATTTGAACAAAATATGAATCTGTTTTATAATCCTGGTCCATAAGAAAGTATAAGTTTGAACTATAACAAAATATGAATCTGTTTTATAATAAAGCATAATCCTGGTTCATAAAGTATAAACTTATTTCATAAGAAAGTATAAACCTACTTTATAACAAACTATAAACTTGTTTCTTATCAAAAACTTGATGTGCTTCATAAAAGATTAATACTGATGCATCTCAAAGCGTAAACCTGCTTTTTTTTTTTAATTATTAATATATGACATTCTATTTATTTATATACTCATCTTGATTCTGATGCTCAGAACATTTCAGTCATTTTAATATCCATTTTTTTATCTGGTATCTTTCATAGTCTGTTATCTCCTTGGGATTTTCAGCCAAATCCTTTATTTTTCATTGCTAGAGAAGATAAAACATCAGCATCTCCTGCTGATCCTGTGGATATGGATTTTCTACATTTTCATATATATATATATATATATATATATATATATATATAGGGTGCATTGAATAAATTGCCATCTAAATTACACAAAAATGAAAATAAATCTGACATCTCTTTTTAACAAATATATTTACTAACATCACTCAAAAATATCTTGAAATACTAAAGAGTAAATTTATTTAATAAAATCACCATTTGCTTCAACTACAGCCCCCAGATTACTTTGGAATCTCCTGCAACTCTTTTGGATGGTCTCCTTGTTTAAGTTGGAGAATGCTGCCATAATCCTTGCCTTCAGTTTATCTTTGGTGTTACAAGGAGGCTTGTTGGTCTCTCCACATATAATAATCAAAGGGGTTGCCAGAAATTCTCTGACATCCATGACTGGGTTCTCCTGCTTGTGTGTTATGGTGCAGAGTCCTGTTGCCAAACATAATGTCTTCCAGCAGCTATCCTCTTAATCCAGGGCAGCACTACCTCCTCAAGGCACTTGATGTAGGCTTCTGTGTTGAGTGTGAGGCCCCCACTAACAGATTTGGGAATTCTTTTCTTATCAGAATGATCAGAGTTAGTTTTCTGAGCTGGCATACCTTCATAATGACCATTAGACTCATTCAACTCTTTCTGAATCTTCTGCACTGTCCTCGGCTTGACACCCAAACACTGAAATTTTTGTATTGGAGCTTTCAGTATGAATGCCACACAGTACAGCATTTCTGTTTCCAAATTTCTGGCAGAGTGAATTGTGTCGTTGTGCTCTTTTTTTCTCACAGATGGTGTCCAACTGACCCTACTATACCATGCCATCAACAAAATCAAAAACAAACAACCTGCATGCGTGAAATTAAGAATATAAAATGACAACAATTTACGCATCGCACACTCTGTGGGTGTGTATATATATATATATATATATATATATATATATATATAATGGCCAGCTACACTTGTTTCCAAGCACACCCATTTGCTAGGGCAGCTAGTGCATCTGTGCAGACATGTTTGTTTACACCTACAGAGCCCACCTGTGGTTTATCCTGAAATTAAGCTGAGCAGAGTCCCCATGTATACCCAGCTTGGCAGTAGACAAAGGAATGTTGAACGGCCATGGCTCAGGTATAAAGACAAGTTAAAGAGTAACCTCTCAACTGTCAATGTGCCTCATACTAACTTTGAGTGAGTTTCCTTCGATAGAAATAACTGGAGATATTTGTGCCCATGTGGTATCAGAAATTTTGAAATCGGTTGTATTGACTGGTTAAGAGACAAAGGACAACAGTTTAGAGTGTCAGCAAATATCCCTACTGCTATGTCGCAAGATCCTTGATGTTGCACAAAATGTGGACTTGTATGTAAGTTACTAGTGACAAAGAAGTGTGACACAAACATAGAAACTGAGTAAGGTTGTCAGATAATTATATGTAAAAATCAACAGGTGTGTCCATTTTATATATATATATATATATATATATATATATATATATATATATATATATATATGTGTGTGTGTGTGTGTGTGTGTGTGTGTGCGTGTGTTTAAGGAGCATATCTTCATTCAAGAGTGCATGCATGCACATTTACAAAAAAATACACAACAATTAATTACACTAATTTTTGTACTTAGATGAGATTGAAAGTACTTGGAATAATAAAGAAGTAAAAAAAACTACAGCATCTTTCTTATTCGGTTTTCTAACAGCGCTAAGAAATTGATCAGTGAATTTGAGAGGATTAAAATAAAATACATCGACATGTCTAGATTATTCACCCAAACATGCTTTTATATATAATAACATGTCTAGATATTTCACCCAAACATGCTTTAATATATATATATATATATATATATATATATATATATATATATAATAGCGTGCTTGATTCAAAAATCGTATGACTCATACAGCAATTGCTATCACTTGTCTTAAAATATTTTTGCCTTTCCTTGCCTTTAAAGGAGTGCCCTTTGCCGTGCTGATGTTGCTACAAAACTTACTTCTTGCCTATCTCACACTGCAAATTTATTCTAAGCTCTATACTAAACATTAAATCTGTTACAAAAAAAGAACTAAACAAAATGAACACAAAATGATCAGCTTTAAAAAGGACTCGAATTGGAAAACCAAATGAAAAAAAGAATGTTAACAGCAAATACTTTTTCACACCCAACCCAGTTCTCTTGAATCAGAATCAACGTTGAGTTTAAGCAAGTGAATGAGCCAATTGGAGTCAAGTGCTATGCAGATTTAAATTTTTCCCCACTTATGACGAATGCAGCTATCAATGTTTTTTGCATGCTAGTTAACATTTGTGTCAGTCAGCTGTTGGCTCTCATGCTGGCCAGTAGAATCTTCCTACCTATTTGTAGCAGCCAGCTATAGACTCTCACTCTGGCCAGTAGAAAATGGCCACAAATTACATGAAAACTGCTGTAGAAGCATGAAAAAATCGATTATTTCTACTATCAATGGGAGTTGGGAAATGCAATGTCAGTCTTGGCCTTTCCGCTAACTTAGAGCATGTGCATGTAAATTTTGGTGCAAATCCGTTGAAAATTGCGGCCATGCATTTTTTGTTACACACACACACATCCTGCCTTTTATATATATATATATATATATATATATATATATAAAATGATTGTAGAATATTCTGATGCAATCATAACCATTTTTAAGATACCATTATGCGTTTAAGACTTTAATTTGCTTGACTTTTACTCATTTGCTCAAGTGTTCTTGCTTCGGGAAAGACTGGCAAGATAATTTCTTGAAAATTCAGTTGTCCATTTCTTTTTTAAATATTAAAATCTGCACAACCAAATTCCAAGCATTAATAAAATAAAAATAAAGAAAACCTGTTAAGTAATGCATTTGTATTTACAAACATATATACATGTATTCAAAAGAGGTAAAAATATTAAAAATAATTTTTGTTGAGTTAAAGTATTTTGGTAGTGGTACATTAAAAAGACTCTAGTTTATAAAAGACTTTTAAATAGTTAATTCCCAGTCAAAAGCTGTGGTTAAAAAAAAGTTAAGACTTATTGTTAATGGAAATTCACTGACCATCTTTGTTGTTGTTGTTGGAGATGGTTTAATCAAAGTCGCTGACACATATTCCTTTCAACACACACTGGGGTAGGAGGTAGAAAGAAAGCTATTAAGCCACATCTTCTCTCGTGTCTGAATGTCCCAGAGACATACCACATCTTCACCCATTGGAAATCAAAATCTGTGGGTTTTTATAAGAATTTTTTTTTCCCCAAAGTAGGCTTAAGAAAGGGTTTTAGTTTTCTCTGATTGGACAAATATGACACATGGTGATGTTAATTTCTAACCAATAGACACTTTGTTTTAAACAGTGTTTTGGAAAGTCTTTTAGGTATATTTGTAATATTGTCTGTTGTTGGGTAGAAAATTAAGTTTGGGCATGTTTTAATATGGTATGTATGTAGAGATGTAATTGTGTTGGAAATAAACTTTGTTTCATATAATCTCATGAGTAAGTAATAATTGTCCTGTAGTGTCTTGAGATATAAGAAATTGCTTTATTCTTGATCTTCTGGTAATGATTCAAGACATAGATCATGATGAATCCAATTTGAGCAAAGGTGTTTCTGATGAGATATCTCATGACAAAATTTTTTATTATGTGTTTACTAGCACTGGTAGTGATTCAAGAAAATTTGTCAATGATGATGAAGACACTGAAAATAATGATTATCTTGGCAAAACTGTTGTTGCCAATATGTCGTCATATGAAAATATCTCTGTCTAAAGTGCTTATAAATTTTTTCCACCTGTTTTATCACCGTAAGACAAAGATTTACACTTAATATATAACTACAGAAATAAGAAAACCTATCCACATGTCTTTGACAATGTCAGTAGATCATGTATTCTTTGGTTAACTCTGTGGATTTATCCAGAATCTGTTTTTTTATGTAAAATTTAGATGACGGCAGTGCCACAGAAAATTTATTGACATCATAGGATATGGATAATTTCTTTTTTTATTTTTAAATTTTCATGGAGAAAGCTTTTCTTTGGAGCTATATATGCCTCTATTATGTATGTTCTGTGAGGGAGAGAAAGAAAAATGGATAATAAAAGGATTCAGTGTGGATATTAAAATCTTGACAGAGTCAGTTTAAACATAAAAAGCAGAGGCTTTCAAACATGTACAATCAGAAGTGAAGAAAAACAAATAAAGTGCTAAAAAATACATGCATATATATATAATAACATTTGCTTTCTAACCGTGAGATCCTGGTTCAGATATCACCATGTCAGATTTGTGAAGAAGGTAAATTCTTTGAATTATTATCAGCCTGAGGAAGCGATCCCAGAGCAGCACATTTGTGTCTTAAAACCATACCACTGGTTGACCCAAGCCTTGTGGGTGCAATTGGGTAGACAGAACTATTTGGACATTGTTAATGGCTGTGTTAGCATGAAATCACAAGTCATCATGTCATGATCAGCAGTTTGAACATACTGACGTTATTCAAACTGCTGATCACGACATATTGTGTTTCTACCCGAAACTGTAACTAACATCTGCTCAGCTTAATTTCAGTATAGACCACATGTGGACTCTGTGGGTGTCAAACAAACAAATATGTCTGCAACATCAACTGCTATCTATCCTAGAAGGCCATCTTATATATATATATATATATATATATATATATATATATATATATATATATATATATATATACACACACACACTAGTGATGGGATGATTAATTGTAATCAAGAATTGGAAATATCGGAGTTTTGGTGAGGTATCGGAATTGGCATCACAATTGAAGAATTTTTAATCTAATTCCCAATTCCAAAAAATGATTCTTTGGATTTTTTTTTCTTTTAAAACTTAATTTTCCATTCCTGGTACTAATGATAAAAAGATATAAATATTTATTGATTTTAAACTAGCAGTACAAAATTTATTCAACATTCAGGCTGGTAAATGTAATTAATACTATTTAATTAAGAAATAGATCTTAAGTAAGTGTATCCATAAAAAATAATCTATAAACAGAAAATATATATATATATATATATATATATATATATATATATATATATATATATATATATATATATAACCACATTGGTAAATATAGGTAGATATATAGGTAGGTATATACAAATACATGTGTAAGAAAAAACAGTGCTCAGTATTAAATAACAGAGTTATTTAATAAATATATATATATATATATATATATATATATATATATATATATATCTTAAGAAATATATGTAATACCTTACATTAATTGCACAACTTCAAGTTTTATGCTGAAGCAATTGTCAAGTGCTGCAATTATTATTTTTATTTTCATTTTGGGTTGACACAGGTGTTTTAAAAAAATTTCTTGTTCTCACAAGATAATTTATTGTTAGGCTGGAATATTATTGCTGTAAAAATATTTAAATGAATTGTACTCTAATTTTTAATTTGAATTTAGGCCCAGAGTAACATTTAAGATTGAAAGTAAGGTTGGAAATAAGAAATATAAATTCTAATTTAGAGAGACACTGATGTTAAAACAGTAAACTAGAAGAGACTTTAGAAAATCAATCAAATCTATTTTTGTTCAAAAAACTGTAGAGTAATTAATAATATTATTATTATTACTAAATTAACTAAAAGTAATGACATCAGTAATAATAAAATATGCTGTGATGAAATAAAATAGAATAAAGTACTAGTAAAAATAATACATACCAATGGAAAGAAAAAATAATACAAAATAAAATAGAATAAAGTAAAGTAAAATAATAGCCATGTATAGGAACCGATAAATATGCAAATAAATAAATAAGTCAAATAAATGAATAATTAAATAAAAATAATAGATGCAAATAGATGAGTAAATAAACAAATTTTTAGTATTAAGATGAAAGGTAAAAGAAAAAGACCAAAAACAAAACAAAAAATAAAAATAATAGTTATATACTAAAATGGGTAATGATAAGATAAAGGAAAAAAAATGGATTAGCAAAAATGATAAATGCATTACAGTCTAATATTAACAATAGTTGTACAGTAAAGATAGCAAGAAGTAAAAAAAATAAAAATATTAATATCAATACTAGTACATATGGACGCCTGGTCCAGCTAGACTATATTAATCTGTGTCAATGTGTTTCAGTAGAAATTTGGATCTCTGTAAGCAAGTGCTCATCAGCTCACATCTTTTGTTTAAAAGAGTAGGATTTTTTTATATTTTTCAGCATTATTAATTTTTCAGAAAGACATAAGTTCCAGTTACTGCCTATCCTGCCGAATGGCTTAGGTTTTGCAACAAATTCCCAGGTGATAATTGGGGTTTTATTCTCACTTTTTCATTTCAAGAAAAATTTAGAGAGGGTAGTACTGTTTAAATATTTCATATTACCAAATGTCATTTAGTGAGGGTAAGAGTGCGATTTCCAACTGTTTTCTCCAGAGCCCATGTAAAAATTGACTTATCGTCATGTTTGATTTCAGCTTTATAAACTAACAATTTACTATTTAATGGACAGGGTATGCATTTTCTGCAGTTGCAGTTATTAGTTGTGGGGATGTTGTTGCAATTGCAATATATATAAAAAATAAAAATAGTAATTCCAACACTTGACAATTACTTCATCAAGAGTTGTGCAATTAATGTACGGTATTATGTATATTTCTTAAGATATAAAGGATGTTCCAATAACTTGGACTGATTTTAAATGTGAATTAAGTTTAAAATCAGTCCAAGTTATTAGAACACACTTTATATATATATATATATATATATATATATATATATATATTTGTTTTAGAAGTTTTAATTGATCCTTTATAGATTTGTTTTTTTTTTTTTTTTTTTTTTTGCAAAACAAGTGTTTTAATATAGTGGGACTGACCAGAAATTGGTTGAAATGTAAAATAGCATTAAATGTTAGATATGATGTTTGTGTGATTTTAATATAGAAGGCTTTGAGTATTTGAAGTTTTTGTTTATTATCTTTGTGGTGTAGTACATTGGTTTTGTCAACAAGTATTTTACTGTACTGATAACCACAACATTATCAAAACATCTTACATTTCATTTGTCAGATACAAGTTCTATTGCACAACATCTAAAAAGACATTCCTGTCCACCTTCACAATAAGTAAATAAACAGCCCACCATTAATAAAAACTACTTATGTATTAAAATGCCATAAACTGTAAAGTCGCATTTGCCATGTGACATTAAATTCTGTCTCATAGTCATAACATATGAATCAACTTTGAACTGGACACGTCGTTTTGGCTAATGTCAGATTTTCTAACTTCTTTCCTTGAAAATAACCAACAATAATTGAAAGTACTTGAACCATAGCATTTATGTTTGGAAAAACTTTAACAGTTTATTTTCTTTTTCACTGTATGAAATTGTTTGTATTTTGAGTGAGAGATTCTTGAATATTCCATAATTATTTCCATATATTTCTTATTGTTGCAATACTTTTGTGAAGTGATTATTTTCAGTATAATGTATAATATATTTACACAGGTTCCTTGACTTATATCAGAGATTTGTTCCTATGGCACAACGTAACCTGATTTTTGACGTAGGTCGGAACTCGCCAACATCGGCACCCATGCGTCTGCCTTATGCTTGGGAGCCATAATGAAGGACAAAAAGTTCCCAAAAAAAACAACAAAAATCAGAGATAGCTAATGTAACATAATCCAACATGGCATACAGCCGGTGAAGAAACAACACTGTCTCCCTCATATAGTGCCATGTGATGGCGTATTATATTATGGGAGATGATGCCGTAACCTTGAAACACTGTATATCAGGTCCGATATAACCTGAGAAACTTCTGCACTTACAAATGACAATTAAACATTTTTGGCCCAACAACAGATTTTAATTTAAAAGACAATAACAAATATAAAATAAATGGAACAGGTGATAATATTTGTATTCTGTAGAGTAATTGCCCATGGATAAATGTAATTGGCTGAAATACTTAACAAAGAGAATTGACAAAGTTTGCAAGAAATAATAACAAGAGAAAGAAAAAGACAAGGCAAAAATATTATTAAGCAACAATATATGAAAGACAAAAGTAGGCAAAGCAACAGTAATAAGTCAAAAAGTTAACAAAGTAAGAAAGGTGTTAACACACAAAAGGGGATACAGACAAGCAATCAAAACATTCTGACTTCAAGACAAGAAAAAACTAAGGTGGATGAGACCAGGAAATGGCATATCTTATGGAAGCAATCCCAGCTAACCTCTGCATGTTTTACCTCTAAATTTGGAGAGCGGGGGGGGGGGGGGTTGTCTGCAGTCGTTCCCATGCAAACTGGAACCAATATATTCAAAGCAGCATTTTATTTCATTATTTTCAACTTTATTCAGCTGTATATTATTGAACTAAATTAAATTCTCAGTTCAAATTAAATATGGCAGACATCATTTTTCTATTTTAACCTTCAGCATTCTGTAAGCAACTTTGTCAATTAAGCAAAAGCTCTAACTTGCCACTTCAAATAACTCCAATGATGTGATTGAACTTTTTACACTATTTACATCATTCACACTTTTGTCCTCATCTTTATTGCCATATTTACAACGTTTCAGCCTTGTTTACTCCAACCTTCTCTAGGTGATATGCATTGGAATCTCAAACTGAACCCTTTATTTAGTCCATGGGGGTAGATTGTTCTCATTCCACATGCCATGTGAGGGAACAAAAACAAAAATGGAATTAACTGTAACTGAGATATCCCAAAATATGGCATATGTAAGTTGAGATGAAATATGGATCGAAATCTGACAGAATAAGATAAAGAACAAGTAGGAAATATTTATCAATCTAACATGTTTCAATTTTATTAAAACTTCATCAGAGATTGAGATATGAAGGAAAAGAAGAAAGAATGTCTGGTTTTTTTACTTATGTGTGATTTGGTTTTCATTGGTTAATCATGTTTCAGGTGCATTTGGCTTGTTAAACATTAGTATAATTTATGGGGTTCTAAGTGGATGCAGAAATCAACACCAAATCTGTTACATGTTTGAACGTAATCTTTGGTAGCCTGAATATTGTGTTCAACATAAAACAGACTGTCGCCATTTGATGTTGACCTCACTGTCTACTTTTATATCTATATTTTATATGAATATAGCATACCTTAAAACTAAATCTTTATCATATACACATATATAACGGTGTATCAAAAATTAAAATTCAGGTAATTGAAAAAGACACAAAGATTCTTGATGTTGTAAGTCATTGCAAACCCTAAGATGAACTTAAAAATCTCTGTTCCATGCTTTCTCTGACAAAAATCACACCTTTGTTTTGCACCTGCTGAAATTTGTGCAATCTCACACATGGACCTTTGAACAGAGACAAATAAACACATTTTTCCAAGCAATTCTAATTCACAAAATATGGGGGAAAAAATTATTTTCAAGATTAAAGCATTTAAATTTGAGTACTGAGTTCCAATTCTAGTCAGGTTCATTAAATTCACTTACACATAATTATGCTTGGGAAATGTATCAAGCCACCACATCTCTCCACTAGCTATGGGTTAAATAGTAGGATGTATCTGTAAATCATTATTGTCTTCCCAAAATTTTTACAATCTAAAAATATCTTTTGACTTTAAATAACCTGCAAAAGTTTGATAAGCTGTAAAAAACAAATCAATCATTCAATCTATTTCAGGAAAAAAACTTGTTAAAATTGAGAAATTTGATGATTTTGTTTTTTGATAATCCTCCAAGTGTCTTTCTGGAGATTCTACCATAAGACTTGGTGGAATAAAGTCTCATTTTTATTTC
Source organism: Acanthosepion pharaonis (assembly GCA_903632075.3). Classification (NCBI taxonomy): domain Eukaryota; kingdom Metazoa; phylum Mollusca; class Cephalopoda; order Sepiida; family Sepiidae; genus Acanthosepion; species Acanthosepion pharaonis. Next base: position 1,125,693 of record CAHIKZ030004360.1, on the reverse strand, counting down.
AAACACATTTTGCAACGATTGTAAAACAATTTGACATAACCAGATACAAGTGAAAAATTCATTTCATCCAATAATCAAATAGAAATTATTTACATATAAAATTTATTTACAATAGTTAATAATAAATTTTTGTAACTAAAAATAAAAGTCAAATTTCCTCTAGAAAATTGAAAAAGAAATATTTTAAAAATAAGATTATCCATAGAGACACAAAGATTATGATGCAAAAATATTTTAATTTAAAATTAAATCCATATGATCCCTTTCAAATCGGATTTCTTTTTGAGTTTCCATACAGATTTTCAATCATAACAAGCAAGAATAAAAACTTCACATCTCTCAGATCCAGAAATATGAAAGAGCATAAGAAATGTCTTTTATAGATTGTTCAACACTTTGAGAGTGTCAAGGAATAAAGTTCATATTAAATGGCTTGCTTAAAAACTTTCAGTTTCTTCCTAAGTCAAAGTTGGTGTCAGTATTGGTTCAAATGGAGATTTCTGATCAATAATTTCTGCAAGTATTTTTTTTTTCTTGCAGTTCAATTTAACTTAGGAACACAAAAAATCCTAAAACTCCAGTCTACTTTTTTGGAATTGCTCAAAATTTCAAGAATTTTTTACAGCAAACCATCTTTCTGCATCTTCTTTTCTAGAGAAGAAGGTTTTCCAAATGAGCATGCCAGCCCCATGGTTGATATGTTTCTCCATGATGTGAATGTCTTTTGGCAGAAGATCGTAAACAATTGTCATTACTTTATAAACGTGGCCAGTGGGAGACATTTTGAATTGATAGCTTGCATTTGATATCAAACCAAATTGGATAATAAAGTAAGACAATATGTTTCACAATGATTTCAAAATCATATTTTTATGGTGCTAATAAAATTATGTTTGCTTATATACAGATGTATAAATTGAATTGCAGTTGTGAGCCAACATGAGTAACTTACTGGGCCAGGTTTCAAATTCAATAGACTTTTATCAATTTCAACTCTGGACTTATTTAGTTACCAATTGTTATATTCTGTGCTAATAGGAATATATACTTGAAAACACGGTGAATAAAACAAGTAAAGGTTTATTGTAAAAACCAATACAATAAGAATAAAGGTAACAGTTATGCATAAGGTTGTTGCAAGTCAGTCTAGTAGTGAGTGCTACTATTGAAAGGTCGGTAGTCCTCGCATAACTCTGAGTTGTACTCAACAGATCCCAGCTAGTATATGTAGCTACCCCCCCCCATGAGGGCTGCATGTGGCACAAGGCCAGTTTAATATGGATTCTCCAAGCCCGTAGGCTCGGCCAAAAATATTCCCTTTTTGAACCTGCATAAACGGGTTCAGGGGCAGTTTACCACCCCGAACGAGACTCTGCCCTTCGGCAGAGCCTCATCCGGGTTTCTCTCTGCCCAAAGGTAGAGAGTTTGACTGTTTAGCTGGAACAGGTTGCAGCTAGTCTGTAGCCCATTGACTTACAGATATTTATAGATAGTTACTACCTATAGTGTAGTCACTCATGGGGGTGACAGGTTATTCCATTACATCATGAACAAAATACATTACCAGAATAGTTGTTACCTAGTATACTTATAAAATGTAGATAATTTTTCTAGACTCTTTCATTTTCTTTTTTAGTTTTTCATCCTGAAATATTCACGATATCTTAAACCATTATAATAACCATTTCAGTAACTTCCTAAGATTAACTGGTTAATGTCATCATTTGTATCGATTTATTACTTATATAAGGGAGGGATAAATTGTCATCTAAATTATGCAAAAATGAAAATAACACTGACATCTCATTTTAACAGATATATTTACCAAAATTACACAAAAACATCTTTAAATTTATTCAATAAAATCACCATTGGCTTCAACCATGACCCTCAGACAACTTCAGAATCTCCTGCAACTCTTCTGGACAGTCTCCTTGTTTAAGTTGGTGAATACTGCCATAATCCTTACCTTCATTTTATCTTTTGTGTTACAAGGAGTTTTGTTGGTCTCTTGTTCAACAATAATCAGGGGAATTGCAATCTGGAGATTTAGGTTGCCAGATGTAAGGGGTGATGTGGTCGCAGAAATTGTCTGACAGCCATGATTAGATTCTCCTGCTTGTGTGGCATGGTGCAGAGTCCTGTTGCCAGACATTTGGCCTTCCAGCAGCCACCCGCTTGACCCAGGACAGCACTACTTCCTCAAGGTACTTTATGTAGGTGTCCATGTTGAGTCTGCAGTCCTGTGGGAAGATGAATGCAAGCATAATATCTCCACTAGTGATCACTCCAAACACCTTTGTAATCACCATTAGACTCATCCAACTCTTTCTGAATCCTCTGCACTGTCCTCAGATTGACACCCAAACACTTTGAGATGTTCGCATTATAGCTTTCAGTGTGAATGCCAAACAGTACAGTATGCCGTTTCCAAATTTCTGGCAAAGTGAATTGCATCATAGTGCTCTATACTGTGCAGTTGACAAAATCAAAAGAAAACAATGTTCATACACAAAATTAAAAATATAAAATGGCAACAATTTATCCATAGCACCCTGTACTTATATATTGTGAATTTAGAGTTATAGGATTTTTTATCTTTTGAGTTAAATTTCAGATTCACAATGTGATAAATCTAATCAGATATCATTTCTGCCTTTTATCCAAAGATATGTTAAAGTAGACACTTCAAGGATTAGAAGTTAAACACTGAATAATAAGTGTGGATATTTACTGGATTTCTTGATATTTTCACCAGGTTTTTTTTTTTTTTTCCATTTTTCATCCTCATATGAAATAAAAATATACCTTAATATTAAAAATATGTTTTTAAGTGAATTCTATAAGTTATAATTGCATTGAAAAAGTGCACTTATTTGTCTCTGTTCTGTTGTTTAGTTCAAAATTTATGCAACTTTTTACGTCTGAGTACAGGATTTCACAAATCAAAAGTGCAATTTTTACCAAAGAATAAGATGACCACAAAGATTTTTAAGCTTACCTTTTTCACTTTCCAAAATTCTTAATTTTCAATTCACTCTAACATATATGTATATATATAAATAGCTGGCCACTTGTATTCAAGGATACCCATATATATATATATATATATATATATATATATATATATATATATATATATATATACACACAAACACACACACAAGGGGTGCTGATAGCTTCTCAAATATGAATTGAAGGAAACTAAACAATGTGGTATGATTTAAAAAGAAAAAACAGAACAATCTTGAGACTAGTTGCTAAAATCCATGTCTAAATGAAGAACATTGTGCTTCTGACAACTTAAAGTTTTTCAAATTGCAATGCTGGAGCCCCATAAGACAATAATTAAAAGGGGAAGAATAACAAAGAAGTTGCCAATGATTTTGTTTGTCATTGGAGCTTTGAAACAAGAAGTAAAGAAGGACTTTTACAATATTATAAAGTTTATGAGCTAGTATTAAATAGAAGGGAAAGCATTTGCCTTTATTGAAAGAATTCGAGACAGAAGGAGAATGAAATAGTGTTGTATCATTAAAGAAATTACAAACAGACAAAGGTGGTACTTGAGTGAACAGCAACATGTGCATAGATGAAAGAAGAGACATTTATTATAAAAGGGAATACACTACTGAAAGACAGGGAATCGGGTGGCAGGCTAGTAATTCCTGAAGCAAGGATGTTTGCCAACCACCCCCCGCAGTCAGATGTGGCACATGGCTGAATTTTATGTGGGGTGTCCGAGCCTGTAGGCTCAGGCAAAAATTCCCCATAGACCCCGTATAAAACGGAGTCGGGTAGCTGTCTACCACACTAGATGAGACTCTGCCATTCAGCATAGCCTCGTCTGGGTTCCTCTGCGCCCAAAGGCAGAGAGTTCGACCAGCTTAGCTGGAGAGGAATCTCCAACTAATTGCCGAAGCAAGTCCCCAGGTATATCCTGTGCTCACTATATATAGCTACTGATATAGTCAATTCACATAGGTGATAGGGAGTGTGGGACATTCCATTACAACAGATAGATAGAAAGTCAGTGGGATAAGATAGGTACAAAGAAAATGGGATAAGATAGTTAGATAGAAAGAGAATGGGATAAAAGGTAGGTAGATAGAAAGAGAATGGGATAAAAGGTAGGTAGATAGAGAATGGGGTAAGGTAGATAGATAGAGAATGGGATAAGGTAGGTAGATAGATAGAGAATGAGATAGGTAGGTAGATAGAAAGAGAATGGGATAAGGTAGGTAGATAGAAAGAGAATGGGATAAGGTAGTTAGATAGATAGAGAATGGGATAAGGTAGTTAGATAGATAGAGAATGGGATAAAAGGTAGGTAGATAGAAAGAGAATGGGATAAGGTAGATAAATAGAATGGATTCCAGAAATCATTCTGATGTTTAAGCATTTATTTGGAATTTTAAAAATGGGTCAGGCCAAGTACTTTCAAATCCCCCTGGTATATATATATATAAATAATTTTTTATTACTTCTTTCACTCAAACTATTGCTAAACAACAGCCAGAAATACCTTTACCTCCTGTCAGTGTTTCTCAGCTGAAACTCACCTATAGCAGTTCAAACCAATACCAGACAAAGCAAAGATCTCTTTGTACAAAACCTTTGTGTGAAAAAAAAAAAAAAAAGGAAGAATGATACATTGGTCAGGTTAATTGAAGATTAACTCTTGCATATCAATGACTGTTTTATCTTTCTTCTTTATTGATCACAAACGATAGAAGAAAGCAAGCTATAAATAAATCTTCCATTTCTTCTACTCCTTTGAACCAGTCGCCATTTTTTTTTTTATCATAATCTTGTTTTGTTCTCATCATTTCTTTCCCTTTGTGTCATGGAACCACCAAACTGACGTTCCCTCCCCACTTACCATGTTTTGGCATATTCATTTTCTTTCGATTCACACACCTAATTCAATTACTTAACTTTTTGCATTCATGTGTCCAGCGTGTATAGATGTGCTTACAAACAGCCAAGTGTTGATGTTCAATCAATTCTTTTGCACAGAAAATGAAAAACATTTTTCTTTCGAGCCCTTAAATGTCTCAGCAGTCATTGAATATTGTCCTGCATAATCTGATTAGGAATTATGGGAGATAACTTCAACTTCCATGTCATTTTAGATCACTGACCTTTCTTTTTTTTTTTTTCACTTTCTTTAAAGATGTTTTTATCTAATATTTTTCTTTATTTCTATCATAGATTATTATTATTAGTAGTACTAAAATTTCTCAAGTATTGCCCATCATATGAGAGTATTTTAATGTTGAGAACATACTTTTGTCATTGTGGGTAATATCAAATTTTTTATCATTTTTTGGTCTTCCATATTTCAGCACACTCTTGAGATGCTTATAGATTTATGCAACCTTTCATCACACAAGTAAGGAAAGCTAAAAACATTGCATGACAAGTGTTGTACATTACAAAACAATGGACACTGGCTTTTATATTGAGAGAGATAATCATAAGTAATTTCTGCTAACTTCACTTTAATTGTTATTTCTATAATAATAATTTCTGTAATGATTTCTATAATTCTATAATGATAGAGTTAAAGTAAAAATTCATCCTCAGAAGCTTGATGTGAATCATTTTGAATTGCCCATTTTATATAGTGGACTCTTCTCATGATGTCATAATTATTTGATAGCTAATAGAATGTTATTTGGTTTTCTTTAATATTCAGAAAGTATACTTACCTGGCCCTGTTGCTGGTAGTATCACAGCTATGACTAGCTTAAACCAGCTCTGACAAGCTATGATCAGCTAAGACCAGTGGCCCAAGTGGAAACACTCAGGTTCCCCATGTTAAAACGAACCTTGTGTCACATCCTGACTCAGTGGGGTGTCAAGTAAATATTCATAATATTCAGAAAGTATTCAACATAAAAAGACAAGCAATGTTTTTCTATTTTATAAGTACAGTTAGAAAATTACTTAAATATTGTCATCATTTTTTGACTGTGTATATTATTATTAAGCTAGAAAAAAGAAGCATGATGCTCAGAGATATCTAAAAATGAAATCTTTCAACTCAAATATGAATTGTATCATTTGATTATTTTGATCTTAGTAAGAATTATTTTTCTCTTTTTTTTTATATGCCATGTCCCTTCAAGATGTAGGAGATCATATCTCTCACCAGCTTCCCTTTATTTTATTATTTTGAATTCCTGTGAAAGATAGTGGAGTGGTTTACTATTACCTTTTGCATGATTTTGAATTTGTGTAGTCTTTTCTCTTCAGGTTATGCTCAGTCATGGCGCTCCACAGCTTCCTTTTCTTTTATTATCTGTGTAAATTTTCATGACTTCCTGAGAAAAATAATAGAGTGGCTTATTGCCTTCTACATGATTTTGAATTCAAAGTAACCCTTCTAGACTGCTTTCTACATGTTGTGACGTTGTCTTGTTTCAAAATAGCCAAGAATTAAGAAGGTCGTAGTTAAAGAGAACATCAAAAGAACAGATAAGGTAAAACAAAAGAAGGTTATTAAATGCTCAGAAAGAGAACAGGAAAGCTTGAATAAATCAACTACTCTTCAGATCCTATTCTAATGTGGCTACTTGCCATATTTATAAATAGGAGCAGTCTATTGTCTAACTAGTAGGGAAGAGCAGGCAGTCCTACTCTACAACACAATCAAAGTCTAGATATCTCACTCTGTCTTGTTATTTAATCCATAACTGGGGGAGAAGTCTTGATAGAGTCCAAAAGTGTCTATTTGGCCTTTTGGATGATGGATTATTTTCCACCCTACAAGCTCTTTATCACAAACAAAATGTTGCAAGCCTCTTGCTACTCTATCGCTATTTACATGGAAAGTGTTAAGACAAATTACATTCCTTAGTTCCACAAGTTCTAACCTTCACAGCTAAGACCCACAATGTCACAAACATTGTAGCAAACCACTCTCATTCCCTTCATATTGGTGAGATATAAGTACTACTTGAACAGCTTTTTCCTACGAACCACTGCTTTGTGGAACTGACTCCTAAGAAGATGTTTCTCTGATCACTACAATCTTAACCGGTCAAATCTAGGGTTAAGCATTATCTTTCCCACATATCCTCATAAATTGTTTCCTTTAATGCTGATTGTGGAACTGACTCCTAAGAGGATGTTTCTCTGATCACTACAATCTTAACCGGTCAAATATAGGGTTAAGCATTATCTTTCCCACATATCCTCATAAATTGTTTCCTTTAATGCTGATTGTGGAATTGACTCCTCAGAAGATGTTTCTCTGATCACTACAATCTTAACCTGTCAAATCTAGGGTTAAGCATTATCTTTCCCACATATTCTCATAAATTGTTTCCTTTAATGCTGATTGTGGAACTGACTCCTAAGAGGATGTTTCTCTGATCACTACAATCTTAACCTGTCAAATCTAGGGTTAAGCATTATCTTTCCCACCATATCCTCATAAATTGTTTCCTTTAATGCTGATTGTGGAACTGACTCCTAAGAAGATGTTTCTCTGATCACTACAATCTTAACCTGTCAAATCTAGGGTTAAGCATTATCTTTCCCACATATCCTCATAAATTGTTTCCTTTAATGCTTACTCTGTAACACCCTACCTTGAGTGGCTTTTAGGCCTAGATGATGAACATCATTGTAAAAAAAAAAAAAAGCTGAAACAAATAAATTCATGCCTTTCAGAAGGTAATTAATGCATAAATGAATACAACAAACTAAGCAGAAATTTGAACTCAGATTGTCAATTTCACTTTTTATGCTAATAGCAGTTGCACTACCTGCACATCCAACTTCACAGCAAGCAGTAAATTTTATAATACTTTCTTTATTAAGGTCAATTTAAAAAAAAATGATTATGTGATAAACTGATTGCTGTTAATAAAGATCAGAACAGTCTGTAAAATTCAACCAAACTGTAAATAGGCTGTGGTCTTTATAGTAAAGGTGATTTGTAAAAGAAACAATGTATTTTGGAATAATTCAATTCCGTAATGGTAGAATTGACATTTGTTTCAACAAGGCATCTATCAAGTACACACCACCCTCACCTGTCTTTTTGCTTACTTGATAGCGTTTGATGATACATTTACATTAATGAAGATGTTTTAATGAATTTATTGTGCAGACATCCTCAGGCTTCCTTGAAAGTTAACACATTTTCTGCCATTAAAAATCTTTTTGCACCACAGAAAGAGAATAGTCTTTCATCTTTATTATTCTCTTTAGCTTTTACCTTTCTAATCTATATCTTCTAATATACTTCTGCGTAAAAGAGTTTAGTATCCATTATAGCATTGTGAAAGTACAGAATAGTGTAACTGTTATCAGTGTGGAAAACAGAATTGCTTAACCAAGTTTGTTTTTCAGACAAGGTTGCTTTTATTCATTTTGCACTAATGCGCTTTGGAAAAGCAAGAATCCACTTTGTTTTGCCGGTTATGGGAAAACAGTATGGCAGACTTTGATTTTTAGCCTTGGTTGGGACACGGTCTAGAAGACAGACGATACTGGTTCAAAATGTGAAATACGCAATACAGATCAGTGGTAAACACTACCACTTTTCTAGTAAATCTTACAGACAAAATAACCAATGGCTGTGACATTTTACCACTGGAAAAAATTACTTAGGCAGCTAAGATAGTGGGATTCTCCTTGTGCAATGATCCTCCTATTTTAACAATATTCATGATTAGGATGTTGTACCTAATCTCCTACCTCCAAAACTACAGCTGCTGTCTAGAAGATGAACTACTCAGAATAGTATTAGGACTTTATAAAACTGTCATATCAAAATGGTTGGATAAAAATGTTCATAAAATAACAATTATGGATGAAAATTAGTAAAGTTTTTATTTCAGTCAATTTGTACATAAATTTTGGAATTATTTAAAAATGTTAAGTCTATATACCAAGTGTAAACTGGGAAATTCACAAGTAGTCTTTTCAATTTTAACTTGTATGGGAGATCATTTGTGGCCGAAGTTACAGAGATATAGTTCTACCAACTTATGCTAAGAATACGATGAACAGAACATGTGAGTAATGAAGAAGTCTTAAGGTAAATAGGAACTACAAGGAAACTTACAATCAGAATGAGACAATTGAAATTTCTGGGACACATGATGAGGAAAGATAACCTAGAAAATTTAACACTCATAGGGCATATTGAAAATAACAAAAACTGAGGGAAATAGTGAATATTCTACTTAACTAAGAGGGATAGTAAAGGGTAAAAAAAAATTACTGAGAGCAACAAAAGATAAGAAGTTGTGGAGAGCCATGATTGACTATGTACTAAAGTGATTAGTGTTACATACTGGCTTCAGTTCTTCTGACCCCAATGCCACAACAAAGGAGAATTTTTTTTTCATATTTGCTTTATTATACGATAGGAACAATGTAGTTATATTGATTTTATGAAGTAGTGGGAGGAAGTTCTTCAGGGGAATGCATGCTTACTTGATGGGTTAGGCAACCCTGCACATGGCGTAATGCTACCTAAAGAATCTTATCTAAGTGTGTTAAATCTTCACAATTCTTGCCACCCACTTCCAACTTTGCGTCATTTTGGCCTTATATTCAAAACTTAAACAAAGCAATCCATCACTGTCAGAATTCCATGTCCAGGGAGTCTTCTGGTCAGTAATTTGCTATCCAGGATTGACCACCACATTCTATCAGTTTAGGCATATAAAAAAATCCTATGTAATTTTATTAAAATCTGTACAATAGTTTAAACATTTTTATGCTATGGTTGTTTAAGTAAGGGAATGGTTTCAGTTCTCCAATCATAGGACTATTTGTTTATATATATATATATATATATATATATATATATATATATATATATTTCATTGAATAATATAGACATATTGTGTCTACTTATTTTTATACTTATATTTTCCAGTTCTCTAATCAGTTTCTTGCTGTTAAGATGAAATTCATCAAGGAATTTGCCATAGTTTTTTTTTTTTTTTTGACCAAAGTACTTTCTCTCTTTTCCAAGATCGTCTTCAGAGGAAAATTATAAAGACAGACTTATTGTAACTATAATAAAATTTGCATTTCATTGTGATGGTGATTTTTAAAAACACACGTTATGTTATAGTTATTTCAAAAATTTTAAATTCAGCCGTTTGAATTATGGAATTTTTTTGCAAAACAAGCATTTCAATATAAGGGAGCTGACCAGAAATTGGTAGAAATAAAAAATGGCATTACACATTATATGCACTTTAATATGTTGTTGTTATATTTGTAATAAACTTTGTTGAGTGTTGGTTAGTTGATATAGAGGCCTTGAGAATTTCAAGTATTTGTTTATTGTATTCATGGTGTATCAAATTGATGTTGTCAACAAGTATCTTCCTGTTTTGTGAAGGTGGACAGGTATGTGCTTTTAGATGTTAGGTAATAGAACTTGTATCAGACAAATGAAGTGTAAGTCATCTTGACAATATTTTGGTTGTGAAACCAACTTATGTACTCATAAGGAAGAAATAGGAAATATTTATGATTTTAACATTTCGCTTGTATTCAAATATGATACACAAACACAGATACACCAACATTCTACTAGTATCTTCAGGAATTATACACACAGAGACACATGAGACAAAGGCATGTGTGTTTTACCTGACCAATGAAAAAAAACAGAACTAAAAGTACCATACCGGAATTTTTTCTTCCCTAATTTCATTTCCCCAAAATTTTCTGATGAAGCATAAATAAAAGTGGAACATGTTAAATTTATAAACGTTTCCTATTTGTTCCTTATCCTATTATTCTGCCAGATCCTAATCTATATATATATATATATATATATATATATATATATATATATATATATATATACACTAGCAGCATGGCCCAGCGTTGCCGTGCTTGATTCAAAAAACCATCGACATACAGCAATCGCTATCACTTGACTTAAAATATTTTTTGCCCTTCCTTGCCTTTAAAAGGAGTGCCTTTGCCATGCTGATGTTGCTACGTGCCTTACTTCTTGCCTATCTCACACTGCAAATTTTTTCTAAGCTCTATACTAAACATTAAATCTGTTACGAAAAAAGAACTAAACAAAATGAACACAAAATGATCAGCTTTAAAAAAAGACTCGTAACTGGAAAAACAGAATGAAAAAAGAATGTTAACAACAAATAATTTTCACACCCAACCCAGTTCTGCGGAATCAGAATCAACGTTGAGTTTAAGCAAGTGAATGAGCCAATTGGAGTAAAGTGCCATGCAGATTTAAATTTTTCCCACTTGTGACGAATGCAGCTATCGATTTCTTTTGCATGCTAGTTAACATTCATGTCAGTCAGCTGTTGGCTCTCATGCTGGCCAGTAGAATCTTCCTGCCTATTCGTGGCAGCTAGCTATTGGCTCTCACTCTGGCCAGTACAAAAAGGCTGGAAACTACATGAAAACTGCCGTAGAAGCATGAAAAAAATTGATTATTTCCACTATTGATGGGAGTTGGGAAATGCAAAGTCAGTCTTGGCCTTCCCACTCACTTGGAGCATGTGCATGTAAATTTTGGTGCAAATCCGTCGAAAATTGTGACCATGCATTCGTTACACACACACACACACACACACACACACACACACACACACATCCTGCCTTTTATAGATAGAGATATATAAAATAAAATTCCACCAAACATAGTATTCCAGGTGGAATTGTCCAAATCACATAACAGCATAATTATTCATCCTACAAAATGTTTAATATCTAAAAAATCCCACTAAGCTAATTTTGAGTTTCTTTTATCCAGGTTTTCAGATAAGCCATTTAGCTATGTTGACACTATTTGTTGTAAGAATCAGTGAAAACACCTTCAAGTTATTCTGATAGAAAGAGAACAGGTTAAAATTGTTTTGTGTCACCCCCTCTGTCTTCTCAACTGACCAATAGTGAGAGGAAAAAAATATCATTCAGGCCTTCAGTAATAGTAGCAACATTCATAATCTGGTTTCCATCTTTAAAGTCTATTCAAGAAACATCAAGAGAATGGTGAATAAGTTTTAAAAAGGGGGAACAGTAGAGAAGAAAACTGGATCAGAAGGTCACAACAGGAAGAGGGATCATCATTTCAACTTAATGCTAAAGAGTTCAACTAGAAAAGATTCAATTCAATCCATAAGACGTTTAGCATGTGAAAGAGGAGTTTCAGCTACGACAGTCCAAAGAGCAGTGAAAAAAAAACTTGAAAAGGAAATGGTACATGAAATGTGTGAAGCACCTTGTTACTCCAGGACAGAAAATTAGAGAGGGTGAGGATCATCTTGAATAAGTTGGAAAATCATCCTGAAATTTTATATATATATATATATATATATATATATATATATATATATATAAACTTTATTTCAATCCTTTATGAGCTTCCAATCCTTAGCTATGATTAATTAATGGTGAACATGTCATTTTCATGTATAATTGATTTCATCATGATTCTTCTGTTAAGCTTGGAGAGTAACTATAGATTCTTATTGCTCAAAGTCCAATAGTGTTATAAAAACCTTAAAGAATTCCAGTAAGCTATGTTTAATCATTTCTAAGATACAATGGTTCAAAGCTTAATCTAACAAATGGACAATTTTGCTGATACATGATTTGGACAATTTTGCTGTTAGACCTGGTACATTACAATTGATTCACAATTAAATGTACAGGTAATATAGCTGGATTAGGATAAAGGTTCACTTAGACAGATCTTTTACCTGTTAAAAAATAAAGAGTATATAAACAGTACTCAGATTCTATATTAATACACTGTCTATCCTCCTTGGGAATTATCACAAGTCTATACTCTCACTTGCATTCAGAAATTTCAACTATCTCTTTCTGATTCTATATATGTGTCATTTTTGATTCCATTTTCCTTAAAACTTCCTTGTTGATCACATGCTCCATCTATGTTATTCTCAGCAGTCTTCTGTAGAACACATTGTCATTTCAAGTCTCCTCTTCATCTGTGAGTTAATTGTCCAGCATTCACTTCTATATAAGAGGATTGGTATCACATGGCAGTTCAACACTCTTTTCTTTGTTTCTAGTAAAATTTTCCTTTTTCTTCATACTTTGTTTAGTTTTTGGAAAGCATTTTTTCCTATTTCAATTCACCTTCAGATTTTTGTGTCACATTTTTTGTTAAAAACATTTCCCAGATAATTAAATTTCTGTACTTACTTGATTTTGTCATCCACACTATTATTGGTTGATTTTGTTTAGTGGCATGTCTGCCGCTATGGGTTATTTAAGTATTTTATACAAAATTTTACACTTTTCAGGTAAAGATATATATTTTTAGATATATAGATTGTAGATCTTAAAATGTATTGTTGGTAATTTTACTATGAAAATTTATTTTTGCTTATTTTATTACAAAAATGTACTGTTGATTTTTGTTTGGGGTATTTACTATTTGCCCATAACTGGGACCATAGCAGGTGCTACCACTGCAGATCAAGTTGAACCTGGAAACAACAACAGTAATTAAGAGGTGTTTCAATGCTCGTCAAATCTTCCAATCTCTCGATCGGAGGCCTTGCTGCCAGATGTAGTTTATCCAGGACGGTCCACTTCTGTATTAATACTTTCTTTATTAAAATTCATTAAATATCTTGAAGATCTTCATTTCAAAATAGATATTAGTGACAATGCAATTGCTGTATCTAACATATTTATATAACTACTTCATGTCTCATATTTTTTATTTTGAATTTTTTTCTAATTTTTATAATATATTTCACATAATATGTATAATTTACAGGAGTGTCACATTTACAATGCAGTTTTATGAATTTTATTTGATTTTCCAAATTTCATTTTATTAATCAGTTTACTGAAATCTAAGAAATATTTTAATTAAAAATTATAATTACAGAATGTATGGAAAGTTTACAGTGACAATTTTTTTTTTTAACAAAAAAAAAAGCTACATCATTGTGATGATGACAAACTCATAATGATGTCACCAATGCTATATGGATGGATATTTACCTATATGCCTACTTGCACAGAATGTAACATAAGATCAAAGTTTAAAGTGGAATTTTGGTCAGTTATAATAAAATGTTCTAGCCACCTCGGCATTTTCTTTTTTGGGGAGGCCTCAGGATTTTCACATCTATGCTATACATAATCACATACATAGATGTTTTGAAAGCACACATAGAGCCACTGTTCAAGAAGATGCATGTTATCAGAATGATGATTCTTATGCATAACAATGTTCTATTACATTTGGCAAATAAAACTAACGAATACCTGAAAAAAATGTGTTTCAAAGATAATGAGGCTAGCTTGTTTGCACTATCCTAGCCTGATGGAAAAATTATAGAGGAAGGCTTACTCTGGCAGACATGAATTTACCTCAAAAATTGAAATTCATTATGCTCCTCCAGATGCTGTGCGGTTTCATATGAACAAATATAACAACTCAGAAAATCAATACCTGAACAATTTATAAAACTAATTTCAATACATGGATCATATATGTTTTTTCATACATACTTAACTGGCCTAGCTGGGTTGGGGAGGTAGTTTAAATTAATATCAGCTTCAGGAAAGAGGAATCCATCCTCAAAGAGAAGTGACTCTTCTTTGGGAGAGAGCTGGGATCCCAGTTCTCACCTAAAGAAGAGTCACTTCTCTTTGAGAATGGCCTCCTATTTTAGCTTAGACATGGCACAAGGCTTAAAATATGGAACTCCCAGTGAGGATCAAACTCACAACTCAGTTGTAATTGTTCTGGTAAGATTAGCTTGCTAACCTTTACACTGTATTAAGGTGCCCCCCAGAATCTGTTTATGTATAACATATATTTCTTGAATTCACTATAGATCCATCACTTCACCACCAGGAGCCACCCAGCACTTGCTTTGGCTGTCTGTCTGATTAAGGGGAGCATAGCATTCATTGGTGAAAAGAATGGTTGAAAAACTATTTATTCTGTCGTCATGTAATTTCCTCAATGGATTTCTTTCAAAGAATGCCAAGGTTTTGCCATTTAATTTGGGACTTTTGCTTTCTAACACTTTCTAACACATTACCACAATATTTAAAAATTTCATAGCTTGACAAATAGATTTATAGCTTAATAAGGGAAACATGTTGGTGATATAACTTTCTTTACGTGTTCTTATCAGATTTGTATTGGAGTCATCCAGAATCTTCTGTAAACTTCTTTTTTTTGCCATCTTCAAAGTTATGAAATATTTCTCTTTATCCATCAAATTGGCATTACAATCCATTCTTAATCTTCAAACTGACTCTGAAATTTGAAAATTCTTGGCATTTCATACAAATCTCTACTGTTTGCTTACATCTGTGCAGAACAATATAGCTTTTATCCTATCTGCACGTATATATGTTGCTATCATACAACAAACAGAACTTTTGATTCCAATGTATTTATTTTATCTCTTGATAATGTGGGGCACAGTGTGAAGAATGATGTGTTCTATTTGCACCCCTGTTGACAGTGGCTCTTGCTATTTCTACACCAAATGAATTCATTAATGTCTTATTGTATGAATCACATCAGCATTCTTCAGAAGTACAGTTTTATTCATTCATTTCCTTTTCTTCACTCTTTCTCTCTCACACATCATTTTTGGCTGACTTTTGTCAGGCCAGTCACACATACACAGGAGGATAACTTAGGTACACACACACAGAGATGGATAATGAGCAGGAGAGAGATAATGATCAACAGACTAAGATAGATAGATAAGAAGAGACTGAGATAGGTAAGAATGGACTGAGATAGATAAGAATGGATGGAGATAGATAAGAAGGGAGGGAAATAGATAGACTAGAACAGACTGAGATAGATAAATAAGAATGAACCAGGATAGATAGATAAGTAGATAAGAACAAACAGATAGATAAGAACGGACAGAGATAGACAGACAAGAAGAAACTGCAATAGATAAGAATGGATGGAGATAGATAAGAATAGACTTAGATAACAATGGACTGAGATAGATAAAACACATACAACCACCAGAAAATGTTTCCAAAAGGGATCGTTTCTATTACCATCTTCTCCAAAGGACATGCTATTATTATAATCCATAAGGATTACCTACAATGAAAAAAATAAGGCTTTTACTCAATAAAAAAACATTTATGTTAAAAAATGATGGATATAGAATAATTTCCACAGTGTAAATCTTCAACAAATCTGTTCCTCTTCTTATAAATGCTGTATCCCATCAGGTCATGGGCATTCATGGCTCTCCACAACTTTCTACCCTTGTACCTCTAAGCAGTGTTTGTTACTTTACCATCTCTCTTTGTACCGACTCAGTCATCCATTCACAGAAACTTGTTAGCTAAGTCACACACTCTTTCCCTCTGCCACACTTACCTTCTGTATTTCCTGTGAGTGTTCAGTTAATTAGAAACTTTATAACGTCCCTAGACTTCTTGGTCTTCTCAAAATACGCAAATTAAGCTTTCCTATATAACTAATCATATGTGGAATTTTTAAAAGAAACATCTGAAATCAAAAAATCAACCAGTAGACAAAATGATTATGATTATTTCAAACTAATATAATAACTGATAATTATTTTCATAGACAGAAATCTGAGCTACCAATGGGATCACCTCTTAGTTATGTATTAACATAATTTTTCTTAGAATTCCAGGAAACTAGTCTGTTAGAATATATTTTACATAAAATTCGATATATTTCTTATTTATAAATGATGCTTTAAGGTATCCCCAAAAAACAATATTGCCTGATCTTGCATTTGCATCTATAATGAAACAAACACTACATTACTGTTTGTTGATATCAAGTACACTCAAAATTAAATGCCTGCTAAAAATCCTCTTTAAAAATATTTCATAAACTTCTATACACACCATAACAAAATCAAATCCAAATTTCTACTTTAAAATATTTAAAATTTGTAGCCCTCAAACAATGAAGAAAAATATAATTAAAATACTTTTAAACTTCTCCAATATCCTAATTATTTCTATATAATGCAAAGAAAAAAAGCTTATAAAATACATAAGAACAAAACCCAAATAAACCCAGGCACATAATGCTATCTCCAACTCAATACTATTGAAAAGAATTAATCCATATTTAACATGAAATTTATCACAACTTAAAAAATGTTAACAAATTTAAAACTGAAACTGGTGTTTATAAAACAGATTGCAAAAAAAAAGGTCCAATTGGTGATACATATAGTAATTTAAATAAAAGATTATGTGAACATAAGAGGGATTATTTGCAAAACAATACATTCAGTGGATTTGGCATTCATCTTAATAGGGATCTAATCATAATTTTGACTTAAAGAATGTGATTTTGATTAAAAGAGAAAGCAATTTATTAACATAAAATTGAATTGTAAGTACACTAATTTCAGGATCAGTGGTACATTTATATGTAGGATTATACAATATATATGCGTACATATATACACATATATATAACAAATACTGGCCACTCATATTCGAGGATACCTATCTACTAGGGTGGCTAGCAAGGCTTAGGTCAATCCATGGTATGATTTTCAGGCATTTTCCAAAGGTGCCACACTCCCCTTCCAGACCGATAACATCAGGAAGTCTCCTTCATGACAAATCAGCCATAGTAAGATTTGAACCCAGGTCTCATGGTCAGAAAGCTGACATTCTAACCACTCGGCCACATGCCATACACACACACACACACACACACACACACACACACACACACACACATATATTATGAAATGGACAATTATTTTAAGACATTTTTATGTTTATACATTCATTTTTTTTTTTTTAGCAAGCTCTATTTTACTATTTTTAAACTTCAATCTTCTATGAATCTCTCATGTACATTCATATCTGCTTGATACGTATCCAAATGTAAACAAATGATGTCACACATTATGAAATGGACAAAGTCCGACAATTATTTTAAGACATTTTTATGTTTACACATTTTATTTTTTTTTATAGATACAAATATTTAAGTAAATGCTCTGTTTTATAATAAACAGTATTAATAATATTTACCAGCCTGAATGTCCGAGAAATTTTCATAGAAAATATTCGTCCTCTGACAATCAAACGATCTTCCGTACCCCAATCGGTTAAGGCACATCAGGCTAAGTGACAGTTCCATATAGGATACAGGTTCAATTCCTGTCGGAGGACGAATATTTTCTATGAAAATTTCTTGGACCTTCAGGTCAGTAAATGTTATTAATAATGTTCTTATAAAACAGAGCATTTACTTAAATATTTGGATCTATAAAAAAAAAGAATGTATAAACATAAAAATTTCTTAAAATATACAAATATATATATATATATATATTGTTTCAGCAGCAATCTCTTTTTTTTACATATTTTGTTAAAGATGGCTGGTACTGCGAGTAAGCTTTTTATTTCATTTATCTTGTATTCTTAGAAGTATTTTCTTTTCTGGACACAAAGTGTGTAAAAACTGTCCAAAAGTTCTGCATATCCATGCACTTTTAGGTATTCTTTTAGCTATTATCAAGGATGATTTTTTTTTAATATTTTTAACTGAATGTGGGTTTTTATGTATGTGTCTGAAGTTATAGGAATGTTTTAGTCACCAAACATGGTCAGCACGTGGCCGTGTTTGTAGTTAATTTTGTTGAATGTTGGGTTTTTAATTTTTATTATTATTTTAAACCTTTTTTACATAATTTTGAACCTTTTTATACATGTGGATGAGGCTATTATACTTGTATTTCTTACTAGTACATTGCAGATGGAGTTTGGTAGGTTTCCATGTGTTTAAATGAGCCCTAA
Source organism: Acanthosepion pharaonis (assembly GCA_903632075.3). Taxonomy (NCBI): domain Eukaryota; kingdom Metazoa; phylum Mollusca; class Cephalopoda; order Sepiida; family Sepiidae; genus Acanthosepion; species Acanthosepion pharaonis. The sequence continues at coordinate 1,106,880 of CAHIKZ030004360.1, read as the reverse complement.
TTGAGCCATGGTCATATGGTTGTAACATGATTTGTCTAGATAGGCATGTAGTTGTATGACCAATATAATTATGAGTTTGATTTGATCAAGAACACAGTTTTTAAACACTTTGTGCCCAGAAAAACCACTTGTATGGACACAAGAAAAATTAAATAACGTGGTTAATCACAGTACCTTGTCATTTGTCTTTAACAAAACCTTTATAAAACCATTTGCATTCATGTGTATTCATAGCAGAAAATATTAATATAGTTTAGAATAAATGCTTAAAAATATATAGTATTACCTTGTTATTATCTTTTCGTTAGTGTAGATTTTGTATACTTTTCTCTTAGCATTATGGATGCAATAGTATAGGTATTGGAAGTTTTTAAATGTATTAACAATAACAATAAACTTGATAAAAACAAACTTATAATATTATCTACAAACTCCTTAACATCTACTATCCAAAACAGTTCATCCAATCTTAAAAATAATAATTACAGCCATATCCAAAACTATTACTGATTTCATTAGAACCAAAAATGTTCATAATAACAATAATTCTGAAGCAAGCATATATAAAATAAACTGTCACAGCTGTTCTTTAAAATATATTGGTGAAACTTGTAGAAATTTCAAAACAGCACATTTATGAAATAAGAAAAATTAACACAATTTATCTAATGCATTAATTATACACAGTAATAATTTCAACCACATAGTTAATGAACTTTCAAAAACAGTGTGTGCTGCATTCTGGTTTTGAGTTGATGCATGTTACCAAGAATATCTTGTAGGCTCATATCCCAACAACTGCAAAATTAACACCAATGAAATGTTGTGCTATAATTTGAGAAGACAATGTTTTTTTTTACTATTTTATTGTGCAGAGAACACAGTCATTGAAAAATAAATTTCATTAGCAACATGGCATAGACTATAAAGGCCATCTTTTTGTGCTCCCAACATGTTGCTAAACTGTGATATGCAAAGGCAGTCACCCCCACACATATTAATGACAATAAGGTATACAAACATAATGAATTCTGGAATGTATTTGTTAAGAGATAGTTCATTGGAAATAATGAAAAATAAAATCTGTAGTCTTGTATTGAACAGATGCTGTTACTTCATATCTCACAAGCGGTCTATATGAAAACATCAGAATTTGTTTTGCTTTAGTACAAGTTATTTTTCTCCTTGCTGTTGTGTTTCAGACATTGTATTTTTGTATAAAAGCTTATAGCTTGCAGGCCAAGTTCTTTTTTTTTTTTTTTCTTTTTTTTGGCTGCTACTTTTCAGCATTACTTTGAAAATAGTTGTTCAATTCACACTGTATATTTTTCAGTTTATTTTTCATTCTGAAATCATTAATCATCTCGTGATCTGTGTATGTGTGTGAAATTCAATTCTATTTTGTAAAGGAAATTAAAACCTCAGCTCTTCAGAACGTTATTATTTTGAGAAATAGAGATTTTCTTTCTTGATAGAATAATTTATAATCTTATTTTCTGTTCTGTTCCTTGATATGCAAATTTGAACTTTTAATTATTAATTCTTATTCTCTTTTCTTTTTTTTTTTTATTTTCTTTCTCTCTCCAGATTGCAGTTTTTTAAGGTTCTTGCAGTGAGACTACTAAACCATCATGCCTCTGATGCCTTTTAAGTTGTTCAATGATGAAACTCGACTCATTGTGCACAATGAGTGTCTCTATAAACTAAAACTAACCTATAAATCAGAACTTTCTTTAAAGAAAGCTCCATCCAGTCAAAAAAATGAGGTAAATAGAGAATTAACCAAAGTTATCCGGGCAGTTTTGTTTCTGATCAAAACTGAGAAACACATTCCCCGCAAAATCCACACACCTTGTTTCACAGTATATGTTACTGTCAAATTCTGGAAAATTGCCCTGAAGCTTGGTTTCTCAAAAAATGGTTCACGATTAAAATGCGGACATTTGATACAACTGACACTTTACATGGAAGAAAACCGAATTCAAGAAAAAGAAAGTTCAAAAATAAATGCACAGGTAAACAGTAACAATAAATCCTGTTTGGAAAAGAAGGCCAAAAATGAAAATCTAGAACTGTTTAATCATATGGGTCTCCAACAGTTTGTGATTAATTCTGATGACAATGACTCTGAGAGTGGTGCCAGTAGTGAGTCTGTCATAATCTGCAGTTCACCAAAACATTCCATACCAGCCAGAAATGTAAACAAAAATGCTGTTTCAACAGGCAGTGACTCTACCACAGAGAATTTCAGGATTCCCAAATCACAGCTCAATCAAACAAAGTCTTCAGATCAAACTCCTATGATCTCAGATCAAACTGGCCAGGCTTTATCTAACTCAGCTCAGTTGTTGAATGAACTTCCACATTCATCGCATTCTCCCAAAGAAGCTTCTGATCCAGTCATGCCTGTTTTTATTTCTTCCTGCACTCAGACAGATCCTGACGAACTCGACTTTTGTGCAAATAACTCTGATATGAATTCCAGAACCCTCGTCAAGACAGCAGTCTGTCACATCCAATCAGACCACGACTACCTCAAATCCCTGGCTATCAATCACGCTGAGAACACAATGTCCAAATATGCAGCTTCAAACTCAAACAAGGTATCAACAAATTTACAGGACAAGCAGTTTTCCGATATTGACCAAAGACCATCAGTAACAAACATGAATTCTTCTCTTTGTGAGAATAATGAAGGTAATGGTAGCAGCGTTAATGATGATGATGATGATGATGATGATAATCCTGGTCGATCTCATCTTGAAGAGGTCATTGGTCCTGCGGAATTTGTCAAGGCTGCAGACAAAGTAAATATTGAAACATTGAATGCTGAACCAGGAAATACGTTTGTTGACTCATTAAATAAGCAGTCTGAGATTGACCATCAAGATAAAAATGATGTTTGGGGCATTGAAAGTAGACAGCTTGACATAGTGTCTGAAGTTGAGATACCAATGGAATCCCATTCGGAGAGTAGTCAAGATGATATAACAGAACATGACAACTCTAAACATTTCTGTTGGTCAAAAAACACATCAAAGCAATGTAGTAAAAAGGTCTCAAGTGCAGATCGCACTGAGGAGCAGGTAGTCCAAAATAAAAATTCTTCAAATACAGAAAGGACAAATTCACCTTCACAGAAGCTAAAAAGTGGTCTGTCTAAGAAGCCAGTTAAACCGATAGTTAAAACTCTTGAGATGGTCCCCAAAGATAGGTCCAGGATGAGGAGTTTGAGATCTTATAAAAAAGTGGATGATATTCCTGATCGGAAGTTGAGAAAAAGTAAAAGTCATAAAAAATTACCCAAAAGACAAGTGTTTTCTTCGCTAGAGAAGAAAACTCCAAACAAAAAACCATGCAAAAAACGACAGCTTCCATCCAATTCTGATAAATGCGAGAAGAAAACAAAACAAGAAAATAGAATACCCGATGACCAGACTGAAATTTCTTACGGTTTGCATGACAGGTACCAAGTTCAAACACAAGAATTGCAGGAAGATCTCAAACTCCAAAACTTGGCCCATCCAAGTTCTTCAAGCACAGACAAAAAAAAACATTCCTTTTTGGAATATATTAATTTTGGTTATTTCCTTCGGCGTGGAAAAGAAACAAAATGAACTTTTCAAAACATCAATGGGTCGTGTATTTTTCTGTTAAAATTCATAAAAGGAATGAATTTAAATAATTTATTTTTCTACAGTTAGCTTTGTTATTACAAATTCCACTTCTTGATTAGTTGTCTCTCCAATATATTCTGTTTATTGATCTTTTTTTGAAATTTATTTTTGATCTATAATAGCATTTTATTTACTGTATTTCAAATGCATTTTATGCAGATATTTATAATGCAAAATGTGCATTTGACTCTGATTTTAAATAGGAATAAAAAGTTATTTGAAAAGTTTTTCTTCTTTTTTTTTTTTTGTTTGATAAGGCTTATAACAAGAAACATTAAAATAATTAATTGCAATATGGAATATTTGAAAGCAACAATGATTAAAAACAAAAAAAGCATTAGAAAGCTAAATGAAATTAGCTAAACTGTATGCCTATACACATTTGATTCCAGCATCCCTACATCTTCACCGTTCATCTTAAAAGTATAATTATAACCAAGATTTTTGTTTATACTTTTGCCCACTCCCACATCATATATATAGTTCTATCAATAATAATATTATTTTAGTCTGATAAAGTACTTTTGTCATTCAATTACCCACATCACATATATATATATATATATATATATATATATATATATATATATATATATATATATATATAAAGAAAGATAGTCTTAAGATGTACTATATTTATGGGAAAAAGTGCTCAATATCAGAGATAGAGCGTGTGTAAATATAAAAGTGAACAAAGAAGTCA